>JANAVB010044419.1:4751767-5060561 GCA_029216955.1 Iris pallida
AGTCCCTTATGTCTTCTATTCTCACTGCAAAATATCTCCATTCTTCGAATTTCTGGTCAGCTACTCCATCTCGATCCATTTCATGTGTTTGGTCTAGTATTCTTAGTAGTCGACAATGGCTCAGAAACAATGTTATTTGGTCAGTTGGTAATGGGACAGATATTGATATTTGGCATGATCCTTGGGTTCCTTCTCTTCCTCAATTTACAGTTCAAGGATGTCCCCATAGCAACAAGTGGGTTCACAAAGTTAATGAACTGATCAATATGGACTCAATGTCCTGGAAATCTAATCTTGTGTATCTGCTGTTCCCACCACATGAAGCTGCTGCTATTCTCAAAATCCCTTTGTCTGCTAATTGTCCAAATGATAAGCTTATATGGATTCATACTCCTAATGGAAAATTCAGTGCAAAATCTGCCTATATAATGATTCATGAGAGGATGTACGCTGGCTCTCATATCACAGTTGGAGAAAATTTCAATGAATGGAAGAGGCTCTGGTCTTTTAATCATATCAGTCCTAAAGTGGTGCTATTTGTCTGGAGAGCTGTTACCAATTCCCTCCCCACATATAAAAATATCCACAAAAGAATGGACCACATTCCTGCAACCTGCCCTCTATGTAAGGTAAATATTGAAAATACTAACCATTTGCTGTTACACTGTCCAATAACAGGTTCATCTTGGCAGTACAATTCTTTGGTGGCATCTCTTATTTCACTAGAGTCCTCTGTCAATTCTCTGACTATGGCTTTGCTGAAATCTGGTGATCCAAATCTTGTTGCTTCTTTCTTCTATCAACTATGGTGTATTTGGAAGTCCAGGAATAATGCTATATTCAATGCTGCCAACATCAATGCAAGAAGGATTTTTGATGAAGCTCAATGTCTATTGAAGAAACAAGAAGTATCCTCATCAGCTACCTCTGGCAATTCAGATGTTGTGAGTACAATTCAACATCATGACAAATGGCTGCCACCAAGACACAATTGCTGGAAGATCAACTTCGATGGTGCCTACCTAGATGGCCACATGGCGGGTGCTGCTGTTCTTCGTGATTCAGAGGGAAGGTTTCGCATTGCGATGTCGAAGACTGAGTTTGGCGGATCACCTATTGAAGCAGAGGCTTTGGGTGTTCGATTAGCCTTACTAATCTGCCAACAAGAACAACTGGAACATGTTACAATAGAGGGTGATTGCAAGGTGCTTATTGACTCTATCAATACTCCTACAATACTTCCATTATGGCGAGCCCGACACATTATTGAAGATGCGAAGATCGCCTGCAGATCAAATCCTATTGTTTCTTTTACTTTCACTTATAGGACTGCTAATCAATGTGCACATATGTTAGCAACTTCTTCTCTGATTTTCCAATCTTCTGATTTCATCTCTCTCTTTCATGAGATACCTGTCTGTATTCATTCTCATGTCCTTCATGATATGAGTGTGATTAACTCTTAATTTCAATGAAGTTTGTGTTTATTAAAAAAAAAATGAAATAATAAATGTTAATGTTAAAGAAAAAGAAAAAAAAAATATTTGGCCCGCACCACAGCCGACGTGTTCCCCTCTATACGTTGCGGAATCTACTCCGGAAAATTTCGGACTCTCCTCCAATGGGGCCGACACGTAGAAATGTGAATCAAAATTGTGGACAACGTAGCAGCTTTGTAATATTATTTAGGGAATTGGAATAGTACGTACTTGTTGCCGACGATCCCGTGGAGCTGAACTATCGACTTCTGCTCCTCCGGTGTGAAGGGTCCCCTCTTGATGTCCGGCCGGAGGTAGTTCATCCACCGCAGCCTGCAACTCTTCCCGCACCTCAACAAACCTAAGTAGAAATTAAGAACAAAAATCTCAAAATCAAGAGGCTAGCTGGAGAAAGAAAAAGAAGGAAACGAGTAAATTAAATTAAAGTCATGCTACTACTTCATCAAAATTAATTCTAGAGTTATTAATTCGGATTATTTAATTTTAGGGTCTCATATATATATATATATATATATATATATATATATATATATATATATATATATATATATATATATATATATATATATATAATGCTGTAGAACCAACCACTAAATTTTATGGAATTGCATGGTTGGAATTAAATAACTTAAAAATGTGGTGGGGTCTACATATTTTAATCTCAATCACTAAATTTTAATCCAGGTTGGCTCTATAATACAAAACCAACTGACTGATTTTATATATATATATATATATATATATATATATATATATATATATATATATATATATATTGGAGTTTGGATTTTGAAATTGACCAATCTTAAAATTTGTGTCTCAAAATTACTGTTTTTGTAAATTTCGAAATCTAAATCCTAATATCCATATATACGTGAGACCCTAAAACTAAATATCTCTATTAATTCAAATGCACAATTATTCAGTAAGTCGAGCTCACCATCAGTCTTGATTCTCTTTCATTTATTGCGTGAGAATTCGAGAATAGGAAGAAGAATCAAGACCGTGTCACTGTAATGCACTCACTTGTCAATCAAGGAAAAATGAATCCGGCTCACTGAATAATTTCTCTAGAATTATAAAATGTGTACGTATATACCAAAACTCGAGAGTTGTGATCGGAAGAAGTTACCAGCAAGTCTGGGAAGTGACCTCCAGCTGCCGTAGCCATTGGCCTGGATGTAGTCGACGAGGACCTTGTCTTCTTCAGGAGTCCATGGGCCTTTCTTGAGCCCTTGCTTCTCGCAGCAAGGAGCTCCCCCTATTGAAGAAGAAGTTTAGAAGAGAATCCCTGTTGACTTAAATGAGAGGAGGATAAAGAGAGGGAGAGGGGAAGGCAACAATAAATGAGAGTATGCATACAAAGTACACAAAGACTAGAGCTTAGTCTTGAAAGAGATTTTGGGAGATACTCACGTAGGAGGAAGGAGTAAATATTCAGCTGCAGGAGGAGTTAATGTGCCTCTCTCTCTCTCTCTCTCTCTCTCTCTCTCTCACTTCTGTGGCTTACTCGCCATTGGCCCATTGATGGAGTGTATGAATATATATATTATATTTATTTATTTATTTTCTTTAGGATTAGGGTTTTGGTGCTATATTTGGCTGCTGGCTTTTGAATGAATGAGGGGTTGCGTGTGGTGTGGGTGTGGGAAAATGGGGCTCTTGATTATTTGTTTGTGTCGGTCTACAGCTTTTATACACAGGAGAAAAAGGAGGAGAACATGCATTTGTCTTTAGTTTTAGTGGACGAGTAGATAGCAATGTTTTAAAATCGACCGATGATTGAACCGATTATTTTTAAGTATAGGTTGGACCGGTGTTTATCCCAACTTCAAATAGAATTTGTTTGGTTTAGTTTAAATAGATAATATATTCTTGTCTACTTCTTGAGTGATGCTATATCTACCTCTAAAAATTTTATTCCTCTATATCCCTCCGTCACATGACACTTCTTTATTGACCCAAGCAAATAGGAGGAGGGTTGGAAAAAGACATGAGCGAATAGAAGAGAGCCACGTGGTGGAGGGACATGGAGAGATGGAATTATGGAGGTACACAAAGCATTTTTCCTACTTCTTGGCTTAGTTTTTAGCTTGTTTTGTTTGGTTTAAATTTACAACTATAAGGTCTCTCAAAACCAAACCAAGAACCAAATGGTCTAAATCTCACACGATAAATATTTTTGAGTTTTTTTTTAGTTAAAAAACAAAATTGGTTGGTTCATATATGAACCCGTTCGACCGGTTCGACCGGTTCACCGGTTAAATCCAGTTCTTGAAAAGAAATCGGTGGTTCTTTAAAAAAAACTCTGGTTCAAGTCAGAGCAGACCAGCTTTTTTGGCAAACTCGATCGGACTGCCGGTCTGATCCGATTCTGACAACACGGTAGAAAGCACTCGTGTCCCCAAATTTAAAATTTAAAAAAAAAAAATGTGTCTCACTGATTATTTTAAAAATTAGTAACATCAACAATTATTTGACTTATATTTTTAGGGTGTCGTTATTGGCACTCTTAAAATATTATCTTTGTTGTAACTCATGGCTTTTCACCTTTCATCTCCTTGTAACCTACACATGACCTTTGGCCCTTCATTTCTTCATAACCCCCAACCTCTCTCCCTATATAAAGAGAGGTTGTGATAGCTTGTAGGTGGCACTTGAGTGATTTATAATATACGAGTATACTTCGTCACATCTCTGGCGTGTTTGAGTTTTTGCCTTACAACACGTTATCAGCATTTTGCTCGTGCAACGCCGGAGACCCGACGTACCGTTCGTTTTTTTTACCTCCTTCCACCGTACGGTAAGAAAGGTAATTTTTAAACTGACATTTTCATCCTAAATAACTAAATAAGGTACTTATTTTTATCATATATATAAGAGTATCTGTTATGCATTATCTAGTACTTGTGTCAAATGAAGAAATTTTTTTTAAAAGAAATTTTTTGGACTAATTTTTTGGAAGAATATGTTTTGTTAAAACAAGTAACTACAGTAGTATTGAAGAATATACTTTTTTTTGTTACAGCAGACTATTTGATAAAAGAAAAAAAAGGAAAACAAAAGTTTTTTTTTCTTTTGTCCAATTCTACATTACTTGCTAAACTTTGTTGTTTGTCTTTACTGTTTGTAATACTAATCTTGTTTTCAAAGAAAAAAAAACATATACATATTTTGTCTCAAGTGGGTTTTTGAACCCAGGACCTATCGGACCAGAACCTTAAACTAGCCCTTTAGACCAACTTTCCCATTTTAGTTATTGTCACATTATTGCTCCTTCTTTCTTGTTGTCTGGGATTTGGAGAGCTAACATTTAAATGCTAACATTTTTTTGGGTAATGATGGATTTGAGCGCCTCAGTAGCATTTTTTTTATGTTGCTCAACGAATCATTGTAGCAGATGAATAATAAAATTGTATTTTTTTTTGTCGTTATTTTTTGGGCGTCGCTTCATTAAACGTCGGAAAAATAGTTGACATTTTATTGGTGTTGCTTGCTTAGGCACCAATTCTTTTGTGTGCTATTACTTGCTTATGTTGTACGTTTTTTTGCGTAATTACGAAAAAAAATAAACTTGAAAATTTTGAAAAATGGTTTTGGCTACATAAACAAATTCTGGCACCGCCAAATTTGGGCCTTCCAAAATAACATTTTTGGCTAATTTTTTTCAAAAGCAACGCTCATTTTGAGCACGCACTAAATTGTCACATATTTTGCACAGTTCGCAAATAGTGTAAATTTCTTGAAAAATCTTATTTATTCTTACATTTGAAAAAAAATTTACGAAGTCTCTCCGAATATGCTCACCTATTTATGTATGATGTCAGAAAGAACTTGGGGCTTGATTTTTAAGCGGTCCCTGGTGACCCTCCTCCCTCATTTTCCCGCCTGGTCATATTCAAGTAGAGCTACTAAAAGGGGTTGACCGAATATTATTTTTGCTCAAATTGTATTTATAATTATGCATTTTTGCAATAAACTAATTGACCTATCTATATCGGCCCGTCGATCGATATAAGAGAATTTAAAAAAAATTGTTTTTATTTACAATTGTTTGTTGTTGCTTATACAAACCAAATCCATATAAACCTGTCGTTTTATATGTTGACTGATCAAGATTTTTTTTCCTGTTGTAGAAAAATGTCGATCAAGATTGATTTTTCCATCCTTGAAGCCTCTGACAAGAACTACTTGGACTGGACGCAAGACATCCAGAGCCATCTAGATGCGCAGTGTCACGCCCCGCTCCCGTAGGAGCGATCGTCCTCGCTAAGGCGTGATGCCGCACGGGGCTAGGTTGCGCCCGTGCAAGGCCAAGTCCAGAAACGGCCGATTTGAGTCTAGGCCACAGAGTCGCACAGAGTGTTCCCATTTGCAGCGGAAAGTAAATGAACACAAGTGGAAGCAAATTCAAACTCTTTATTGATATTCAAGAAGTTTACATGCGGCGCTAGGCCGTTATTACAAATCGCTCAAGCTCTCTCTCTCTGAAACATAAAAGGCGTGCCAAGTGGCTTACAAGATGGAATGATTCATGGCGATGTTCCGATACATTATGTCCTGTATAGGGTGCTTCAGCTCCTTGCAACGCTCCAAGGCTCCAGAGATAGCTCCGCGCCTTAGCACGTTCGATGGAAGCTCCGCACCCGCCGACGATACCTGCATCCTGCAAGTAGACTGTGGGGTTATCAGTACATTGTTATGCACTGGTGGGGAGGCTAGCTCGCCCATAATCACTATCATTACCGAACACGTTCCATTTACTTGTGTGCATCTCTATCATTCATTGTCTTTCTAATCTTGCCTTAGGGTCATTTACATGGCATATGATATAACCTATCCCGTGTTACCGATTTTAAGTGTCGCATGGAAATACATGCACAACTTACCCATACTTACCGTCCGGCCTTCCCTGTTCAGAGCAAACCAAGTTAGACAACAGTTCATGTGTAATAACATAACGTAGACGCATTCTTTAACTCATTTGTACTCATTATCATTTTTGGAGTGGCACATTTCAAGTCATTCAATAGGCACTTGTTCATTTAACTTTTAACTTAGACTACTCTGATTTCAATGCAAGGACTTGCACGTGGATTGCCACCAGCAAAGCCCACTTAATCTATATGCATCGGTCGCTGGCACCACAAGCCATCCTGGACTTTCTCCTTGGTATTTTCTCACCTATCATGGCGTGCGGCTGGTTCACCCTGATAGTCTCTTGAAATATACCCCGCACTTACGTCTCTTGGTGCCCAAGCCCGCCCCCAAGCAGCCCGTAAGCCCCTTTTGGATCCGCCTAGGCCGGCATATCCCCCCTTTGATCATGCCGCGGAATCCCCTTTCACGGTCACAGCATACACCACCCCTCGCTCGTGCCGTTGTCCACGACCATTTCGTATTTTATTATCATTTTAACTTAATGGCTGTCCTTGAGCCTTAGGCTAACCCTTAGCCTTCTTACGTTATCGACCAGGTTGGCGTCCGTGCAGCGCGGGTAGCGAGCCCCGATGCACGTGCCCGTCACACCTGTCGCTAATCCTTCTTTCTTTTCTTATCTTTTCAAGTTTCCTTTCCTTTTCTTTCTTTCTTTCACTTGTTCATTAGTTCATCGATTCATTCACGTATTCATTCGTTGATTCACTTATTCGTTTGCTCTTTCATTTATACATTACACGACTCCTCGTATGGGAGTCGCCTTGGCGACCCATCGGTCCCATAGCATTTCAATGTTGCTATAATCTACACGGTGCGACTATATTGATAGTCTTTCCGTTTCATTGTTGTAACCCATTCATTGTTTGATTGTTTGGACGTATATGGAGCATCAACGTAGGCTTGTGCCGTAGCACGAGCATGGAGCGCGGACGAGAGTTCTCGTATTTTCCATGTTACTTTCCATATTCTATACAAGCATACAAGTTGGGATTATTCCCTTAGCTAGGTGCGTTGGGTCATTTATTAGCATGCAAGATGTTATCGCCTAGCGATTCTCGTGTTTGTGTCCGCATTATTATGTGCATAGGCTAAGCAAAGACGGGTTCATCGGAGCCACCCACCTTAGCGATGTTCGCATCGGCCGAGCGATATTCCGAGCGCGCCTTTGAAAGTCTAAGTCTGGATTCATCCTGTCGGGCCAATGTAAGCCTTGCATCGATTCGCATCGATACTTCATCGGGACGAAGCAACTCTTCGGGTCGACGGCTCGTTTGAGTCGTTGCACTTGCCGTTTGGAATCGGCGTTCCGCTAGGGCGGAGCGGGTCACTACATAATACACCACTCAAAACAAGTCTCGTCCTCGAGACTTCCTGAGTGCAGGTCATCCTACCATTCCTTAACTCGGACCGTGTACATACCTTAGACAATTTCCTATGCATCGTCGTTCGATGGCATCGAACGACACTCGGTTTTTTTCTAAGTTCCGTGTCGTATACGTTTTGGTCGATTTTTATTGAATAGCTTCTCGTTTATTTTAGACTTGATGTTATCTCTTCAATTCAAGCGTTTCTTCGTATTGGTTTCTATTTCTTCGTGTCATGGGACTGGAGTGGTTGCACAAGGCACGCTGGATTTTGCCAAATGCGTGGGTCGTAATTGAGGCAACTCACTTTCGTTTACCTCAATTATCGGGATCACTCGATTCGCTTCTCAAGCGTTTTCGTCTATGAAATCATTATGACTTCTTCTTAGCGGAGTCGACCAAGTCTACGAAATTTCCGTCCGATTCAAGACCAAGAACGACACCATCGTCGAGCATAACTTCCTATCGATGGTTCAATTCGTTGCACCAACTTTTAACTAGCACGATTTTACGTTCACGACACTCGTTCACTCCCCAAGTCGTGCTAGAACTCAGCGTATCACTTGGTTGGATCGTGCACGCATTTCAGGCGTCCCCAAAATACATGTATTCAGCCAAGCCGCAGGATAGTGAGTTTGTCATTCTCACTCGAGTCGCATCGTGCACATACTCAAGCGTCCCTGAGATATATGCATATCAGCCGAGTCTCGTGAGCAGGATTTCCTACTCTTGATCCACTCTTTCAATCCATGTCAATCCTCAAGCTCAATCCTTTGTTTGCAACTCTTGCAACAGGGGCGTCTCGCCTATCCGCTAGGCCAATTCTCAAGGCTAAGTCAATGTCAGGATTGGAATCATAGTTCCCCAACAATAATGCCAACACTGACCCCAATCCTAGGGTCAAACCAAAGTCGGTGGTGCGGGATTTTTCTATCCAAGCTCGTGTCACTCAGATTCCTAAACATCGAGCACGATCACTTAGTTCGCATAGATGCATTCGTTTTGCAACATCCAAATATGTTCAATCACCAATTCTAAACCAATTCATGTATTCGATCACGAGGTCATCCAGCTCGACAATACGTTCTGCCCCAATCTCACGCGAGTCCGATTATCCACGGCGGTTCATGAATCACCATGCAACGCTCTCGCAGAATAATCATTCTCATCGGGGCGTAACTCTTGTTTGAGTTTAGACTAACTCATTCTCGATACGCAGATTGGACCTACTCAATCCTCAAGTTCAACTCTTCAAACACACAATTCATCCTCAAGTCTCCTTCGTGTCAAACCACAAGTCGAAGCATACAAGTTGCCACGCCAGGCGAGTACCGATCACTCCCGCTCTATGAATCACCATACCAGCGCTCACGCGGAGTGATAGTCCTAGTCGGCGTGACGCATGTGCGAGGCTGGGGTTGCGCTCGCATAAGGCAAGAACGTCTACGTTGTGGTTGACAACGAAGTAAATCCAAGCACTCCGTTTTCATCCAAGCCAAGTCTATATTTGATAGTCCGACCGTCATTCATCCTCGAGCCAAGTTTATCTTTTCCTCGACACATCCTTAACGACCCAAATATAGCATCCAACGGAACAATGACATTTGCATGATCGTCATTCGCCGAGTCGGAGTGCCCCCGAGTTATCGCATATCGATCTTCGGTACGCCTCAATACCATCGACGATATGCGTAACCTGACGATCTTCCTTTGCAATCGATTTTCGAGTCATGCATTGATGCTATTGTCCGAGTTGGATATTCCACAATTTCCTCGATATTCAAGATCAAGTTCGACCGCTATCTCTCCAGCTAGGGTCAAGATCGTTGTTCAAACTCAAGTCGCGATTCATTTGAATCAATCCGAGATCGTACGCACAATCCTCTAAGTTTCCTCGATCAAGACCATTCATTTACCTCTGTCGTTCCGAGTCGTTTTCTAACTCACGTTGTCTAACGACAAGTTGTCCGAGCGACATCTCGCTCGGGACAATCGAAGTCACAACCAACTAAGTGTGACGCGTTCTAAGGCTTTGCGCGACCGTATCGCCTCGCCGACATACTCGTAATCCTCGATTTCGCTCGAACTATTTCGAAGACGTCCATACACCACTCGGATTCGAGCCATCTGATCTAGTCCTCAATCATATTCTTTTTCTTCTCCGAACCTATCACATACACCACTCGGGTTCAAGCCATACGGTCTAATCCTCAATCACGTTTGCGCCACGCGCTAAGACGTCTTATCGATTCGTTCAACGAATCGCTAGCGTAGTCGTTCGCGCCGTTGCGACGCATTAAGTCGTTCGCAATAATCCTCAAAATCCAAGTCAATCATTCGCGTACGCCTAAGCGTTAACTTGATAGCGTTCCTATCGATATACACTCAAAGTGTATCTCCGTTCTCGATCGAGCGATACTTGATATCGCTCGCAACCCGATTGCACCCAAGAGTCGAGGTGCGCGACACGCGGACTAAGTTGTACCGCTTAACCATCCCGTGTGGACTATATTCATGTTTGCACGCTCAGTCATTCTCGTTCGCAACTCGTTTACACCAAAGGGTCTAGGTGCGCGATACTCCGCACTACTTAGCCAAAAGGCTGCGTGCATGACCATCCCGTTCGAACTATACTTCGGTCTCGTGTACTCGTTTGCTATCGTCAGCGTAAGCTTATTCAAGCACGCCTTGCGTTTGCTAACTTTTAACATCGGCTCCTTCCAACTCAAATCCGTCGTGGTTCGGCACAAAGGCCTTCGCCTATTGGTCCCGTGCAACCGAGTACTTGTACGAGCTTTTGAAAGTATTAGACTTATTGTATGGAACATCCCAAGGCACAACGAGAGAGAGCGTATACTTCTTTTCTTCCAACCGAGCTTTCAAAACTGAGATAATCGAAATGAAGTCCAAGGACGTAAAGCCGTGCTCTGATACCAATCTGTCACGCCCCGCTCCCGTAGGAGCGATCGTCCTCGCTAAGGCGTGATGCCGCACGGGGCTAGGTTGCGCCCGTGCAAGGCCAAGTCCAGAAACGGCCGATTTGAGTCTAGGCCACAGAGTCGCACAGAGTGTTCCCATTTGCAGCGGAAAGTAAATGAACACAAGTGGAAGCAAATTCAAACTCTTTATTGATATTCAAGAAGTTTACATGCGGCGCTAGGCCGTTATTACAAATCGCTCAAGCTCTCTCTCTCTGAAACATAAAAGGCGTGCCAAGTGGCTTACAAGATGGAATGATTCATGGCGATGTTCCGATACATTATGTCCTGTATAGGGTGCTTCAGCTCCTTGCAACGCTCCAAGGCTCCAGAGATAGCTCCGCGCCTTAGCACGTTCGATGGAAGCTCCGCACCCGCCGACGATACCTGCATCCTGCAAGTAGACTGTGGGGTTATCAGTACATTGTTATGCACTGGTGGGGAGGCTAGCTCGCCCATAATCACTATCATTACCGAATACGTTCCATTTACTTGTGTGCATCTCTATCATTCATTGTCTTTCTAATCTTGCCTTAGGGTCATTTACATGGCATATGATATAACCTATCCCGTGTTACCGATTTTAAGTGTCGCATGGAAATACATGCACAACTTACCCATACTTACCGTCCGGCCTTCCCTGTTCAGAGCAAACCAAGTTAGACAACAGTTCATGTGTAATAACATAACGTAGACGCATTCTTTAACTCATTTGTACTCATTATCATTTTTGGAGTGGCACATTTCAAGTCATTCAATAGGCACTTGTTCATTTAACTTTTAACTTAGACTACTCTGATTTCAATGCAAGGACTTGCACGTGGATTGCCACCAGCAAAGCCCACTTAATCTATATGCATCGGTCGCTGGCACCACAAGCCATCCTGGACTTTCTCCTTGGTATTTTCTCACCTATCATGGCGTGCGGCTGGTTCACCCTGATAGTCTCTTGAAATATACCCCGCACTTACGTCTCTTGGTGCCCAAGCCCGCCCCCAAGCAGCCCGTAAGCCCCTTTTGGATCCGCCTAGGCCGGCATATCCCCCCTTTGATCATGCCGCGGAATCCCCTTTCACGGTCACAGCATACACCACCCCTCGCTCGTGCCGTTGTCCACGACCATTTCGTATTTTATTATCATTTTAACTTAATGGCTGTCCTTGAGCCTTAGGCTAACCCTTAGCCTTCTTACGTTATCGACCAGGTTGGCGTCCGTGCAGCGCGGGTAGCGAGCCCCGATGCACGTGCCCGTCACACCTGTCGCTAATCCTTCTTTCTTTTCTTATCTTTTCAAGTTTCCTTTCCTTTTCTTTCTTTCTTTCACTTGTTCATTAGTTCATCGATTCATTCACGTATTCATTCGTTGATTCACTTATTCGTTTGCTCTTTCATTTATACATTACACGACTCCTCGTATGGGAGTCGCCTTGGCGACCCATCGGTCCCATAGCATTTCAATGTTGCTATAATCTACACGGTGCGACTATATTGATAGTCTTTCCGTTTCATTGTTGTAACCCATTCATTGTTTGATTGTTTGGACGTATATGGAGCATCAACGTAGGCTTGTGCCGTAGCACGAGCATGGAGCGCGGACGAGAGTTCTCGTATTTTCCATGTTACTTTCCATATTCTATACAAGCATACAAGTTGGGATTATTCCCTTAGCTAGGTGCGTTGGGTCATTTATTAGCATGCAAGATGTTATCGCCTAGCGATTCTTGTGTTTGTGTCCGCATTATTATGTGCATAGGCTAAGCAAAGACGGGTTCATCGGAGCCACCCACCTTAGCGATGTTCGCATCGGCCGAGCGATATTCCGAGCGCGCCTTTGAAAGTCTAAGTCTGGATTCATCCTGTCGGGCCAATGTAAGCCTTGCATCGATTCGCATCGATACTTCATCGGGACGAAGCAACTCTTCGGGTCGACGGCTCGTTTGAGTCGTTGCACTTGCCGTTTGGAATCGGCGTTCCGCTAGGGCGGAGCGGGTCACTACACGCAGGGCCTCTTGGACGTCATCTATAACGAGGAAGAGCGCGAAGTGGAAGTCACTCGCTCAATGAACGCCAAAACAATGATTCTATTCCGTAGGCATTTATCTGACGCCATGAAGGCGGAGTTCATTGAAATCTCCTCGCCGAAGACGCTATGGGACTCTCTGAAAGAGCGCTTCGACCACCAGAAGACCATATGGCTGCCTGAAGCACGCCATGACTGGTTGAACCTGCACTTCCAAGACTTCAAGAGCGTAACTGATTATAACAATGAAGTCTGCAGGATTCGATCACTTCTCCAATACTGCGGTAAGATATTAACCGACAGTGATCTATTGGAGAAAACATACACCACATTTTCTTCTACTGACAACTTGCTCCAGAAGCAATACCGTCAGTCTAAGTTCACCAAGTTTTTCGAGCTCATCATCCAGTTTTTACTAGACGAGAAGAATAGTCTCATTTTAATGAGAAACAACAATTCTCGTCCTGCTGGAACAAAGGCAATTCCAATGCCTAATGCAAACGCTCTCCGTGGACCAAATCCACGGTGGAAACGAGACAAGGGCCAGTCGTCCCAGCCAAGGAACAGAGGCGAGTTTAAGGCTTGTCATCCAAAGCGAGGTTCTAATAAGAACCAAGGACCTTTGACTCCTAGACAGTCTCATGGTAAGAATCAACGGGCCAGTCGTCCCAAAGCGAAAGTGGAAGGCCAAGCGCCTACTCTCTACTACAAATGTGGTGCTTATGGTCATATGCAACGGACTTGCAGGGCAACCCCCCCAAGAAGTTGATAACTATCACAAGGGGCGCCGGGCCGAAGCAAATCTGGTCAACGAGTGCGAAAATCTAAATCTTGAGACCCCCGATTTTGTAGCAGAAATGGAAGAATGAATCACCATTTTCTCTCTATATTTGATTTAAGTCATGAAACTTTTGGTGGTTTGTATTTTCTGTTTTCTCGATAAATTAAAGTTCTATTTTGAGCACTTTACTCAAACGTGTGACAAACTTTAATTTTCTTTACTTATAGGCATGGACCACGGGACAGTAGATTGTCTGGTTGATAGTGGAACGACTCACACTATCTTGAGAGATAAATCATACTTTATCTCCTATACGCCTAAAGTAACCTCAGTGACAACCATTTCGGGACCCTCAACCCTTGTTCAAGGTTTTGGCAAAGCCCATTTTTTGTTGTCCAATGGTACTCCCGTTGAAGTATCAGAGGCCTTATATTCTCCAAGGTCCAGTCGTACCTTACTGAGTTTTAAGGATATTCGAGAAAATGGATTTCATGTTGAAACTGCTCGAGAACATGGCTTCGAGTATCTTTTCATTACCTCCACTCAGTACGGCCAAAAGCGTATCATAAAGAAGTTAAAAAGTCTTTCAAGTGGTTTGTATCTCACTACGATACAACACATCGAGAGTAATCTCATCATTCGTCGAGCGCCAGTTGATGAGAGCATTTTTATGCTATGGCATGACCGGCTGGGTCATCCGGGTCAAAATACGATGATTCGCACTATGAATGCATCGCATGGGCATCCTCTTGGAGGAAAGAATTTCGTTATAAATATGAAAAGCCTTTGTCAAGCTTGCTCGATTGGGAAGACGAATCTCAAGTCGCTCCATGTGGAACCTACGAGATTGGTTTCTCAATTCCTTGAAAGAATCCATGGAGATATTTGTGGACCAATCCAACCAACATGCGGACCATTTAAATACTTCATGGTTTTGGTTGATGTATCGACTAGATGATCACAAGTAGTGTTGTTGTCCACCCGAAACGTAGCGTTTCCTAAACTCCTCGCCCAGATCATTAAGTTAAGGGCTCACCATCCGGATTATCCGATAAAGTCTATTAGACTTTATAATGTCGCAGAGTTTACATCAAAGACTTTTGATGATTATTGCATGACTTTGGGAATAAATCTTGAACACCCTGTTGCGTATGTTCATACCCAAAATGGCCTAGCGAAAGCTTTTATAAAACGATTGCAAGTGATAGCGCGGACCTTGGTTATGCGCACCAAACTTCCACTATCTGCATGGGGCTATGCAATTTTGTACGCTGCAAATTTGGTCCGTCTGAGGCCCATGGCCACCCAACCACTTTTCGTGTACCAGCTGGTTACTAGATGTGAGCCTGATGTCTCACATTTACGTGTGTTTGGGTGCCTAGTCAATGTTCCAATTGAGCCGATAAGGCGTTCAAAATTTGGACCTCAGAAGCGACGGGGAATATATGTCGGTTATAACTCTCCGTCCATCATTCGCTATTTAGAGCCCTTGACGGGCGATCTCTTTACCGCGAGACACACGGATTATGACTTTGATAAAGCAATCTTCCCATCGTTATGGGAAGAAATGCACACTAACGTTGATGAGGAACGACGTGAATTAGCATGGCATATGCCCGCTTTTGCTTATCATGATCCCCCCTCTGCACATAGTGATAAGGAAGTACAGAGGAGTCTAGGTCTGCAAGATATTGCAAATCAAATGCCAGACGCATTTAGCGACCTACCAAAAGTCACGAGATCAATTATATCTGCTGTAAATGTGCCTGCAAGGATAGACGTCCCTGAGAGACGCCATTTTCCTGTAAAACATGATGCTTCGGTCGAACCCGTCGAGCAAAGGACGCTGCCATCGGCCGTCCAGTCCGCCGCAATTCCTAAGAAGAAAGGAAGACCGGTTGGTTCCAAAGATGTTCTGCCCCGAAAGCGGAGAAATCTTGTTGAAAGTGTTTTGCCACATGAGATCATTAAGGATCACGGCGATGTATTAGAAGAGGCGTTCCAGATGAAACGCCTATTCCTAATCATGCCGATAACCTCGAAATATCCGTCGAGTATGCTAGCTTAGACGATATTTTGAAGCGAAATAAAACTGTCATCGATGATGTCACTACCAAAATAAGTCATATCAGCGACGTATTTAGCGACTCCAAGATAGAACGTCACTATTTTTTGGGGGTTTAGCGACGTTTATCTAAGACGTCGCTGTTTGTCGCTAACAGCGACTAATAGCGACGTCTAGCGGCTGCAATTTATTAAATGGGAATCTGTGCCGCAAGTTCGTCGGTACACGTCGCTGATATAGCGACGTGTAGCGACGCATTTTAAGCAGCGTCGTCGTTTCTTAAACATCAGCGACGTCCTAAAAGGACGTCGCTAATCATTTCATATAGCCGGCGAGGGTTTCCTTTTCGATCTTTCACAAAATTTCCTCCCAATTTTTCGTGCGCTCCTCCTCCGCGACGCTCCTCCGGCGATTTTCCTCCTCCGGCCTCCTCCTCCGCGGCGCTCCTCCGGCGATCTCCCTCCTCCTTCTCCTCCTCCTCCTCCTTCCTCAAGTAGCTCCTCCTCAGGTAACTCTCCTCCCCCGCTTCCTAGTTTCTCTTCGTCTTTTAGCTTTCTCTCTCGCTTCTAGTTCGTGTCCACGAGAGCGTGGACTCGCTGCGGGGGACACGAGACTCACAGTGGACTCGCTGCGGGGGACACGAGAGCGTGGACTCGCTTCTAGTTCGTGTGACACCTATTTTGTTGGTTTGGACACGTCGTATCCCACTGTGTGGATACGAGACTCATAGTGTGACACATATATACTGATACTGGAAGTTTTTTGGGCATATCAACTGTCAATTTGATGTTTTGCTTGGATTCGAATTCTAATTTAGGGTTCGAGCCCTATTTACTGATACTGGGAGTTTTTTGGGCATTTTCAGGGTTTTGAAATGATGAATAAATTGACTAATAATTATTATCGAGCTCTATAAAATTTCAGCTATGTCACGAAGGATGGATACTAATCCTGTGAATGAGTTTTCTCCTAAGATTCTCGACAGTTGAGTATGATTTAGCTCACTGACATTACTGAAATATGAAATGATTAGTGTAGGATATGTTGGTCAGGTTTTGGCAGAGTTGGGATATGATAGTATGCATGTTACAATTAACAAGGAATGCTGTTGACACAAAATGTTGCACGACAGGTTACTTGAGTAATCTGGAATGTTTTACCTACTGAAACAAATGGTTTGGGCAAGGGTGTGTATAGGTTTGTCATCATATGGTATGGGATTTTGCCTGCCAAGTTCTGAACAGCAGTCCAGGCTGCCTGCTTAGTTGAAAGTCTTAATTAGACTTTCTGTTCAGTACCCTTTGACTGAACTAAGTTGACCTGAATACCATATTTTAAATCCTACAGCGCTGCTTAGTTGAAAGTCTTAATTAGACTTTCTGTTCAGTATCCTTTGACTGCTTAGTTGAAAGTCTTAATTAGACTTTCTGTTCAGTACCCTTTGACTAGTTTGATTTGTATAATTATCTGTCATTCGACTGGCGAGACAGAAATCTATATATGATATTTGCTATAAGGAATTTGCATTAATCTACGGTACGACATCGTGATCAGGACATAGTCCCTGCAGCCATTCGACTGGCGAGGCAGAAACTATGTAGCCGTAGATAAAGTTGACTGTCCTCCGACCCCCATCCCTCGGCAATGATGATATGACAACCTATCACTACATCTTTTAGTAGTAGATAATGTCTTAGTATTACATTATGTGGGTTCATCTTGATTCTGTTACATCCTTCAGATACTAGATTCGATAAGAACATATACTACACCATATGTACAGGAGATAGATGATTCAAACTAATGTATGCTAGAATGAATTTTAGGTTGTGTTCTGAGCCATTCGTCCCCACACTTGGCAATTATGCAGAACCGTTTGTAGATATACAATCGTCATCCTGATGAATTATTATTTGTGTCAATCTTTGCAGAATTATCTTAAAATGGATATGAATTACTATCTGCGGAACCGTTTGTGGATATACAATCGTCATCCTGATGACATGTGCGGTGTGCGGGATAAATTTATACAGGGTATGCAACAGTTCCTGCAGTTTGCCAAGGCGTTTCCTCAGTACATGGACCGTACAAAAATTAAGTGTCCATGTATGAGATGTCGCAACTTGAAATATCATTCAGAAGTGGATGTGACATATCATTTGTATTCGAGGGGTTTCATGCCAAATTATTATCAGTGGACCGTACACGGAGAACTTGTGCCTTTAGCCTCCGAGCCGGAGCCTTATGTGGAGCCTTATGTAGATGTCCACGAGCATGCTGATCACGACCAAGGGTGGACGAACATGGTTTTCGATTATGCGGGGCCTAATTTCGATCCGAACAATCAATATGCAGCTGAGGAGGCACCTAATGCCAATGCTACAAAGTTCATGGAGTTGCTGGAGAATACAAGGACTCCTTTATATCCTGGTTGTGATGACCATTCACCGTTGGAGGTGGTTACAAGATTGTTGAGCATAAAATTAGATTTTAACATGTCTCAATAATGCTACAACCGAATCCTGGAGTTAATTAAAGATATATTGCCGGAGGGTGGCAAGTTACCTAAAGACTTCTACCGATCCAAGAGAATGGTGAGATCGCTCTGGATGGGGTAAGAAAAAATTGATGCATGTCACAACGGATGCATGTTGTACTATAAGGACGACAAGGATGAAGACGCCTGCAGATTTTGTGGTACCGATCGCTTCAAGGCAACTAGTACAACAAGGACTTCTGGTGCACATAAGCCAACAGATTCGATGCACTATTTGCCTTTGACGCCGCGGTTGCAGAGGTTGTTTATGGCAAAGGAGACAGCTGATAATATGAGTTGGCACAAGCGGGAACAAATAGATGGAGTACTGGATCATCCTTCCGACAGGGAAGCATGGAAGCACTTTGATCGAGTGTATCCCAATTTTGCTTCGGAGCCGCGTAATGTCAGATTGGGGCTTTCCTCCGACGATTTTACCCCATTTGGACTTTCGGGCTCACAATATTCTTGTTGGCCAGTGATTGTTACTCCGTACAACTTGCCGTCTTGGATGTGTATGAAGACTCCTTACATGTTCCTAACTGTTATTATTCCAGGTCCGAAGAACCCGAAGAGGAACATCGATGTGTAAGCTTGAGAGGGTGTTCCCTCCTGGATGTGTATGAAGACTCCTTACATGTTCCTAACTGATTCTTACCTCATGTCGTTTGGGATCCACTGACAGAGCTTAGCATATTCTTCAGAGATCATTGTTCTACTAAGTTGCTCGTCGATCGGCTTGAAAAGCAGGAGAAGGACATTGCAGTAACATTGTGTAATCTTGAGAGGGTGTTCCCTCCTGGATTCTTCGACTCTATGGAGCATTTGCCAATTCATCTTTCATATGAGGCACGTGTTGGTGGGCCCGTCGGTTATCGGTGGATGTACCCGTTTGAGCGCCATCTAAACCACCTGAAGAGGAAGGTAAAAAATAAGGCACGGGTCGAAGGTTCTATTTGTGAAGCCTATGTCCTTGAGGAGATTACAAACTTTTGTTCAATGTATTTCAAGTCTCATATTGCTACAAATAGAACAAGAGCTCCGAGGAACGACGATGGAGATATAGAATATAATGATGCATTATTGAAAGTCTTCAATGCTCTTGGAAAGCCTTCTGGAAAACTGAAAAAGAGATATTTGAATGATGAGGAACTAAAGGCTGCCCAGTTATATATATTACTCAACTGCTAGGAGGATGAAGTAGAAAAGCTAGAGTGGTAAGTGAAAATCTTCAACGTTCAAGTCATCTATTTGTTGATTACGTTATTATAATTTAACGAGTATATCCCGATAATTATTGGTTTTCAGCAAATTTAATGTTGAGGTGAGGTCAAGTAGACCATACATTACAGATGAAGAAGTAGAAGAAGAAATGAGACTTCATTTCCCGTCTTGGTTGACTGCATATGTACGTAAGAAGCTAGTTAGAATCTTCCTCCATTCACAACTGCACAAGAAATAACTTAACATTAAACTTAATTTTGTATCTTTTCGTGTTTAGGTCGATCGTCCGGACGTCATCCTTGAGAATGAATCTATTAGAACTCTTGCCATGGGACCAATTTATGCCGCCAAAGTATGGCCAAGTTATTGCGTGAATGGGTTTAAGTTCAAGTCAACAAATGCTCTCATCAGAGATAGCTTCCTGGATCTTGATTCCACAAAAAACAGTTGCTTGTGTATCAAATCTACAAACTACAAAGATGTCACTCCAGGCAATGATTTCTATGGCGTCTTACGGGAGATCGTGGAATTGACGTACAACTATGGCATAGAGCCTGCCAAGATCGTGTTGTTCAAAGTTGATTAGTTCGATCCCATACAAGATCAAGGATAGAAAATTGACAAGCATGGTCTTGTGGATATTAACTACCGTCGTCGATACCAAGGATACGAACCATTTATCCTAGCAAGTCAAGCTCAACTCGCATATTTTACAACATATTCTAGACGGGAAACAGCGAGGTACGACTGGTGGGCAGTATGCAAGACTAAAGCCAGAAATACCTACGACGTCGACGAAGTGGTTTATCAGGAGGACGAGCTGCCTCTTGTACCTAATACAGGTGATGTCAACTCAGCAGAAGTTCTCCATTCAATATCTACTTGTGTAGAAGAGGTACAAGTATCCGAAGGGGATGCTAGTGACGATGAGGAGGAAGAGGAAGAGGATGAGGAGGAGGAGAAGGCAAACGAAGAAGATAAATTTTCAGAGGATGATTGAGAAACTGTGATTTTGATGTATTCATATTTCTGTAATCTTAAATTATGAACTATGATCATTTTTGAAAACTTAAATTATGAATTCCAATGTATATAGATATTTCTAAACTGTCATTGTATTTATTTATATTTTCAATCATAAACTGTGATTTTGATGTATTCATATTTCTGTAGTCTTAAATTATGAACTCTAATGTTATTATCAGCATGACAGGACGACGCGGAGGCACCTCAGGACGACGCGGAGATAGGCTAGGACGATCCGTGTCCTTAGGTGGGCAGAGAGCTCCGTTACCAGAGGATGGCTCTGGACCATCGTCTGACCCGAGCATACGGTCTCAGGTCCGGGTGGCAGTGCACCTGCGACGAGCAGTTCCAGGCTTGCTGATCATACTACTTCCCCTAGCCTTCCTACCGCTGACAGCAGCATGGCGGGTGGGGAGCAGGTGGAGCAGGTAGTCCCTACTCCCGCCCGGGCGGATCCATACCAGAGCGACCCTCCATGCGCACCTCAGGACGAGACGAGGATGGAGATTTGGGCCGACGGTCCTACGAAGTAAGTTAAATCAATATTTTATACATGTCTGTATATCTATATATATTCATTAATACGTCGGTTATCATTTTATACAGATATCGTCCCTCGTCGGTACAGAGAGCGTTGGGCTCCTTTCTAAGGTCCAACTATGGGGGTCCGTGGATCAACTACTCGGATGCCTCGAAAGGGAGGAAGGCATTCTAGTTTGCCCACTTCAAGGTAACTAAAGATAGTTAATTTAGTATGATTAATATAATTTTAAGCATTTTTTAGAACTTATTATTTTAATTTGTAATTCTTGTAGAGGACTTATTTTTATCCACCATACCGGGCCGAGCAGATTGAGAGGCAGTTTTCTGC
Organism: Iris pallida; assembly: GCA_029216955.1. Classification (NCBI taxonomy): domain Eukaryota; kingdom Viridiplantae; phylum Streptophyta; class Magnoliopsida; order Asparagales; family Iridaceae; genus Iris; species Iris pallida. The sequence continues at coordinate 4,773,070 of JANAVB010044419.1, forward strand.
CGTCGCCGCCAAGTTGATCCGTGATGCAATTGACAATCAGAAAGCTCGTCACCGCTCCAGAAAGCCGATTGCTTGTTGGATCACACCTGACCAGTGGACCACGATGAGGGCTCGATTTGAGGAGCCCGGGTATAGAGAGCGGTCGGAGAAGGCGAAGACGGCTAGGACGATGGCCGAAAAGTGGTGTGGTGGATCGATTTCTATGACGGAGCATTTCCGTCGTCTGGTATGTAATTTATTGTAAAATATAAGATTTTATTGATAGTAGGAGTATATAATTTTCTATTTTATTAAAGAATAAAATATAACAAACACGCAGGTGAAGAGGGGTGAGGACGCAAACATGGTGACCGTCTTCCTGGCCACCCATCGGAAGGACGGGAAGCTCATCGACGACCGGGCTACTCAGAGCTATGTAAGTACTAATTTAGATTTCGTTAATTTTTAACACAACTTGACGAATATACAGATAACCATATACTTAATAATAATTAAATAATTTAGACGTTTATTAGGCTAATTTAGGTAAGTACTGATGTATAGAGATGCACAATGATTTCTAGGAAGAGTATGTTAGGCTACGTGATGAGCGTGCGAGTGCTAATGCACAGGCAGAGGGAGGGGTTGGTACATCGCAGCCCTCTCCGCCTCAGTCGGAGGACGAGCTCTAGAAGACCGCTGTTGGTGGTCTTCAGAGGGGTACGTACTACGGTACGGGATCCTAGGGCACATTTGTTGCGACGCAGGCATCCAGGGCTCCCTCTTCCAGTGCGCATTCACAGCCGTAACAGGCCGAGTCGTCCCGAGTCGAGGAGACCATTGTCCGCCAGATTGCTGAGCTGTGCGACGATATGCTGAGGAGGATTGCTGAGCAGCAAGGGCCTCAGGCGCAAGAGGACGCTGCGTCGGTCACCGTACGCTTTGACGAGCTCGAGCGCACCGTACAGCAAGTACAGGGGACACAGGAGTCCATTCACGACACCGTTACTAGGATAGCGGCTTGCATGGAGCAATGCAGCGCCAGACTGTAAGCCCTAGAGGAGACGCGGACGCACCCATCTCCAGCGGTTACACTGCCTCCTTCTCCAGCGGTTGCATTGCCTCATCCTTCATCGTCATCGGTGGTTCTTACACCGGAGCAGTATGCTTATCTTCTTTCCAGGAGCGGTGATGCTCCTCCTGATCAGCCGTAGTCGACATATATATTGTTGTGTGATGGCCCATTGTTGGGTCTTTTATGTGGTTATACATACATTATTCTTATGTGGACCATTATGTTTGACATTGTTGTTACAAATTTTCATATATCTGTGTTGATTGATGAGATTGTGTTTCAAACGTGTTCGTGATTGTGTGTATATGTGTTGTTTGATACTGTGTTCGTGATATACCGTCGTTGTTGTAAGAAATGGTGTAGGGGATGCTGCAAATGCTGCAAATGTTGCAGAGGATGCTGCAAATGTTGTAATTTGTTTTTCAATATTAGCGACGTTCAGTGACTCTCAGTGACGTTCAGCGACGAAGGAAACGTCGCTAAGTAAATATAAGGCACATCGCTAACTGTGATGAATACCGTCGCTGATCGTCACTAAACGTCGCTACGTAGGACGTCGCTAAACGTCGCTATATGTCGATACTATAGCGACGTCAAAAAGTCGCAGAACGTCGCCATTTGGCTCTCAATCCAGGTCAGCATCGATGCATGTCAAGTCGCTCAACGTCGCTAGGTTACGTCGGTAAATGATGACGTTTTTCGTCGCTGGTAGTCGCTGAATTAGTGACGTGTCCGCGTCGCTAAGTATCGTCGCAATAGCGACGTATTGCGACGTTTTCATGTTTAGCGACTAGGTTAATCGCGACTACGTGCAAATGTCACTAAATACGTCGCTAATCGATATTAGCGACGTATTTTCCCGATTTAGCGACGTCTTGTGGCGTTGCTGATTTGACAGATTTTAGTAGTGTGTGTTCATATACTCAGTGGCTACTGACATTATGAACAATGATGACATGGAACCTCACAGCATTGTCGAGTGTCAACGACGAACGGACTGGCCACAATGGAAACAAGCAATCCAGGCTGAATTAGATTCCTTAGCAAAAAGAAGCGTGTTTGGACCTACAGCTCCAACACCACCCAATGTTAAACCAGTTGGTCACAAATAGGTTTTTCTAAGGAAGCGTAATGAGAGAAATGAGATTGTACGATACAAGGCTCGTTTTGTGGCACAAGGCTTCTCACAACGCCCTAGAATTGATTACGAGGAGATGTATTCTCTCGTAATGGACGTCATAACGTTCTGCTACTTAATCAGTTTAGTAGTTTCCGAAAAACTGAATATGCGAATGTGGTCACAGCCTATCTCTACGGGGATCTGGACACAGAGATATACATGAGAGTTCCTGAAGGACTAAAGATGCCTGAATCAAGTAGTTCCCGACCACGAAACGCATTCTCGATTAGACTGAGGTGTTCGCTATATGGATTAAAACAATCCGAGCGAATGTGGTATAACCGTCTAAGCGAATACTTGATCGGTTTGGGATACATTAATAACGAACTTTGCCCATGTGTATTCATAAAGAAATCCACTTCAGGATACGCAATCATCGCGGTCTATGTAGATGACATGAATCTCATAGGAACCGAAAAAGACTTGTCAGAAACTGCTGATATCCTGAAGAGGGAATTCGAGATAAAGGATCTTAGGAAGACACGATTTTGCCTCGGCCTGCAGATCGAGCACCGTAAAGATGGAATTCTTGTCCATCAAGCGAACTACACCTAAAAGGTGTTGAGACGCTTTAGTCATTTTGACGTTAAGCCGTCCGCTACTCCCATGATCGTCCGCTCTCTAGACATTACTAAGGACCCATTCCGCCCAAAGGAGGACGACGAAGAGATATTGAGTCCTGAGTGCTCTTATCTGGGTGCAATAGGCGCTTTATTGTACTTGGCCCAATGTACTAGACCGGACATCTCATTTGCTGTGAATTGTCTAGCTCGACACAGCACCGGGCCAATACACCGCCATTGGAATGGCATAAAAGACATTTTTCGCTACCTTAAGGGTACTACGGACTTGGGCTTATTCTATTCCTACGTGGTTTTGAGTGAGTCCAACGCTCTTGGCACTCGAAGCAACGCGACCCTTGTTGGCTACGCCGATGCGGGTTTCCAATCTGGTTATGTCTTTACCATTGGAAATACGGCAATTTCTTGGAGGTCTCGCAAACAGACCTTAGTGGCTACTTCAACGAACCACTCTGAGCTACTCGCGCTCTATGAGGCGACTAGAGAGTGTGTATGGCTTCGAACTGTTATTGGCCATATTCGAAGTACATGTGATCTTCCATATGACCCAGATGAACCTGTTGTCGTCTATGAGGACAATACCGCTGTTATTGATCAAGCGAAACATGGTTACATCAAAGGGGATGCTACCAAGCACATATCGCCCAAGTTGTTCTTTACACATGAACAACAAGCGCTTCAGAAGATTGAAGTGCAACACATTGGATCGGAAAATAACCGTACAGACTTGTTCACCAAGTCACTGCCGAAATACTCGTTCCAGAAACATGTCAGAGCAATTGGACTTAGGAAACTTTCAGAGCTAGCCTAAGTGAAACATGTTTCCTGCACCCTGTTGTGTGCATGTGAGGGGGAGCGCCCCAATGAGCGCCTCTAAACGCCTTGTTGTGCGTATATCCCGTGCTCTGTCGAGTGCGAGTGAAAATGGGAGCATCCCGATGTATGCTTGTGTACTCTTTTTCCCTTAGACCAAGTTTTTTCCTATTGGGTTTTCCTTGGCAAGGTTTTTTTAACGAGACACAGTTCAAATCCCTTATTCACTAAGGATTATTATGATCAGGGGGAGTATCCAGTTGTATACTTCTAAACCATCGTGTACTCTTTTGTCCTTCGATCAGCAGTTTTTTCCTACTGGGTTTTTCCTGACAAGGTTTTGACGAGGCACCTTTACAATGGTTAGTTTACCCCCATCACACTGACCTGTGTGTACTCTTTTGTCCTTCGACCAAAGTTTTTTCTACTGGGTTTTCTTTGGCAAGGTTTTGACGAGGCACAAGTAGGTGGTCAAATTTGAAGGTACAAGCTACAGACAGACGAAGAAACTCAGGGGTGTTTACAAGAAGAATTTCTGGAGAGCCAAGGGGGAGTGTTGTAACTCATGGCTTTTCACCTTTCATCTCTTTGTAACCTACACATGACCTTTGTCCCTTCATTTCTTCATAACCCCCAACCTCTCTCCCTGTATAAAGAGAGGTTGGGATAGCTTGTAGGTGGCACTTGAGTGATTTATATTATACGAGTATACTTCGTCACATCTCTGGTGTGTTTGAGTTTTTGCCTTACAACAATCTTGTACTTCTCTTTAGTTTTCTATCATTAAAATTCCAAATCTGCATTAATAGTAGTGGTACTCCTAAAATATCACTATGTACTCCTCCTCCATTCATGCACAAATTAATGTCAAATTTAATGCATTAGTAGATTTGAAATTCGAATGCTAGAAAATTAAAGAATAGTTGTCACGCCCCAGAACCAGAATACTGGAGAGCGGGGGCAGACATAGCCAGCTACGTATAATGAAATGGAATCCACGTCACTATACGGTCACGGCTGTCTAGATATATGAGGATTTAACTACAAGCCATCAGTCTTCTATGGTCAAGAACAAGCCTATTGTCTCAATCTCAAGCAATGTAATAACAGTTACAAGATGTCAGAACACCAAATATACAATAGTAAGGCGTCCCATACATTACATATTCGAATGAACATGAAGCTAGTCGTACAAAATGTCAGGACTAGCAAGAGTTTCAGTCATACATGATCAACCCTAGGATTTGTCAATCATGTTACAGCCCGTAGGCAGAAAGTAATTAAAGGTGCAATACGAGCTAACACGTGCTCGCCGGCTAAACGCCTCAAAAGAATAATTTTACAATAAAGTGAGAGAACAAAAGAAACCCACTCGTTGCCAGGGTTACGCCTGGTGGTCACCATCTGGCTGGAAGACAGGTGGATCCTCTGGTGCTGCTCCGATATCTGGCTATACAAAACCAGCCGGGTCAGACCCCAGAAAGAGCAAGTGCCACAAAGGAGGCTTCACTTAGGAACTAAAACCAGCCTATCACAATAGAATATTAAAGATAATAAATAAAGAACTGATAATAATAGAGATAACAACAGTAACAGAGTACGAAGAAACCATTCAAGTAGCTAGGTCACAACCCTTAAACCAAACAAGGACCGGGGTTGTAACCCTTCACCTGAATAGAAACTCGTCTCAAATACTATTGGTATAGTGAAGACAATAAACGAAGAGAGGACACAGAACTGCTCCGGGAGCCAGGTTACAACCCTTAAACCAAACAAGGACCGGGGTTGTAACCCTTCGCCTGAACAGAACTGGACCCCTGATCTTTATTGCTAAGGCCAGTATAAATAATCATGGTATTGAAATAAGGTAAAAGAACATGACGAGCATGGCATGGGATTGCAATAAGACAATAAACGAAGAGAGGACACAGAACTGCTCCGGGAGCCAGGTTACAACCCTTAAACCAAACAAGGACCGGGGTTGTAATCCTTCGCCTGAACAGAACTGGACCCATGATCGTTATTGTTAAGGCAAGCATCAATAATCATGTCATGTCCTAATCTTGCACAGGATCAGGATAAGACTAAGCTGGAATAAACTTCATCCAATCAATCACGGCCAATCAAGAGTACGGCTTGATACTTTTAACTAACTAGGGTTATCACAGCCTAGTTACTAGCAAGATGCAATGAGATTATTCCAACAGCCACAAGCCCTGCAGACCATCCGGTTATCCGGGTCGAATGTCCATTTAAAGGGTGCACCACATGACTGTGTGCTGGAAATGTGCCCTACTCGACGGTAGGCTACAAGTCCACTTAATGCGCCCATATAACGGGATTGCCTGTAGCTGGAAATCTCTTTATGACTACTGAATCATTCTAGTTAATTAGCTTTAGTCAATTTTAGTAGGTACCCCTGACCGCGGTACTCAGGGATCCCCATCCTAGACATGATGCAAGACAGTATCAGTTTATTTGTACAAACACAATCGTCCACGGTGTCCAGGTCTTTCATACTTGTCATGTCGTGCTAGCTGTCGTAACAACTTATCGAGGTGTATCATGTCAGGGTTACTTATCAAGAGTGCGCCACGACGGGCCACTATCGTGTTTTATCTTACATTATTATAAATGAGAAAAACTTGCATAATTAGTTAGTATCATATTCTGGAAGCCAAGGAAAAGATCTACAATTTTCATGTTGGGAGTTGGAAAAAATTCTGGCCATAAATCAGCCAAATAGGACAAGAAAAATAACCAAATTAAATACTATACAGTCAAGGGTGAATTGGGGGCTCATGCGGCAGTAGATGGGTACTCATCTATGCGGCTGAGTAGATGGGTACTCATCTATGCGGCTGAGTAGATGGGTACTCATCTATGCGACTAGGTACATGAGTCTCATGCGGCTGGGTAAGTGGGTACCCATGCGGCTGAGTGAATAAATCTCATGCGGCTGGGTAAGTGGGTACCCATCTATGCGGCTGAGTAAGTGGGTACCCATGCGGCTGAGTGAATAAATCTCATGCGGCTGGATAAGTGGGTACCCATCTATGCGGCTGAGTAAGTGGGTACCCATGCGGCTAAGTTAATAAATCTCATGCGGTTGGGTAAGTGGGTACCCATCTATGCGGTTGAGTAAGTGGGTACCCATGCGGCTAAGTGAATAAATCTCATGCGGCTGGGTAAGTGGGTACCCATCTATGCGGTTGAGTAAGTGGGTACCCATGCGGCTAAGTGAATAAATCTCATGCGGCTGGGTAAGTGGGTACCCATCTATGCGGTTGAGTAAGTGGGTACCCATGCGGCTAATTGAATAAATCTCATGCGACTGGGTAAGTGGGTACCCATCTATGCGGTTGAGTAAGTGGGTACCCATCTTCTCAGAAAATCTGAGAAGGATGGCCATGGAACCCATAGCTTCCAAGCTCCATAAAACCTTCATCCTAAGCCTAAATTTGGACTTCCATAGGTCAAAATAGGGTAGAACGAAATTCTCTACAACATGGAACCATCAAAACTTAGAAATAATAAAGTTAAATAGATCAAAACCCAAGAAATCCAAAAATACTATAATCTTAGATCTAGAAGAATTTAGCCATGGAAATTGAAAATGCCAAGCACTAAAGTGTCTTAGAATGTTGCAAGGAAGAAAATGGAATAATAAATTTTGGGTTCTTCCATGAAGCAAGATGCACTTGCCTAAGCTCTCTCTCTCTCTCACTCTCCTGGTGGTTGAAGAAGTAATGGTGGGAGAAGAAGAAGTAAATGAAGAGAGAGAATAAAGGAATGGGTTAATAAAGGATGATGGTGGTGGTAGGTAGGGATTCTCCCTTTGGTTCATGATGAACCAAGGTAACCCAAGTCTAGCCGAATAAACCCAAAATAAACCGGGCAAAGCTAAGAGATATGCAATACAAGAACAAATACGTACACGTATTCCAAGATACGTTATACGAACTACAGGCATTACAACTCTACCCACCTTAAAAGAATTCCGTCCTCGGAATTTAATCAAGAGGCTAGAGTGGCAAGAACAAGCTATACTAATCACAAGCAAGTTATGACTAGACAAACAATCAATCATGCAAGCAAGGAATCGATGGCATGAGGCATAAGAAAGACATTATACCTCATGAGTCAAACAGGTCAGGATATCGCGATCGAATTTCATCCTCACGCTCCCACGTTGACTCACCCAAAGAGTGATGACCCCAAGCAACTCGGACTAACTTGATAGTCTTGTTCTTGAGTGTCTTCTCTCTTTGGTCCAATATAGACACAGGCCTCTCCTCATACGAAAGGTTGGTACCAACAACCAATTCCGAATGATCCAGGATGTGGCTCGAGTCCGGGATATACCGTCGCAGTTGGGATACATGGAATACGTCATGCACCTCACGTAGCGACGGTAGAAGAGCGAGACGATAGGATACATCTCCTACTCGCTCCAGAATGTCGAATGGCCCTATATACCTAGGACTAAGCTTTCCCCGTACGCCGAAATGAATGACGCTACGGTTAGGCAAAATCCTCAGGAATACATGGTCGCCGACAGAAAACTCAAGAGGGCGCCGATGAGAATCGGCCCAATGACGCTGGCGATCTTGGGCAACTCGAAGATGATCTCTGAATCTTCTGACCACTTCAACGGTCTGAGCAATCATTTTCGGACCAAGCATCTGCCTCTCTCCAACATCATCCCAGGCTAGCGGGGATCGACACTTCCTACCATACAGTGCCTCGAACGGTGCCATCTGGATACTAGCTTGGAAACTGTTGTTGTACGAGAACTCTACCAGGTGCAGGTGATCTTCCCACGAACCACCGAAGTCGAGCGTACAAGATCTCAACATATCTTCGAGAGTCTGGATCATACGTTCCGACTGGCCATCTGTCTGTGGGTGATAAGCTGAACTGAACTGGAGGTGAGTCCCCAAACTCTCTTGCAGGCTACGCCAAAAGTGCAACGTAAACCTAGAATCTCTGTCCGAGGTGATACTGACTGGTACACTGTGCAATCTGACAATCTGCCGGAGATACATCTTCGCTAGCTGAGCCGTCGACTGACCAACTCTGAATGGAAGAAAGTGAGCCACCTTCGTGAGCCTGTCTATGACAACCCAAATAGCGTCTCTGCCAGCCGGGGTTCTAGGCAATCCAGTCACAAAGTCTATGGTTATATGCTTCCATTTCCACTCGGGAATCGGCAATGGTTGAAGTAGTCCAGCTGGTCTCTGATGTTCAGCCTTAACTTGTTGGAAGACTAAACAACGAATGACAAACCGGGCTATCTTCCTCTTCATGCCATTCCACCAAAAGTGCTGACGAATATCACGGTACATCTTCGTGCCACCGGGATGAATGGAATACTGCGAACTGTGGGCCTCTGCCATGATCTCCTGTCTGATATCTCCACTGGGTACACAAGGACGCTTACCATGTCGAAGTGTACCGTCTTCATGAATGCATAACTCTGGTCTTCGTCCTGCCTCACACTCTGCTCTGAGTCGCTGAAGCTTGGAATCTGCTGACTGCGCCATCCGGATCCTCTCGACTATAGTGGATTGAACTTGCATGCTGGCCATCAATGCCACACTGGAAGGGAGGACAACTTCTATTCCTATCTTCTGAAGATCGGCTAACAGCTCTGGTTGCACTGTTAGGAAATAAATTCTAGCTCTCCTGCTCAATGCATCTGCAACAACGTTGGCCTTCCCAGGATGATACTGCAGGTTGACATCATAATCCACAAGTAGCTCCAGCCACCTCCTCTGACGCATGTTAAGATCCTTCTGGGTGAAAACATACTTCAGGCTCTTGTGGTCGGTAAAAATTTCCACCCTATCTCCGTACAAGTAGTGCCTCCACAACTTAAGTGCAAACACTACTGCTGCCAGCTCCAAGTCATGGGTTGGGTAATTCCTCTCATGATCACGAAGTTGTCGTGATGCATAAGCTATTACCTTCCCATGCTGCATCAGAACACATCCTAAACCTCTGCCCGAAGCATCACAGTATACTGAGAATCCTCCAGTTCCATCTGGAAGCGTGAGAATAGGAGCCGTCATCAAGCCTCGCTTCAACCTCTCAAAAGAATCCTGGCACTCTGTCATCCAAGCAAACTGCACATCCTTGCGGGTCAACTGGGTCAATGGCGCTGAAATTCGAGCAAAGTCTGAAACAAATTGTCGGTAGTAACCGGCCAATCCAAGAAAACTGTGAACTTCTGCCACTGTGCTAGGTACCGGCCACGTTTCAATGGCCACGATCTTCTGGGGATCCACTTCAACTCCTCCTCGGGTTATGATATGACCCAAGTACGAAATGCGATCGAGCCAGAACTCGCATTTACTAAACTTGGCATACAACTGGTGCTCTCGAAGAATCTGGAGGACAATTCTGAGATGCTGCTCATGCTCCACCTCACTCTTGCTGTAGACCAGGATGTCGTCTAGGAACACAATCACGAACTGATCCAAATAAGGCATGAAGATGCGATTCATGAGGTCCATGAATACAGTCGGCGCATTGGTTGCTCCAAATGGCATCACAAGGAACTCCTAATGCCCATACCTAGATCTGAAAGCTGTCTTCGGGATGTCCTGCTCTCTGACTCTGATCTGATGGTATCCTGACCGCAAGTCAATCTTCAAAAATACTGACGTCCCTTTGAGTTGATCAAATAAGTCATCTATCCTCGGAAGAGGGTATCTGTTCTTGATTGTCACTGAGTTCAAGGTACGATAATCTACACATAATCTGGACGTACTATCCTTCTTTTTCACAAGAAGCATCGGGGCTCCCCAAGGCGATCCACTAGCACGAATGAATCCCTTGGCTCTAAGTTCTTCAACAATCTTGTACAATATCTCTAGCTCTGACGGCGCCATCCTGTAGACTCTCTCTGATACTGGGGCTGTCCCAGGAATCAAGTCAATGGTGAACTCAATCTCCCGCTCTGGCGGCATCCCTGGAAGATCTTCCGGAAACACATCTGGAAACTCGTCTACTACCCGGGGTAACTGCACTGCTGCTACTGCCATCCGCAATACTGGAGGAGAAGGTTCAACTTCGCCTCGGAAGAAAGAAAACTCCGGCTCGCCTGGAATGCTAAAAACAACCCTGCCAATATGGCAGTCTATCCTAGCATACTGGTCCCTCAACCAATCCATCCCTAAGACCACATCATAATCGGCCATCGGGAACTCTATCAATCTAGCGGGGAACTCTCTACCGCTAACTACGATCTGACACGAGGAAAATACTCTATCTACTCCTACAAGTCCATTACCAGTAAGTATATTGATCCTCACTGATAATGACTCGGGCTCCAATCCTATCCGTGTCGCGAATCGTGCAGACATAAATGAATACGAGGCACCAGAATCAAATAATACTGAAGCTGGAAAGGTGTTGACGAGAATAGTACCTGCCACCACCTCACCTGGTGCTATTCCTTCCTCTTCCATGGTCAAAGCCAGCACTTGACCATGTCCTCTGGGTGCGGGTCCCCTCTGCTGAAAATTCCTCTGCCTACTCTGGATCAGGGCTTGGGCTTGGGCATACTGCTGCGGTCTCTGCTGCTGGAACGCCTGGGCCTGCGTTGGCAACGGCCTCGAGAACGGGTACTGCAGCTGCTGTTGCTGCTGGACTGGTGCTGGTCCTCTCACCGAAGGACTAGTGAGGGCTGAGGATGAACTTCCCCTGTTCGGGCAGTTTCCAATCCTGTGGTCTGGGGCACCACAAGCCAAGCACAAATCCTGTGCTCTGCGACACTCTGATACCACATGTCCTGGCTTTCCACAGTGTGAACATCCCACTGCGGAAGACTGCTTCTGCTTCTGCTGCTGAGGGTGCATCGGGGCTGAATGCTGAACCGACATCACTGAGGTCGCCCGCCTCGGAGCTCCAATGGATAAAGCCCTGGCTGTCGGGGCTGGTGCTGAAGACTGATTCATTTGGCTGTGGGATCGCTTCCGACCCCCAGTCCTATCCACGATCCTCTGGGAGGTATACTCATGCCTCCGGGCTGCTCTCAACACTGCATCAAAAGTCTGATGCTCAAACTGCTCCTCTGCCAACAAGATCTCTAAATGGAGTCCCTGCTGGAACCGCTGGGCTCTATCGAACTCGGTTGCTACCAAGGTGGGAGCAAACCGACTAAGTCTCGAAAACTCGGTCGCATATCCGTCGACCGTCCTGCCCATCTGCTTCAGATTGGTGAACCTCGTCTGTAGATCGTACCGCGCTACAGCATCAAAATACTTGGTCTGGAATCTCTCCCTGAATACTGCCCATAAAATAGGGGCCACTAATCCATCGGCCTGCGCTGCCCACCAGCTGCGAGCAAGATCCAATAGCTGCAGGCGCACCACGGCCACCTTCTCGTTCTCTGGAGTCCTGGCTGCTTCTAGAATCACCTCGGTGTCCTGAAGCCATGCATCTACAGCGATCGCATCTTCACTGTCGTCGAAGAAGGGAGGGTTCAAGTGCTTGAAGCTGTTGGCCCCGCTATTACCCTGATGACCTCCTCTGGTCAAAGCATCTGCCACCGCCTGGTGCAAGGCATCTCCGCGACGATCTTGGGAAGCTAATAATGACCTGATGAGACCCACCAAAGTGCCATCATCAGGCTCTGCAGGCTGGACGGACTGAACTGGTGGTTCTCCTTCAGTAGGCATGACTCTGGAGGCTGCTCCTGAATGTTGGGCTTGATCTCCGGGTTGCTGCTGGTCCGCGGGAGGTGCTCCGTCTTGCTGATCGACAGGTCCAGGAACAATGCCGCTGAAGAAGACGACATAGGGATCAATAAGGAAGGACCATGACAGATCAACGATACAAGCATGTGATCAGGTCAAGATTCTCAGGGATTTGAAATTACGAGCAGAGATCAAGGGCGAATACTGATTGAGACATCTATTCGGTAAACCCTCACATATCTTGATTTACAAGACCTGCATGGGCCACCACTAAAACCATGTCACGCCCCAGAACCAGAATACTGGAGAGCGGGGGCAGACATAGCCAGCTACGTATAATAAAATGGAATCCACGTCACTATACGGTCACGGCTGTCTAGATATATGAGGATTTAACTACAAGCCATCAGTCTCCTATGGTCAAGAACAAGCCTATTGTCTCAATCTCAAGCAATGTAATAACAGTTACAAGATGTCAGAACACCAAATATACAATAGTAAGGCGTCCCATACATTACATATTCGGATGATCATGAAGCTAGTCGTACAAAATGTCAGGACTAGCAAGAGTTTCAGTCATACATGATCAACCCTAGGATTTGTCAATCATGTTACAGCCCGTAGGCAGAAAGTAATTAAAGGTGCAATACGAGCTAACACGTGCTCGCCGGCTAAACGCCTCAAAAGAATAATTTTACAATAAAGTGGGAGAACAAAAGAAACCCACTCGTTGCCAGGATTACGCCTGGTGGTCACCATCTGGCTGGAAGACAGGTGGATCCTCTGGTGCTGCTCCGATATCTGGCCATACAGGATATCACAAAGTAGGCTTCACTTAGGAACTAAAACCAGCCTATCACAATAGAATATTAAAGATAATAAATAAAGAACTGATAATAATAGAGATAACAACAGTAAACTGAGTACGAAGAAACCATTCAAGTAGCCAGGTCACAACCCTTAAACCAAACAAGGACCGGGGTTGTAACCCTTCACCTGAATAGAAACTCGTCTCAAATACTATTGGTATAGTGAAGACAATAAACGAAGAGAGGACACAGAACTGCTCCGGGAGCCAGGTTACAACCCTTAAACCAAACAAGGACCGGGGTTGTAACCCTTCGCCTGAACAGAACTGGACCCCTGATCTTTATTGCTAAGGCCAGTATAAATAATCATGGTATTGAAATAAGGTAAAAGAACATGACGAGCATGGCATGGGATTGCAATAAGACAATAAACGAAGAGAGGACACAGAACTGCTCCGGGAGCCAGGTTACAACCCTTAAACCAAACAAGGACCGGGGTTGTAACCCTTCGCCTGAACAGAACTGGACCCCTGATCGTTATTGTTAAGGCAAGCATCAATAATCATGTCATGTCCCAATCTTGTACAGGATCAGGATAAGACTAAGTTGGAATAAATTTCATCCAATCAATCACGGCCAATCAAGAGTACGGCTTGATACTTTTAACTAACTAGGGTTATCACAGCCTAGTTACTAGCAAGATGCAATGAGATTATTCCAACAGCCACAAGCCCTGCAGACCATCCGGTTATCCGGGTCGAATGTCCATTTAAAGGGTGCACCACATGACTGTGTGCTGGAAATGTGCCCTACTCGACGGTAGGCTACAAGTCCACTTAATGCGCCCAGATAACGGGATTGCCTGTAGCTGGAAATCTCTTCATGACTACTGAATCATTCTAGTTAATTAGCCTTAGTCAATTTTAGTAGGTACCCCTGACCGTGGTACTCAGGGATCCCCATCCTAGACATGATGCAAGACAGTATCAGTTTATTTGTACAAACACAATCGCCCACGGTGTCCAGGTCTTTCATACTTGTCATGTCGTGCTAGCTGTCGTAACAACTTATCGAGGTGTATCATGTCAGGGTTACTTATCAAGAGTGCGCCACGACGGGCCACTATCGTGTTTTATCTTACATCATTATAAATGAGAAAAACTTGCATAATTAGTTAGTATCATATTTTGGAAGCCAAGGAAAAGATCTACAATTTTCATGTTGGGAGTTGAGAAAAATTCTGGCCATAAATCAGCCAAATAGGACAAGAAAAATAACCAAATTAAATACTATACAGTCAAGGGTGAATTGGGGGCTCATGCGACAGTAGATGGGTACTCATCTATGCGGCTGAGTAGATGGGTACTCATCTATACGGCTGAGTAGATGGGTACTCATCTATGCGACTAGGTACATGAGTCTCATGCGGCTGGGTAAGTGGGTACCCATGCGGCTGAGTGAATAAATCTCATGCGGCTGGGTAAGTGGGTACCTATCTATGCGGCTGAGTAAGTGGGTACCCATGCGGCTGAGTGAATAAATCTCATGCGGCTGGGTAAGTGGGTACCCATCTATGCGGTTGAGTAAGTGGGTACCCATCTTCTCAGAAAATCTGAGAAGGATGGCCATGGAACCCATAGCTTCCAAGCTCCATAAAACCTTCATCCTAAGCCTAAATTTGGACTTCCATAGGTCAAAATGGGGTAGAACGAAATTTTCTACAACATGGAACCATCAAAACTTAGAAATAATAAAGTTAAATAGATCAAAACCCAAAAAATCCGAAAATACTATAATCTTAGATCTAGAAGAATTTAGCCATGGAAATTGAAAATGCCAAGCACTAAAGTGTCTTAGAATGTTGCAAGGAAGAAAATAGAATAATAAATTTTGAGTTCCTCCATGAAGCAAGATGCACTTGCCTAAGCTCTCTCTCTCACTCACTCTTCTGGTGGTTGAAGAAGTAATGGTGGGAGAAGAAGAAGTAAATGAAGAGAGAGAATAAAGGAATGGGTTAATAAAGGATGATGGTGGTGGTAGGTAGGGGTTCTCCCCTTGGTTCATGATGAACCAAGGCAACCCAAGTCTAGCCGAACCAACCCAAAATA
The DNA here is from genome assembly GCA_029216955.1 of Iris pallida. Classification (NCBI taxonomy): domain Eukaryota; kingdom Viridiplantae; phylum Streptophyta; class Magnoliopsida; order Asparagales; family Iridaceae; genus Iris; species Iris pallida. The sequence continues at coordinate 4,788,320 of JANAVB010044419.1, forward strand.
AATCGGGCAAAGCTAAGAGATATGCAATACAAGAACAAATACGTACACGTATTCCAAGATACGTAATACGAACTACAGGCATTACAATAGTGCAGGATGATATTTTAGGAAAGTCAATAATATTATTCTATTTTTATAGGAGAAAAAATAATTAATACACAGGATTTGAGAACAGCAGATCTACTCCTGGACGAGGATGCCACTATGACATATTTAGAATTACAGCAAGTTGTCACAGTCTTTTGAGGGTTGCTCAAACCAGATTCCAAAAACAACATTAATTTTGGAATCACAGTCATTTTAGAAAAATTACACTGATTAAAAAATATTTATATTTTTCGTCACGTAATTCTAAAACCTTTCAACTAAAATTGGGACAAAACATAAGAGTGTCTAGAGAAATGGATTTGATCACAAACAAAGTGTGAGAAATGGATTTCAACAGTAAATGATGCGGAATGAATGAGAATTAAAATCAGCAAATTAAATTGGATAAAAATAAGTTCATTTTAGCTCTCTATTAATTATCAAAGAATTTTTAAGTTGCCAAGATTAGAGATTATGTAAGGTAACAGATTATAGGCTATCATGCAACCTTTAGAATTTTACAAGAAATTGAATCAAGCTACCACTAAATTAGAATATTTCTCTATTTAATACGTATATTGATAACCACAAATCTTATTTTCTTTTTCTTTTTTTTTTAGAATAACTCAAATTACATTGATAGCATATTGGATGGTAGATGTAGTAGTCATACTTACTTGATTTAGAATGAAGAGGGAGATTAGAATCGAAATGTTGAGGGAGTACGAGAAGGGAGGAATCTTTCTATGCTTTGGCTTTCTTCTTCTGCTTTTGCTTTCTGTCTGCTTTCTGCTTCTGCTGCTGATTTTTGCTTGTGGTGGCTTATCCTGCTGCTTTTACTGCTGCTACTTTCAGTGAAGAGTAGCAAGGGAGGTCGAAAATAAGAGGAACCGGGGGGTGGAGAGAGAAGGATATATTATGCCATCGCAGCCAAGATAAAAGTGGAGCTCATCAATAGTTAGGTTCCATTTAATTTCATTTCATTTCATTCATTTTGCATTCCTTGTCCTCAAACAAGGATATAAAAAGGTTCAAATCAAAACAAACCAATAAGTAGCAACTACCAAACAATTATCCAATTCCTTCACCTGAAGGCTCGATAACAAATAAAATAAAAGAATAAAATAACAATGAAATTTGAATCCAAAATTCAAGTTCAAACTTAAATGCTAATCCAAAGTGAAACCATCTCGGCACCGTCTTCTACGTTTGTAGGTCTTCGTAATTGGGGACCTGATGTCCTCATCAGTAAAGCTCTACTTAGGGTTAACTCGGATTAAGTGAGAGATGTGATTAGATTGGAGAAAAAGTTAAGTGGGATATGTTTAAAAACTGTTGCTTGAATTTGAAGTTTTAATGAGAAAGGGGATTAATAATAATAAATTAAATAGTTACCAAAATATTCTTATTAACATGATATAAAATTAGATATGATTGAGTTTTTAATTAAAATTTATCAAAATACATCAAAAAAAAAATTCTTTACAAATTTTATACCTATATTAAAAATAACTATAATCCTAACGCAATAAAATTAAGTAACATAAACATTATGGGCTTCTACCATTCAGAAGTAGCCAAGTTCATATATTTTCACACCATTATCTGTCTGTAGTCATTAACAACAGATGCCTCATGGACGATTTGTTTTTATGCAAACATTGGAGGAGAGAGAATGCACAAAATATATTTGATGCATCAAACATATCATGCAACAAGTTTTTGAAGGCCCTCTCTCGTCCAGTTATCTTATGGCACAAAAAATGTACAAACCATTAGAGGAGAGACAACATACCTGGACTTTCTTTATACACCAAATATATGTAAGGTGCAACTCAGGGTCGGATTTGAGGTCAACCCGAATCCAACCCGATGAATCATAAGCCTAGTCCGAGCCCAAGCTCGGCCCAACCCCGGATTCAACATATGAAGTCCAAGACCAAGTCCGGAGGATTGGGTTTGGCTCGGGTTGGGTCGGGTCCATTGGGTTTATCGGGCTCTAATATAATATTTGAAATAATTTTAAACAAAAGTAATATTAAATACATAATCAAATAGCAATCAATTCTTGATCATTACAAAATAAAAACTGAAATAAGATTTAGGATAAGGAGTGGAAGAGTTTGGGTGAAAAAATTTAGGATTTAAACTTTTTATTTAAGAAGTATGAAATATATATATATATATATATATATATAGTTTAAATCCTAAATTTTGGGTTCTTCGGGTAACCGGACACATGAACCCGAGCCCAACCCGATTTTCGAACGGGTTCAAATATTTTTACCCAAATCTGAGTCCGAACCCGAGTATCTTCAACCCTAACCTAACCCATTAACGAATTTATCCGATCGGATTCGGGTTTGGCCCGCCCGAGTTACACCCCTAAATATATGTGGTCATCAACTCAACGAATGCATAAAAAACATAAAACGTCGGTTTTATACTTTCATTTTTCTTATAATTTTCAATAATGAGTAATAAGAAAAAAACGAGAAGAGACGATGCACCTGGACGGCAGCAGAGACTGAAAACCAGAAAGATGGACAGCATATAAGGGCTGCAAATGAGCCAAGCCGTTCGCGAGCTGCTCGAAGCTCGGCTCGATAAAAGCTCGTTTGAGCTCGGTTCGTTTAGTAAACAAGCTGAGCTCAAGCTTCATTTTCGAGCTCGTTTAATAAACAAGCCAAGCTCAAGCTTAGAAGTACTCGGCTCGTTTGAGCTCGCGAGTTGGCTCGTTTAGAAGCTCGTCTAGGAGCTCGTTTAGGAGCTTGTTTAGAAGCTCGTTTGTTCTTTGTTGAATTCTAATTATATATATGTGTGTGTGTGTGCGCGCGCGCATTGTGTGTTTATATGTTCTTAATAATTGATATTAAGGAACTTTTTAAATTAAATTTTTATAAATAAATTGTTAATATTACAGGTACTTGAATTCAATCCTAACTAAATTGAAATCGAGCTCGTTAAGCTTGAAATCAAGCTTAATGAGCTTGAAATAAAGTTGAGCGAACTTGAAATCAAGCTTAACGAGCTTTGATTTTGAGCTTATCAAGCTTGCTTATCAAGCCAAGCTCGAGCTCAAACCAAGCCAAGCTCAAGCTTAATATAAACAAGCTCGAGCCAAGCTCAAGCTCTAAAATAAAAAATTTATCAAGCTCGAGCTCGATCTTGAGCTCGATTAATTCTAGTCAAGCCAAGCTCAAGCTTACAAAAGCTTGGCTCGTTTGCAGCCCTAAGCATATTGAAGGCAAAAAAATTTAAAAAGAATGGCACGATATTTTATAAAATGAATAAAAATATTTTATGAAGTTTTAAACAAATCTTCTCACTTTTCCTTATTAACACCCGATTTAGAGGTTGAGAAATGAACAAAAAAAATGTTAAACAAACCTTCTATATGACTCTCCCTCCTAAATCATACACCCCCAAACCAAATATATATTTTTTCCTCTTAACTATCTTGACCCTCAATCCAAGCAAAACCTAACAGCAGCAGCAAGTAGAGAGAATGGCTATGACACTGCCATACTTGACATGGCTATCGTGGTGTTGTTCTGACAAAACGATTTCATTTGGACACTTAATCCCGGCTCGTGTCCGGTCCCAAAAGTGGACACTTCACTTACACCGTGCCAAAATTTAGAGAAAATATATGAAAGAACCGAAATTTAGGCCTCATTTAGTTCGCAGAAAGTTATGAAAAAAAAAATCTTTAACATTTTTTTTCCTTTAAAAAATTATAATTACCATTGATTTTCAAACTTCGAACTGAAAAAATAATTCTTTGTTTGGATGGATAAAATTATTTCCCCTCCTTAATTTCCCTTTCACTGAAAATCGCTTTCCTTTTTTCCTCCTGGATTCTTTTGGTATCTTAACAAAAAATAGTAATCACTTTCCTTTTTTTAACCCCATGGTTCCGCCAAACGAGGCCTAAATTTTACCGCACCCCGTCAAAGGACCCAACATAATCCCACCCTAAATTTTATGATAATATATGTTGACCCTGTTTTGAAGAACAAGGACCAAACCGGGCCATTATATGGTACATGGATAGGACATTATAATAGTAACTAACACAGCTCGAGTGGACTAGCTTTCATCAAGAGATTAAAATCAAATATGAGTTATAGCAATACAAATCATCAAAATTGGCACTTCCGTTAACTGGCTAATTTTGGTCCGCAAAAGTTGCCATTATTGCCATAGTATTTCAACATAATAACACTTGGCCATAAATACCAATCCATTCATCTCCCGCCCCAGCGCTCAAAACTGGAAGCCTTTTAAGCACCCAGCTAGCTGCTAAATCGAGCTGCAGAACAAACTAGTAAATAGCATGAACCACTCAGCAACAAACCTAATCAACTAACCAATCCGAAGAAGTTTGCAAGGGAAAGATATAATGTTCAACTTCCGAGTATTAGAAACACAAAATTCGACAGCATCATCTTCATGAAACTCGAACCCCAAATCCTAAACTCTGATGGACGCAGCAGCTTCACCAGAAACACACTATGGAGTTGGGAGACTACTGGATATACAGATAAACCTAAAGTCCTCACAAGTAACCGACTGTCAGTTTCAAAAGCAGAAAAATATACTTAGCAACATAAAGTCACACAGCCTGAAATGATATAAAAGTGCGATGCTCTAGTAATCAGCATACTGGATTGAACAAAAGACCTGCTTCCTACACCCACTCCTTCAGGCGCCCATCAAGATGAGCCAATTCCTATAAGGATTATCTCAGGTGCCCCTCTGCTGCAACTCAAGATTCCGATAAGGCAACCAATTAACCCTGGTTAAAAAAAAAAGTATCAACAGAACGATAGTTGTGAATTCAAACTGTGTCAAATGCACAAAACTTAAACATATGGGCACAAACTGCAAATACTATGCAACTGAAGAGACTATAGACCTTCACACAACAAAACAAGCCCTAAAGCATAAACAGACAATAAACAAAAATATGACAATTTATAATTTCTAATATATCAAAGATAAACAGACAGTCAAGGGCCAAACCAGGCATGGTGCTGCTACTTAACTCCATGACATAATTCTTTTACAACACATACTAGCAAGCCGAACTAGGATCAGACCAACTGTGACAAATCTGTTTCTGTGAGTGTGCAGTAGTCACATCGCTACATATAAACCTAACTCGGGTGCATGCTGTGCATTGTCTACATGGTAAGTGATTAGGCTTGTTTGTGCTACCACAATAGTGCACAAGTCAAATAGATAACATCAACACATGCATTTGCAAAAAGAAGAGTACTAGCTTCCTATAACTCTCATTCATCCACAGAGAAAAATATATACAAAGATCCCTTGTTGGACTCGGGTCCCATATCTTTGCTTTAAACTTCTATGTTTGCAGACATCAAATGAAAGGATTGAAGCTATATATATATATATATATATATATATATATATATATATATATAACAACCTAACGTTTCAATAGTATGTTTAGAAAATATCTGAAACTGCTGTTGATTACTTGGCCAAAACAAGTAGTTATGAACTTAAAGAAGTACCAAAATAAGTTTGGTTTACGGCCCATAAGTCCATGGATTCTTCTGAATAACATCCTTGATTGCTAGTGATGACACTTGTAGTCAAAGAATAGTCCGTGACACTAATTATATCCTCTAGTGGTTTGTTTGCTTCAAATTCAAGAGAAAAGACTGAAATAATGGTATATAAATTCTTGAAATTGTGATTCCAATTTGTGCTGCTTGGGTTGGAAATTAGAATTCTATGAACTAAAATTTCATTGTTTAGTTGGATAGAATTGTTGAATGGTCAATTTCAATAGCAAGATATGGCAGCCGGCCCCAAAAACATTTCTATACACAATATTCCAGGAAACTGTTTTCAAACATTTTGTGGGCGTATTCTACTCTCGTGTTCAGCATAGAAAAGTAGGAAATGAGTTCTCAACGAGAATTACAATTCCCACAATCGTGGCAACCAAATGACAATTTTGGCCGACTCTTTGAATTGAGTAGGGAATTGCAACGCCTGAAATGAGACAGGCCCTGATGTAGATTAATAAACACTCCTTTCCTTTGCAGATAGACAATGAGTGACTGTCCATATATACACTTTTTGAAGGCTTGTCTAGATTATTTCTTTTACCAAATATATACCAATGTTGTTTATGGTTGATAAACCAACCAATTATCAAGAACTTACAAAGACAGCATATTCGAAAGCAGAATGGTGAGAGAGAGAGAGAGAGAGAGAGAGAGAGAGAGAGAGAGAGAGTACATACTTGATAGGACGGTATTTACAGGCATCTTCTAATATGACACCAAGTTTGAGAACCAAAATATCACCATCACAGATCACCTGCAGTATATAGCCTGGTCAATTTGTGGAGGAATCTGCTTGATCTCAGTCCCAAGTTCTTGCTCAATCCTATACCTGTGAATAAACAAGTATACCCTTAGATGCAACTACGAATATGAGAGTAAATACAGAACCTGCAATCACATAAATATTGAAAGTCAATCTCTTACAAGTTAAAACGGTCCTCATAGGTGATCAAATTGACTGCTAAACCAAGGTGGCCAAACCTTCCGGACCGACCAACCTAGAGAAAAGGATAAACAAATAGGTGTTTACCATAAACTCGCCCTTCAAAAAACATGCTGTTGATTTTATCACGAAATATGAATCCCTACTGAAAAGATTGCAAGTAGGCAGAAGAAAACAGTGTAGAAGGTCGGAAGCTCACAAATCTAGGAATATGACTCATCACAGATACCAAATTATAGCTAAGATAGGCAGGCGTGGTATAGACATTTAATTATATTCATTATAGATCAGTATCTTGCATCTTTTCCTCCACAACTTGGAGGGCGGAAACTGTATTTTGTTCCAAATAAGGGGAAGGTAACATAATAATAGTTTCTGTTTAGTTAAAGAGAGAAAATAAAACAATACATAAATATTTTTCATCATTGAAATGGTGTTTCAGTTGAATATAATTAAAATCAAGGAAATGAAGCATGTGGACCATGCTTCCACTCTTCTCATCACATTCAAAAGTCAACAAATGGTCTTCTAAGTTCCTAGTGCTTAACCAGGATGTAGAAGAAAAATAAAAGGGAAATATTGACAAGACGGGGGATGAAGAATTGAGATTGAAAAAAAGATTAAGAGGAAGTAAAAGAAGAGAATCTCAAGAAAAGAAGGGAACAATAAAGAATTCCTGATTGTATATGTCGCTGTCTGCCCAATTACTCTCACCTGCCGCCATCACCATTTATTACCAAAAGCAGCTGGTGACAAGTTATACATGAACAAGGAAATGTGTGTCAGAGAGAGAGAGATATAAAGGTCGACTCTAACTTAATACTTCACAAAGCCAAAATTTCTTGATAACGAATGAGAACCATCTAAACCTCTATAAAAATGATGCCACGGCCTTAAAATTGTAGTTCCTTGGTCCAGCTCCTTTTGGTTCTCTATCTCCTCTCACCCATCCAACAGAAAGGAATCCCAGCTGCAAGTAGCTATGTTCTCAAGCCAGCAAGTTGGATATGGGCACCACTAGAACCGGACTTGTACTTGCCAAGGATCTAGGTGATGGACTGCTGCAAGTAGCTATGTTCTCAAGCCAGCAAGTTGGATATGGGCACCACTAAACCCAGACTTGCACTTGCCAAGGATCTAGGTGATGGACTGATGTCCTGCACATTTACGATTTAACATTTGTCAGGGTCATTTATACAAGACTTCCACACCCCAATCCGTCTATCTGCCAATCAGATCCAGTTCGTCGGGGCTGCCTCAAATTGGAGCTGTCATGCTTGCATATTCCACTGAATACTTTGATAAAGAAAGCAATAACAAAGACAATCATCTACTCTACAAGATAAGAAATGCAAAAAATAATGATAATACTAACAATGATAATGATAATTATAATAATTATCAGTTAATTTGATACTAAATATAAACATGACTAGAACTTACCAAACATCTCCAAGCTTCTATATATGTACGTGCCAGGTCTATAACGTTTGAACAAGGATACAATCATGATTAATCTGGCTTTCTTCTCCAAATCATACAATTATGTTTACACTGCTTATAAGGCAAAAGAAAAGGTTGTCCAATATCAATTTCGAAAACAGGTCTATGTAACAGCTGTGACCGCAAGTGGGCATCATTCAGGGGTGAGAACAAACTGCGGATCAAATTGATGTTTCGCTAAGAGTGTAAAATTAGTGGTGATCTTCAACATAAGTATCTATTTTTCTGGAACTAAGAACTATAGGACCAGGACAATAAGGACATAAATATACACGTCTAGCACATATAGATAGTCATCGGTACATTTTTATAGATTACGCAAATGTCAATCCCCATGTCAAACTATTCTTTGTGCACTAAACTTAAAGCAGGATTAACTTTCCCTACCTAAATTTAACTAAATGCTATAACATTTGGTTTGCATATTTGGTTTCCCTACCTAAATTATGTATAATATTTGATTTGTATATTTGGTTTCCCTACCTAAATATTGGTAGAAACTATCAGTGTCTGATTTAAGTCTCATATTCACTTACCAATTATGGATTTCATTTTTAGTATCTACCAGTATCTACTTCCACATGTGAACGGGATTTTACTCGGGCGTTAAGTTGGACACTTAGTTTTTACAATGCACTGACTACTACGTTAAAAAGAAAGGATCAGATAATAGATACCAGATCAAGTTAAGGGCACGATTTAATAACCCTTGTGAGAGTCACAAACTGAAAACATGCTACAGGGAAACTGATCCTTCCATAAGGGTGTAAACATGGCGGAAATAGGTCTTGTCGCATTTGTATATGATTTCTCTAGCAAATATGATGCAAAAGCATATATTATTTGGATAATGATTTTGATACTCACAATTGGTGGAAGTCACTGAGTGACTTGAATAAAAAAAACTAACGAATATAGAGACAAATATGAACAAAGATATAATTGCATCTAGTTAAATTTAGGTAGAGAAATTAGTCCAAATTTATACAAAGAATTATTGTATCATATAATTGAGAAGGGGTTGAGATAAATGTAAAATGAACTACATCAGTATATTTATGGCTACTTATATGTATTAGACATGGATGTTCACGTCATTATTGAATGTCACGGGGACCTATAGTAGATAATCAGGATATACCCTGGTACCCATATGGAGATATCATCGACTTTTAGAAGTATTATCTTCATTTGTATCCATATTTCAAGAAAACAACTGCAATTAGATTCAGACAAGATTATGTGACATCCCCTAAGTTTTACCCTCTTCACATTTCTTCTTGTTCGTCTTATTCAACCCTTTAGATCGAGGCACCTAAACTCACCGCCTTGGCCCTGTGTGTCAAGATGGCAACCTCTCGCCTAGGCCGCTGACTCATTCACATACCCTTAACTTTCTCTTCAACCAAATAACAGCTTTATATATTATCACATGTAAACCTTTTATGAATAAGATCAAATATAGATATGCATAATCAAACTACATACCCTGTGAAGATAAGTCTCAGCATTCTTGGGAAAATCGAAGTTGATAACGACATTGACCGCCTGGATGTCAATTCCCCTTGTAAACAAATCTGAAAATTAAATTTTCAGTAAAAAGCAATCTCGAAAGCATCTTCATGATGTTCTAAAAATTAGGTGATCGTGGACCAGACAAGTTTAGTTTAATAATAAAATAAAGTCAGTGATTAACATGGACTGATTCATCCAATTTTTGCAATGAAAGAGAAAATGCAGAAGCTCCCTAGAGACACCATTTTACCTGTGCAAACAAGATTTCTGCATGCACCATTTCGGAAGTCATGGAAAACTCTATTGCGATGATCTTGCAACATCTTAGCATGGATGTAGAAGCAAGAGTAACCAAGTTCAGTTATCTTTCTTGCCAATAATTCAACGCGGTTGACAGAATTGCAGAATATAATCGATTGATTTATTTGAAGCTGCAAAAAGGAACCCCCACCCCCATCAAATTAACAGTTAATAAAATAATGGAGAATATATAATGAAGTGATCCTTAAAAGTAAACCTTTGAGAAAAGGGTGTTTAAGCAGTGAACCTTCTGCCTTTCTTCTACAAAAGCATAATATTGGGTTATTCCCTTGAGGGTAAGTTCATCCATAAGATTGATTACGTATGGTTTAGGAAGATATCTGTCCTTAAAATCCTTAACAGTAACAGGAAATGTTGCTGAAAACAACAAAATCTGTCTATTTGCAGGAAGAAAATGGATCAGCTGCTCTATCGAAGGTTGAAACTCAGGAGAGAGAAGTTTATCTGCCTGCAGAGGAACACAAAGGAAATATTACGCAAAGCTGAACATATAACAATTCTGTTCAATATAACTCTCTTTGACAATTGCACGATGTATTTAGATTTAGGAATGCATGGGTAACCTGTACGTTCAATGTCAACTACTGAACAACTTTTATATACTTTACCAAGAATCCTAAGAAAGACTTGGAGCAAATGACAAGCAGAACTGCATTTTGAACATCTTAAAAAAATAATGTATGATGTATCACTACGATGAATAGTACCACAGGTGCTAGAATTATGTAATAAATGGCTCAACACCCAAAAACAGTACAGTTCAGTTTAAAGAATTTAGCTGCAGTTAGACAAGCCTGCAGAAAACCTGCGACTCACTACCACTCCCCTTGACAAGCCAGGCTCACCTATTCATAACATGTCAATAAGGTGCAGACTTAAGAGACTAGTAAACAAAAGAACTCAAAAAAATCACTTAAATAAATATTAACCTCATCCATTATGAGCATTGAACAGTCCTTCAAGACACAGATCCCCTTCTTTGCAAGATCAAGTATACGACCAGGTGTTCCAACAAGCAAATGTACAGGTTGATACAAACGCATGATATCATCTTTCAAACTCGTTCCACCAGTGGTGACCATAACCTGAACCTTCAAATGCTTCCCAAGTTCCTTACAGACTTGTGACGTCTGAAGAGCCAATTCTCTGGTAGGTACTAATATAACAACTGCAGATCATAACATATGAAGGTAAATATGTTGCATGATAAACCTGTCTTCAATAATGATTGAAAACGGATGAAATATCAGTATATCTAAGATCCTAATCACTTTGTATTCAGCCTTAGAGTATGGGTTCAGATCTCATTCGAAGAATAAGACTGGTATTACTATCCACATTCACCACAACTGGATACAATAACAACAAAGCCTTCATCCCAAATTTTTGGGGTCAGCATTCACCATTATTAGATATAGATACATATTCGTATTCAGTAAATCCATATTTGCATAGAATGAGCTGGGTAAATGCTATGTTCTGCCATCATATAATATTTTAATTAACATTACTAACATGCACAGAATATGAACTATATAATCACTTCCCTTATGCACTATGCATATTAACGCAAATTGCCAATGTAAGGGGTTGCTATATTTGACGAGGCCCAAAATAAATACAGTACTAAATGTGTGTATGATATTGATATGCAAAGAACAAAATGGGTGTTGACAGTCATGACTTGTTATATCCATTTTCAGCTATAGTAAAAGATAAACAAATCAATCATCTTGAGTAAAATAAACAAAGAGATCAGCCATATGGTCATTTTTCCACATACACAGATCTGTAAAGAAACAACAGCATAACCGAGATCAACCACAATAGTTTTCAAGACCAAATTAAGGTATATCTAAAGATTGAAAATAACAGTGAATATTGGGGAACCTTGAATGACATTGTTATCCTGATCAATCTTTTCCAATGCAGGAATGCAAAATGCAGCTGTCTTCCCTGTCCCATTTTTAGCTCTAGCAAGTATATCGCTTCCAGTTAGAGCAATTGGAATACTTTCTTCTTGAATTGGTGAAGGCTGTTCAAATCCCTTCTCATAAATCCCCATTAGCAGCTCACGCTTCAGAAAATAATCTTCAAATTCATTTCCTTTAGTTGCAGTTACATCCTGGAAATAACAAATTGAAATTTACAGATCACCTATGATTGCAAATAAATTTAAAACAATCGAAACTTGATCATCAACAGACATCATGATCAAGGTAAATATCAAGGAAAAGAATACTAATAATGATATCTTCACAAGAGAGGCTTATTAGAAGAAGAAAAAGTTGTATCTCATGATGATAAGAAGTTCTTGATACAGGATAACCACGCGACCAAATTGACCTCCAAGCTGATCCCGATTTGGGTAAGAAATTGGGAGTATTAAGCTTAAGGTTAATAATTGGGAATCTAGGGTTTGAAATCAAAGGACTCGAGCAACTGGGAACCGGTAATTAGGGATGGATGTGATACGGGGTGAATATAGGATAAATCCTGCTTTGGAAAAGGAATAAGACACAGAAATTTGAGGAAGTAGGATTCAGATCATGATGGGGATTAAGATTGGGGCTTATAAAGATTGGGAAACTAGATTTGATGGGTAATTTGTAAGGTCTTGAAGGGGCATTGAACAGATTTGTGCTGCTGTAACAGAAGGTAGTCAGTTGTAACAAAAGAAAGAAATTGTGAAGGTTTGCTAGGTATGGAATGTGGTGAAGCGCTTGCCATGAGATCAAGGTTCTAAATTTTCCTACACGGAGACGGTGCGTCAAGGGCCCGCCTAGTGCCTAGGGCGCCGCCTAGGCGCCAAACTTATATATATATATATATATATATATATATATATATATATATATATAAACAAAACTCATAGTTGAGAAGCTGGTTAGCATGTTGTGTTTAAGTATGTGGGTTGGGGGTGGGGAGGTTCACAGTTCGAGTCATCAGTTCATCAAAAAAAAAAAATTCTTCTCATTTCCTCTCATTTCCTTTCCCTCTCCTCTCCCTCTTCCTCTCCCTCTCCCTTTCCTTTCCTTTCCTCTTCCTCTCCGGTCCCTCTCTCCTCTCCTCTCCCTCTCCTCCCTCTCTCCTCTCCTCTCCTCCCTCTCTCCTCTCCCGGCTCCACCACATCACCACGGCCTCTACCACCACCACCGTCAGCAGCAGCAGCAGCAGCACCACAACCACCACCAGCAGTAAGTTTTTTTTGAAATGTTAAAATAGGGGCGCCTAGGGCCGCCTAGCGCCTAGGTCGGCCGCCTAGGACCTTTACGGTGTGGACGGCGGCCGCCTAGGCCGATTTTTAGAACACTGCATGAGATCCTATTTGTATTTCGGAGCGGGTGTTCCGTCTAGTTGGAAAAGAGCGGAGACGTCATTTCATCGGCATGGTTCCCTTTGGACCAAGTACCCCTGAACCAATCTATGCACCTCACCTCTTTTCTCTTTTATAGACAACAGAGATGCACACCTCGAAAAGATAAGGGATTCACGGACAGGGTAGGAAGATCTTATTTAAAGAAACAATTTGTGGATGAGGTGGGAAATTAGAAAAAGTAGAAGGTTTATTGTAAGGGAAGGAGGTAAAGAAGTTTGCAGGGGAGAATTGGGCAGCTGGAACAGGTCTTGCAGTTGGGTTCCGTAGGACAGCAGCAGAAGGCCAAGAGTATGGACAGAAGAGATTTAAGGTAGAAGGTTTACGCCTTTCCTTCTAGGGCTTCACGCCACAAATTACGACAAAAGAAACTCATGGAGGAAACTCTCAGACATAAAAGGCACTATCATAACTTCCTCATTTAACTTATAGGGAAGTTTTACAAGTTCTCTTCTAAACCCCAACTTACAAGTTACAACAGAAAAGAGATTTTCCTGTAGGAGAAAATTCTTACGAACACTGGAGGCACTATCATAAATTTCTCCTCATTCAATAACTCATACAGTTTCCTTTGCCCATATATTTATACAGTTAGCCCAATCAACATTAGATGGCATATCAACATCTCGTACAAGCTTTACATAGCAAGCTATAAGCAAAGATAAAGTATCAAAACCATTTAAATCTGAAATAAACTTCAACAAACTGATATACTAAATAAATTAAGTAAACTAGACTAAACTAGACCCAACAATAGTTATCATACCTCAAATCAAGACTTAATTGTCTAAATTTATAAAAAAATTGAAATGCAATAAGACTGGCGGATGTAATTTTTTAGCGACATTCAAGGAAATACAAGATTAACTTAAGAGTTCAGTCCAAAAAAGAATAACATAACATACATACATAGGATAATCAAACTAATTATAAGAAACTTGATACAACAGAATGTTGCACAAAAAATAAAAAGACTACATGAAAAACTGATGGGGCACACAGGATTGGCCCACAATAATAAAAGGCCAACTCCCAAAGGCCCAGTTGGTGGGTTGCGCACACAGTTATACAGGGAAACCCACAAAATCAAATCAAACTTCCCAACAATGTAGAAGTTTGATGCTTGAATTAGTAAAAATAAGGTTATTTATAAGGGCACATCAAATTTTACTCAGGGCTAGCCCAATCTAACTTTGGTTTATTTACAAGTTTGTCATTGAAAAAATTACTCAGGGCTAGCCCAACTATAGATATAAAAGGCAATTTTTTTTTTGGCTCTCGTCTCCTTCCTCTCATCTCTTTCTCCAAACCCTAGTTTCTTTAAGAAAGAAGAGCAAGAAAAAGAAAATAAACTAATTTGTGGGAATCATGGAACTTGTGGAAAAAAACCAACTTACTCGCATATCTTTCTCCAAACCCTAGTTTCTCCAAACAAGAAGAACAAGAAGAACAAGAACAAGAAGAAAAAAAAGTAAACCAACTTTCTCACATCTCTTTCTCCAAACCCTAGTTTATTTTATTTTCTTTCTTTTCTTGTTTTCTTTTTGCTCTTGACGACAACCAAAAATTGTGGCAGTCCTGAAATGGACTGCTGTACAGCAAGTCTACTTCAGGACTGTCACAATTGCTGGCAGTCCTAAATACTTCTAGGACTGCCAGAATTTGTGGCAGTCCTGAAACGAACTAATTATACAACAGGACTGCCACAAGTTTTGGTAGTCCTAGAAGTATTTAGGACTGCCAGCAACTGTGGCAGTCCAAAAGTCGACATGGTCGAATATTAGGATTTATTTCGATCATGAAATTGGAATGAAATAAACATTATAATGTAATGAAATAAATATTACAATGTATGTTTCCATCGTGATAATTATGATAATGTATACCGAAGAATGAAATTAAATTTTTGGATTTATTTCCATGCATTCTTTGTGAGAAAAAAAAGTATTAGAGTTTGTACTTGTTTGTGAGGAGCCTTTGGGTGCCATCAAAATTGGGAATGAGAGCTCGGGGAAGGGGTTAAGAAGAAGAAGAAGAAGAAGGAGCAGCAGCTTGGGGAGGGGGAAAACGGTGGAGAAGAAGAAGAATGTTAGAGGGAAACTAGAATTTTGGAAGAGAGAGAGTGAAATGTTGAAATGAAACTCAAAATTTAGGGTTTTTTTTTTTGTGGCGGGGGGGGGGGGGGGGGGGGGGGGGGTTGGTTTGAGTTGGGTTGGGACAGCCCAAAGAGTAAAAAATTGGGTTGTCCTGAGTATTTTTTCCTCAAATTAGGGCTAAAAAATTTGGTTGTCCTGAGTAATTTTTCCCTCAAACTAGGGCTAGCCCCGAGTAAAATTTGATGTGCCCTTATAAATAACCTAAAAATAATCACATATTGCCTTTCTCATTTGCAATCCTCTGCAACCTAACCATTATACTTAGCATTTACAAAGAAACATTACCAAGTAATCATTTACCCTTGCCAATTAAAAGGCCAACATCGCTATCTGCTACTGTAAGCCTGGAGTGCTTTGTTCAAAATGGGGGGGGGGGGGGGGGGGGGGGGGGGTGGGTGGGACATATTAGATCACTGGATATAGAACAATACTATATTGCTCCACAACTTTCTCTAATGTTCGCTAGCATATATTTAACATATGTATATTGTAATTCAAACCCCTTCATACAAAATAAAATTGCAAAAGAAATGATATCTAGCTTCTTATTTTGTAGCGTGAATATCCTTCAAAAGCTCCAATGAATTTTTAAACATTATCACAAGGATGTAGCAATAACTTCATCAAACAAACCTATGTATACTGTATATAAAAGTAGAACAAGGTCTTCTAGAGTTCTAGGAACTAATGGATTGATGCTTATTATGGCAACAGATTTATCTTTACCTTCACAATGTCAAACTGCAAGATATTTGCATTAGTTGCTAACTTGATTTGCCAATTATGGCTTTTCACGTAAAGATCAACTTTTTCCTTTGGCCATAAGCTTTGTAGTCGTACAGTGTAAAACAAGGAAAGTTTTCTATTTTCAAAGTAAGAGGACCTGATATAAGAACCATACTGCGACCAAATATTCCTATTATAGCAGTTTCTTTTTTATTTGATACCACAGGAGTATAGTTTGTCAGACAAATGAATTTATTACGAAACCATGAATAATCATCACCCCTGCAGGGGGGAGGACGAGGAGTGAATGGTAGCTAACACTTCCAACTCAACTATAATCAAAGTTCTCAGTTAATATAGTATCAGAAAGTCGTCGACGGACTATTTTAATGCATAAGCAATTTAATGCAATTATGATGGTTTCCAACAGTGTTATTAAAGGTGTCATAGATGCTCACATGTGCGCCAAGGCTAGGAGGCCTTTGGTGCCTCTAAGTGCCAAATCTATCCCGTGTCTGGCATGTGGCTTAGCTGAGACACAAGGTGCCTGAGATGCTCGCCTCTTACACACTTGCCATCTCAATTATAGCTATTTATCTTTCGTGAAACTTGTTACAAGGCATGTGTCTCAAGGATATAAAAAGAAATGGAGAGCAACAAATCTAGTGATGGATATGGTGCTAGCATAGATCGTGATGGGATAGATGAAGCATCTGATGATAAGATCTTTAGATCATATCAATAATATCACAGATCACATGATTTTGCATTCTATAAACTTTAGCATGATATCTATTTGAGCTTTCTTGTTTGTTTGGAGTTTGACCATTAGTATGAGACATGATCAGGTACTACATTGTTAGTTATATCATGATTATCTTTGAACTTAGTGATCACATTGCAATTATAATGATGTGCAATCTGTGCTTGTTAAAGTGTTGGTTTCTTTAAGTTTCTAATGGATTTAAGGTACGATTAGCATGAATTATTTAGTTTGACTTTAGTTCTTTAACTTGGCGCTTTGCCTGACTCAAACGAGTGCCTAGCACTAGGAGACCTTAGCACCTTGAGTAGGTCTTGATGCATTGACAACACTGTTTCCACACACAATTTACTATAAAACAATATGCAGTTTTGCTATCTGTAATTACACGATAAAACAAATTAGACTAATCCAGCTGCTTAAACTCAAATTTCCATTAAAAAAATGGAATTGCGAAGGAATTTACATTTGGATCACTAGAGTAGTGGAGCAGTGGTGCAAGTCAGAGTCCCTGTCAAGACCAAATCACTCATAACTCATGTTTAAGTTTGGATAAATTGCTTGTACCCCCTCAACTATTGGGGAATACTATGACCTGAATAAACATTACAACAGTGGGGGTTTTTGTTTCTTGTTTCTTGTTTCTTTTTCTTTTTTCCGTGGGGGAGGGGGGAGAAGTTACATTTACGTGGTGAACATTCTTTACTAAGAGAGATCGTACTTAAAGGCACCTTGTTTCAAAATAGTTCAAATTTAGTATATGTTCAGATTCATATTTTTTGCTTTTAAATTTGACACATTGAGGGGGGGACAGTTTGCCATTTTGCGCCCTATACTTCCTAATTATACAAAAAAATAACTATGTTATTCAGCAAAGTCCATGAATCATAGATGGCCGAAAAATCGCCCGACATACTAAGAACTTTACGCTACCAACCCTATAATGTATATGAAAAATATATGCATGTTCTTATATAAATAATTTGGTGGACACAAAGATCAACTAACATACTAAGAACATCAAGGTTTACAAATATAATGTATCCATCTGATGACATTTGCTTCCTGGCAAAATCAACCAACTTAGATCATTCAGGAGCTGGCAGTGGCATCAGTTAGCAATAAGTGGTGTTGGAACAAGAACAGAATAAGCAAACATAATGGTAAATCTAATGGCCTCCAACCATACAAAACAATCAAATAAAGAAACAAGGAACGAAGTCTTATGAGGGCAAGGGTAAGTCACAAGGCTAGAGTATGCTGCAAGCAGCCAATCTCAATCCCACAAAAGAACATTTTAGAGATTGACATACATGACCCCAAAAGCCATAAGATATAAATAACTTCAGGAAATAAAAGCAAGCTGTAATAAACTATGAAGCATAGGTAATGGTAGGAGTACCGGGTACGTCGATACGACAAACTTCTAAAATCAACGGTAAGAGAGGAAAGAGAGAAGAGGGGGGGGAGGGGGGGGGGGGGGGGGGGGTTTATATATATATATATTACATCTTCACTACTTAAACTAAGAATCTAGATTTATTCACCCTGGTGAATTTTAGTCTAAAACTATGTAGTTTAAGTTTAAAAGGAAACTATATTTCTAAAAAAAAAATCCAAATGTATATTTTAAAAGATATCAATGACTTGTATAGGAAGTACCCACAGTACCAAAAGGTACCCACAAAATGATCCAAAACTAAAATTAAGAATACAAACAAAATAAAATTTTGGGTACTTGTGGGGTAAGTACCAAGAGTACCCAAGGGGTATCAGTACCTGTCAAGTACCTCGTACGGGTATGCCTTCCTAGTCGGAGTACCCGTGCTTCATAGTTTAAAAAAAAATAAAATGATGATATGTCAATTTATCTGACTGCATCATGGCTGATCCATTTTTCCATATAACAACCTCATCACCAGAGGATAACACACACAATATTATTCCAAAAAACCAACATTTTATCGGCAGAAATATATGATTATTTGAAAAAACCATACCTCTGTCTTGTATCTTGTGTCACGCTGTGGTACCTTCAGTTGTGCTTTCCAGTCTGGGGAGCTAAAACCATATAAAAGTAAGAAAAGCAACATAGAAAAGAGTTAAGTACACTGAAAATTTTCTGATGAATACTTCAATTGTCACTTTAAGAAAAAAAAAACATCTCATGAAAAATGTAGACTAATAGAATTCAGATGATGATACAAGTTGGTATACTTAACAGCTTTAGTAGTTTCAGGCTGTAGGTAGACATACTATCCAGAGAGATTATCACAACAGATTAAATTACATCTTTGTTTCCTAAAGTAACAAGCATTAGATAATATATACCTATACACATTTACATGCATGCATTTAGATTTTCTAATCGAACATATTCATGCAATATTCCATAAGTTAACTAAATAAGAAAGTCATCCGCATTGAAAGAAATGAAAGGCTAAATGATACTACATCCCACACTAGAAAATGCTCTGGACATATGTGGCTGTAATAATCCTGAAAATATGTCTCGACTGGGAAAGACCTAAAATCACATCAACCCCTATATCAATTCGAACTTAGAGATTTTAACCTTTTTAAATATGTTAAAAATATTTCAGTTAACAAGACAGATTGCTAGAAGAATCATTTATTGGTTTTATCAAAAGATCAGTATTCTATTGGGGGGGAAATTAAGCACTGCCAAATTTGGTGAGCTTAATATTTAGGTCTTCAATACTTCACATCATCAAGCACTTCATGAATGACCATTACCAAGTTAGTATCTTTTCTTCTATTAGTCATTATTGTTAATATTGGTGATATTCAGGCAGTTTCTACTAAATAATTCAAACCTGTTTCTGATTTCATAATCCATTTCACACATCCCATGGTTAGTAAGTAGTAACCAAGCAGCTTGTCATTATAAATTTACTTGTGCAACCTATTAGCAGTCAGCCTCAAAGTGTAGTCCGTATGGGCCAATTTCCCTACGAGAAGGTAGACATAGTGAAGAGAATCTGAGATCCTAGCCCTCCCAAAACCGTAAAAGTGAAGCCGAAATGCAGAATAAAACATCAGCCCTACACTCTACAGACAACATTATCTGCCAATAAAGATCTTAAAGAATAGCCAACAACACCATTCAACACCAACCACAAGAAAATATCAACCCCAACAGTTTGGCATATTTAATATCCCATACTCTACTGTAAGGTGGGACAAAATTGTGGAGATCAAATGCAATTTCTATAGCATTTTAGATCAGTATGGGTGAGGAAGCAATTATTTAACAAAATACGTAAATTAGGAAGGCTCAATCAAAAGAATTGTTGGCTCCAAACTCATAGACACAAGCCTAGGGTTCAAGGAAAAGAAAATTGGTGTTTTTTTTTTTGTTTGGGGGGGGGGGGGGGGGGGGGGGGGGGGTTGTGTAGGGGCAGTGAGTTACCATCAACGCTAAAAAATGAAAAATAACAAAACTCACCATTACATATCATGTGTTCCCATGAATACTCCAAAACTGAACTGGCATGCAAACCATTCTTGTTACCTGGGTCCCCTACCTAGGCATGATAGAATGCCCCGACACATCCGATATAAGGCTTCCTATACAATCATTTGTGCTTCAAACATAGTCACAAGTTGGGCACCGAGAAATAATTGCATAAGGAGTATAATTTATGAGTTTGGAGTTTCGACGTGAACATTAAAAAGTCACCTAGTTTAACATGTCAATCAGAAGGTTAAATACACTTAGGCATATTTTCTTAAATCTTATACGTTGATGCATAAATTTTCTTCGGTTTCCGAATTATTTATGGATCTGCTCATTTCCTTAATGCAGTTACTTAAGTTGCTTTTTATAGCATAGGTTGCATCTCAACCAAGCGGGGTGAGTGATATAGCGTGGATTCCAATTCCAAATCCTTCTAGGAATTCATTTTCTTGTTCTTTCCTTTTTTAGCTTTATCTTTTTTATATAGAGAGTTGTTAAGAATCATATTTCTTTTAGGACTCTTATTTTGACTCTTATATTAGGATAGACTTTATCTTTATTTGATTAGGATTAGGTTGTCATCAGAGTCATATAAATAGGCATCTTATGTATGCAATTGGAAAAAAAAAACTTTAAATCAATAAATTCATTTTTAAGTTCTGAGATTTGTTCTCTCTTTTTCTTGGTCGTAGACTCGACTGTTCCGTGGATTCGAAAGCCCCTCGCTTGAGGTTTTCAAGCAACCTTCGTGCGAACCCCCCATAAGGCCATCCGTCGGAGTTTTCGCAGCACTGCTTTGCTCTCACCAAGCAACGGTGGTCCAGTTATCGTCATCACCAATCGACTTAGCCATTGTCAAGCACGAAGGTAAGGTCGTTCCGCTATCACGCTGCGTAAGTGAGACTCCTAGCATAGGTGGTAGTAAATGTCCATTGTCATCGAGTTCCCATCCTCGTTGGACGTGTCACAACTCACATTATGTCAAGTGGTTTAATAATGCCGACTCACTCAACAACTATTCCTCTATATATGCTAAAGAAACCAAAATATATCAAATCCAACAAATCAAGTATATAAACTAAGTTGGCGAAATAGGCCGTGCTCATTCCTAGTCACAAGTTTACAGTCAAACTCAAATTTCATGCCATGAAAAGAAAATGTGGATTGCTCACCTTATGGCAGCTGCTCCGACAGTTCGATATATAGGACAAAAAAATTAGTTGGAGCATCCGTATGGCAGCCGACCAAAGAATTTGGGATAAATGTTGTTGTTGTTGCTGTTAGTATCCCTATGGCAATACTTACAAGAGAATGATTTAAGGCGATTCCCTTTGCCTTTACTAGGTCTCAATTTCCCCAACTTAAGTTATTATGATTCCTTTATTCTGTTCATTGTCATGTGAGTCAAATGTGTGCCACCATAAGTCATAACCCGCTTGTCACGTGCCAAATGAGAACCACCAAATGCAACCTCACATTAGTCAAGAGCATGGTATGCAATATTGATAATGGGAATAGGTATAGGAGCCTTCTTAATTGGCAGTCTCAGGACACTTTCAGGGTATTCGGAAGGTTTCGGTGGGTTTTCAATTGGTTGGCTTTGGTAATTTCTGCAGTAACGGTATCGGCCAATACCGCAAATTATGGTCCAGAGTGCCAAATGCTGCAATATGAACAGAATGTCCTCTGCATCAAAATTCAAGAGGGCTTTATGGTGCTCCTTCAAACTTTGATTGATACAAGATGAAACACAGAATAATAATATTTTTAGTTCAAAGAACAAGTAGAGAAATACAAACCTAATCAGCATACGTATAAGAAGACACATGTCAGATTAGTTTCATGTCAGGTAAAGCTATGTACTTAGATGGATATCCATTGACCCACACCACCAAGAGGGACAGATCATTTGACCTGCATAACCAGGAAAAATTTATTCTGCAATCTTTTTCCATTAGGGACTCTTCAAAGTCCCTTGATAAGCAGGATACAAACATATTAACATATCTAATATAACTCGTACCTACATTTTTAAAAAATCGTTCTTGTATCAAACTCAAAACAATCAACATATTTCGTAATCCCTATCAAATCATCAACTTCATACAGGTTGTCCAAATAGAGGAGCCACTTAATTTGTGGGTCACTAGCACATCCTCGACTCCACCTGATGGATTATGCTTTTTATATACTATTTTTGACAGGTCGGTTGGATTCATGAGAAATTAAAATTTACTATGTGCAGGTGATGTAGATGAAAAGTAACGCCGACTTATGGCGAGCAACACCAACAAAATATCTAATATAAGTTAATACTAATAAATACGCAAAAGGTCCCTTATGGATTGGTGTATATGGGCACAAGTGCCCCATCTTGACACGGACAGGGTTTCTGACAAGACAACTCCAAAAAAATCTGGACATGAGTAAACAACTAAATATGTGTATCTTTAAACATATGCATATCTTCACATGAATATTTATGTTGTTTGATTTGTGTTTTGACATTGATGAATTAATAAGTTCAGAAAGTATAGTGAAATCCTATAGCGGTCAATTAGGGACACAATACTCTTTCATCTCACGAATATTTTACGATTCACAAAAAACACACGTTTGACATGGACAGACGTGTATATAGTCAAACACCGTGTCAAACATCGACGGACTCCATGAAATTTTAGTAGAGAACAGCCCAATACCACTATATCATAAAGAGAGTTAATCAGAAGAACATGTGACCTCTAAAGATCTACTTGAAAGTAACATAAGGCCTCATAAGGGCTCATAACTCCAAGATTAAGAGTTGATCAAATTGCATAATAGATGATAATAAGGGTAAGGCGAATATATACATTTCCCTAAAGTCTTCCAATTTTAAATCAAAAAATACAATAAAAACTATTAATATAGCACGTGTGCACCCCTTTGCCTTTAGCTGAAAACACACCAATCAGCAGTGGAGATTCTAAAAAAGGTAAATAAAATAACATAGCAAAATAAAGCACAATTCTTAGTAATACTGGACCGCCCACGCACTGCAAGAAATGTTCTGTGCGACCATAGAAATTACAAAGTAAATAACAATAATCTCAAGTACATGACAGTTGTACTTTTCCCTTTTTCCTAGCTCTTCCGCCACCTATAGTTGCCAACTTGCTAATTGGGCTAGGTTGACTAAAAGAGAGAGCATAAGAACATCAATAGTAAGGTTCAATACTATTTCTAGATTCTTGATTCAAAATGTAGTGGCTTATTTTGTAGAACAGTAAGGCTCAATTGGAGCCCCACGATGGTCTCGTCCCAGCCATGGGCCTCAAAATTTCTACATCAAAATGTAGGAACTCATTTTATAGAATAGTAAGGCTAAATTTGGAGCCCCAACTTCTAGACTTTATACTATTTTTTGAAAAAGAAAGAAAGATGACACATGGGTCTACTTCCACTCATCTCATTTGGGTCTCAAGATTTATTTTTTACTATTCTCATACAAACCCAACCCATTCTACATTTTTTATTATAAATTTGGGCCTCAAACTGAATTTTTGAGCTCCATCTAATGATACTCTAACATAAGAAAACATAGGAAACTAAAAACTTGAATGCATCCCAAAACTTCCACAACGAAAATATTGTGTAACAACCATGAATATATCATTACAAATATCAAAACAATTATAGCAACATACACTGTAGTAGAAACAAAAATCATACGATAACTACAAATAATAGTAGCAAACATAGACACAACATAAAAAAAATATTAAAGGCGAATTATTGACAACTTAGGAGCGAACTACGCAGATTATAACAAGAACAATCTTTCTTGAAATGGAACCATTTCCAACTTCTGTCCATCGAACCAAAAAACATTTAGCGATACAAAAAATTCTCGCTTTTGGGATTCTCGTTCGGTTTCTTTACCTAGGATCGATGGTTTCGGACTGGAGCGTCTTCGCTACGTCGCTGGTCCCGGCATCTCCGCTGCCCATCTGGTTCCTCCTCGCCCACTGCTGCTGGTAGTGCTGGTTCTGCTGGTAGTGCTGGTTCTGCTGATTCTGCTGGTAGTGCTGGTTCTGCTGATTCTGCTGGTAGTGCTGGCTCTGCGTCGGGCTCCCCCTCTGCGCGTACTGGTTAGGGCTCCTCCCGTAGAAATTAGGGTTCGGAGTAGGGTTAGGGTTAGGGTTTTGGGGCCCGTTGCCCCCTCGGTTCCCATAACCCGGAGGGAATCTCCCCCTCGGATTCATCCGATCTCCGCTCCAAAAACACTAGAAAAAAAAAAAAATCAAGAAACAGGGGAGGGGAGAGGGAGAAATTGGGTGTGCAGATTCAAAAAGAGGGGCTTTGGAAGCCTAATTTGACATGGAGAGAGTCGAATTGGGGATTTGGAGAAGGCATTTTAGAGATCTAGGGTTTTCTTGCTGCTGTTCTTCTTCTTCTTCTTCGGAAAAAGCTTTGGTTTTCATTATTTTTATTTGTAATTTTCTTCTTCTTTTTCTCTCGTCGTTGGGTAAAGTGCATTTAAACCCTCCTTAGAGTTGCCTCGTTCGCAAAATAAGACCTTTTAGAAAACTTAAGCAGTTTGCACCTTCCACAAAACCATTTTTGCTCGGAAAGCCCCTTTCCGTCAAAATGACGTTAGAAGTTGCCGTTAGAGCCCATGTTTTGGAAGAAAAAAAATGTGCACTACCCAAAATACCCCTAATGCTTACATTTGGCTGCTGCTGGCTCTCTTTCATTCTCAATATATAAGAATGTTTGTTTGAAACATAAAACTTAAGCTTTATATTTTCTATTTTTTTACCGGTTGATTGGAAGAAAAAATAATATTTAATTTTTTTTATATTCCTTTTTTTTTACTTATTTACTCTCATTTAATGTATTGAAGCTTTTTTTTACTTACAGATCTCAAATCCAACTGCAAATTTTTTTTATATTTCATTTTTTTTTTTACTTATTTGCTCTCATGTAATGTTTGAAGCTTTTTTTTTTACATATTCCTTTTTTTCTCAAGACGTCCAAATAGAAATTATGGAAGAACAATTTATTGCTATTGTGGATTAATTAGTCCATTGAAAACTTTATTGACACCAACAAATCCTGGAAGATGATTCTACGGGAGTGCTTTCCAACAAATTCTTGTAATTTTTTACTATGGGAGGATGAGAAACCGGACCATGCTTCGACATACATGTTTTGTAATTTATTTTTGGATTTTTGACACGTTTAGTAATATTTAAGTTATTTGTTTAAGTAATACATGTGATGAAAATAAATTTGTCCCAAGATTTACAATTTTAGTTAGAATTAATAAATAAATAATTACGATAATAGTCATGACTAATAAATTATTAAGTAAGATTATAATGATGATTATAATGATGATTACTAAATTATTAATTAAAATTATTATAATATATAAAATATTAACTATAATTATAATTATGATTAAATTATTATTAATTAATATTATAATAAAATTGTAATTAATAAATTATTAACTAAGATTATAATTATTAATTAAGATTTTAGTTACAGTTATCTAGCTCCAAATACGGTTTACCAAACATGCCCTAAGTTAAATGGCTGGATAGTTCACGACTAACCGGACATTTGTTAAAAGATTTTTTTTTTCCAGAAAAAATTTAAGATGAAAACCTACTATTTAGATTATGAACATTTATTTTCGAAAATGACGTCAAGCATGAGAATTCTATCTTTTTAAGAACGGGAGGTTTTTTTAATAATCTTTTTAATATTTTGTTTTTTGTTTCCATTTTTTTAGTTCTTATTTCATTTTTTTCATCTTTTTAATAATCTTTTCTAGTTTTTTAAGAGTGACTTTTATTTTCAAATTTGTATAGTTTTTGTTTTTGTCTTTTTTCATTGTTTAAGATTTATCCTCATTTTTTGGTTTTTTGGAATATTTTGTCTATTTTTTATTTTTTTCATATTTTAATAGTATTTTTTTGTTTTTATTTGGTATTTTTTTTTTCAGTTTTTCATCATTTCTATTTTTTAAGAATTGATTTTTTTTGTATTTATCAGTTTTGTTTTTCCCAAAAATATTTATATATTTGTTAAATAAAAAATAATTTATGACAAAATAATTTTAAATAATATTTATCCACTTTTTTTACGGAACTAACCGTTTTTAACAAGTTAATATTAATTAAAATAATTTTAATAAATAATTTTACTAGCAAAGACCATTTTTCCTTTGTTAATATTTATCCACTTTTTAACAAGTATTTTTGCGTAACCGTTTTTAACAAAATAATTTTAGAACTAACCGTTTTTAACAAGTTAATATTAGATAGCACAGGGGTAAAATGGTCAAAACAACCCCATTTTAACATCCATTAACAGAAAAGTTAGCGGAGGGGGTGATTTGAGCATTTTCGTATTCTTTTGGGTTTTTCGGATCAGTGAGTCTTTATTTGCATTTTCGTGACATCTAAGGAGGGTTTAAATGCACTTTACCCCTCGTCGTTTATTGCGAGAGGATATTTACACGTGTAGGGATGCATGTGAATCGAGTGATTATGTTTTTGGTGCATTGTACGGGATTATTTGGATGCTTGTCATTGGTTCAATGTATTTCATTATTCAAAAATATGTTCGAATACGTTTTTCTTCTCTCTCACAAGTGAGAAAATTGACTTTTACTATTTTGATAGGTAACTTTATGCTCCTTGTAATTGATATAATTTCCAAAAAAAAAAATTATGCTCCCATTTTACTCTTCCCCATACCCGACTATTCTTATTGCATGTTCAGACTTAATATAAGGTATATGAAACGGTTGTCTCATGTCTAAAATTTTAGAAGGCACCAAAAAATTTATACTATTAATATATATAAATTCAATTTTGAATAAAAGTTCGACCGTTCTAATCATTTTAGTCCGTAAAAGAGTCATCTAGTCAAACTATTTTTTTTCAGTCGATGTTTTCTCAAATATTTTTAGCTTTCTTTTTAGAGTTTTCTTAACAGGTGCCCTAAGGACACATGATAATACGTCGATAAATGTGTAATTTGTATGGGTACTTTCACCATCACATTTATCAATGTATCGTTTATTTAAAATCTCTATTGATGTAAAAAGTGCATTGATAAATGTGATTATGGAATTACATATGTAAATTACACATTTGTTCATGTATTAACATTTTTGGTACATCATTTTTTTAACATTTTCAGTTTTATTGGTATTTCATTATGACATATTATTGGGGATGTTATATTTTTTTGTTTTATATCTTAGATCTTGTGTTGATAATAATATTGTATCATCATAGATGAAAATTTTATATGAACATTAAACTTTGAGGGTACCACCTTTAAAGGCTGACACGGATCTCAAAATCAGAAGTCTTGCACTATCTTCTTGACCGCGAGCCCAGCGGAAAAGACCTCGTTGAGGTTGTTGACGCACCAGACGTTGTCGCACGATGACATCAACCCATGTCGGTGACACATTTGATCAGTCGGAAGCCCCACCCCCCTCCTCCTTCCCACCCATGTCACCAATCTCCTCCTCCTTCCTACCGTCATCAGAAGCCCCTCATCCCTCCTCCTCCTTTCCACCCCTGCCACCTCCCCCCTCCTCCTTCTTCCCACCGCCGTCGGAAGCACCTCCTCCCTCCTCCTCCTTTCCACAAGCAAGTGTTGGCCATGGAGGAACAACGACATCGATGAGGAGTTCGAGCTCTAGAGTTCAGTCACTGACGGATGCAGTCGTCCAGCTCTAGAGGTCGGTCCAAAATCCACCACTTTTCACACACTTCCCCCTCTTTTTTGTTGCAAGTGAGAGGTGGAAAAAGAGAAGGAGACGGAAAATGTATTGTGACAGAGATTCTCCACTTCCCACGCAGTTGCAGTTGCAGTTGACAACCAAATGTTGAAACCCAGAGTTTCGATGCACACTTGTAGTGTTTCTCTCCACTTGTAGCACAGCTACTGCGATCCAAACAGGTCCTAATTGGGAGTAACTTGGGGTGTCCAGTTTTATAATTTGGCGGACCTTTTATATGAAAGTGTATTGAAAGTGGTTTGAAACTGTCATTTTGGTATTAGCAATGCTAGAAGTACAAGCAAATGGGCTCCAACCCATTTACAGTCGTCTACGTGCCGATTTCAATTGGGATCCCTCTTCCCATGTGGGGTTGGGGGGAGAGGGGAGCCAATTGTCAACCGCCACATAGGCGATTATAAATGGGTTACAACTTATTTGGTTGTAAACTTAGCTTTTTTGTTTTGGTATACACAATTTCAATGTTTGGA
Organism: Iris pallida; assembly: GCA_029216955.1. Classification (NCBI taxonomy): domain Eukaryota; kingdom Viridiplantae; phylum Streptophyta; class Magnoliopsida; order Asparagales; family Iridaceae; genus Iris; species Iris pallida. The sequence continues at coordinate 4,817,086 of JANAVB010044419.1, forward strand.
AATCTCTTGTAACTCCATTGTAAGTGGTTATGATATGACATTTATTATAACTGAAAGCATCATTTTTTTTATTTTCAATTGCAAGAGAAATGGATTGTAACTCCATTGCAAGTGGCTACACTCTTTACTTTTTTAATTCTCACATACACTTTCATGTTATCATCCAAATTAGATGGTTTCAAACTTCTCAACTGTACGGGACAAATATCATAACATATTTTAGAATGTGATAAATGTTGGCCCATTGGTCATGATCGAACCGATTTTGATAACCGTCTAAACTCGGACTCGATATAAGGGCTACTCACAACGAACTATGACAACCAGTACTGCTACCGTTCAAAAATTGCTCAGTCGTCGCATTTGTCTTTATTTGTCATTCTCAAATATATTTTACACACTTTTATTGAGTCTAAAAAAATGTAAACTACGTCGTACTGGCAAATAGATTTAATCCAAAAATATTTTTCAAACTACCAAGTTTTTACAAATTGGCTTATTTTTTAAACCTAAAAAAATTCGTATTTAAAAAATAGCTCAAAAAGCCCAAAATAAGTTTTAGAACCTGGATTTTGACCTAACTCAGACTACCAAAGTTTGGACTGAGTTCGACCAGAACTCGGCCCGAACTTAGGTACCTGAAGTGGTAAAACCTATAAACATGTTATTCCTACAAACATAGTTGCGACGGTCGAATTTTCTAACTTTTGGCATCCGAATTTGGCCAGAACTCGATTTTTAGCAATCCTATAAATAAAGAAGAGTTTTTCATTCTAAATCACTCATTCACTTTTTATCTTATCTTCTCTTAACCTTCTTAGCTATTCAAAGCTTTTATTTTCAAATTTCAAACCTGTTTACAACCTCTAATCTACTTGTCGGTACGATACGGTCTAGAAGTTTTCAGAGAGTTGTAATCAGAGACATGATCAAGAAGTTCACATTTCACAACTGAAGTCGGTCGAGCACTTCGGATCTAAGTTTGGTGTTGTAAAGAGTTGCAAGCGCTCGTTTAAAGCTTGTGTTTCCAATAGTGGATTTCAACTTGGAGCAAGAGTCCTCCAGCCTGGAATAGTCCTCACAAGAGGGAGACCAGGATATATCGTTGTATTTGCGTTTGATCTCTGTCTCTCTTATTTACTGCTTTTTATAGACATAGCACTGCAACACAATAATGATATAGTAGTGTTTGTGTTTTAATTAGTAATATTCTGTTGCATACTTTATTCAACCCCCCTGTCATTCACATTGCTACATCAATTACAACATTTACAATATTTATATTTAAAGAATTTACAAGTCTCACAAAATAAAATGAAACAACTAATCTATCTAACTAGTCTTCTATGTTGGCCTTCCAACATACCCATGTCTTCCCTAATGGTCCAAAGCGTAATGTAGCAGACGATTATCTGAAAAATATTGATTTTCAGTCAGGAATGGAACAAGCACACATATGACAAGCTATTCAAGACATGATAGGATTTGCAAAACATAAAAATAGCATATGAGAAACTAAACTAGAAAAGTAACAGGCATCATGGTATAATAGGAAATGAAACAGGCAAACTCTATAATAAGATACAACAACTAGAAAGGTAAACATGGTGTCATAGCATATGATATAGGAAAACAGGATGAACAAGTAAGAACAATATCTATCTATATGTGTTAAAATATCATGGTCGACGTGTGAACGACTAAGGGATAAATCTGGCACCCCGCACGTGTTGTGTGCGGCTGCTATTCTCCACGAAAGACAATGGGGATGGAAAGGTTAGTTCACACGTCTACTAAGATATTTCTCCGCCTGACTAGTACTCATGGATTCGAACAAGTCACAAACACGACAATCATGTGGATGGTAAATAAGAAATATAATATGTAGGGATCGATAATACTAACCCGTGTAACAAGCGTGTCTGCAAAGCAGGAAGAGCATATGTATAATATGTAATAGAAAACTATCAGAAATTGAAAGCAATTAGTATATGTACTTGCCTGGAATCTTTTGCTAGTGAAACCGATAATACCATTGCATGCGAAATAGTCCAGTTGGCTTAGGGCCGGGTAGCACGCAAAACCCACAATATCCAACCACTCATGAGCTACAAAAGTCAAACTCCTGCCATTGTCTCCGGATGCTGAAACAGAAATCACCAACATGTTTGGCATAAAAAATATCTAAAAATGCCTACCAAAAGTCAAATTCTAGACACAGGGGTAAAACTGTAATTTTGGATCAAAACGATATCCACCGTTGGATCCACTTTGCATCAAAAAGTGTGTCAGCCCCTACAGTCTTTAAAGTTATCAAACTACATGTCTACGGATCCGGTTTGACAATACGAATCCAACCATATGTCCAAAGTTGGATTCCGGTGGGCCGTACACAAATTTGCCCGTTGGATCGGGTCGTGGGCCCGCCAAAATAGTGTTCCGGTCGACCTTCTCAGAATCGGATCAAACTTGGCTCAAAAGACCATAAAAATAATATGGTCCTGTTAGCGTAGTTTCATCTCGAGATGACGAACGTGCACAAAGTAATTGGATAGTTTGCCAAGAGGTCGATACGGGATATCTCGACCGATATACCTCAATTTCGTCATGTACGCACAACGAAATCGAGTTTCGTCGAATTTCACACGTCGACAACATCCATACGTATCTTTCGATGCTCATGGGTTGCGATAACGTAGTCCGGTTTTTCGGAACGCACGTCGTATCGGTAATTTTTCTAAATTTTTTGTTCTTTTAAAAACTATTTTTTCTTGATTTTTAGAAACTGTTTTCTCGACACATATTAGATGAAATCAGAAACTACAAAAAGGGTCTTCAAGTCCTATAGGTTGTCTTCAATGTTGTTTAGGTAGTTTTTTTCCAAATTGTTGGCGGATCGGCTCTAATTCGCCTTCCAAGTCGAGGGCGGGGGACTGTTTCTCAACTGTTCTCGAAACAGTTTTACTTCGACTTTAAGTCAATTTTCTAGGATTTCTACTACGATAGAATAAAATCTACCTGATTGGTTTGAAGATGGTCTATTGGTCTACGTGTAGTAATTTATGGATCACGATTTCACCAAACATCGAAGAATAAATATGGGTTCGAAGTCGGGTACCTGGGGGTCGGTCTGCTGTGCAGTGCTGTCGTGCATGGCCGCGCGCATGGTCGACCGGGGGTTGGGATTTAGGGTTTTGATGAGGTTCCATCTCTCTCTCTCTTATATATTCATGTGCTGCTATCGGGTTGGGGCTCGGGCAAATCGCAAGGGAACAGTAATTTAGTTTTCCTTTTGTTTATACTCCATCTATCTCTCGTTCTCTCTCTCTCTCTCTCTCTCTCTCTCTCTCTCTATATATATATATATATATATATATATATATATATATATATATATATATATATATATATATATATATATATATGGAAAATTCTACAATACATCCATCCATTTTGGATGTATCGATACATCCGAAATCTGGACCGTTGGATGTTAATCCAACGGTTCAGATTAAATTTAGATGAAATAATGCAGGAGACATCATTTAATGCTGTTTTTGACTTTTGACCTCTTGTTAACTTGCTATAGCAGGTCATTCTTCAACGCAATTTTTTAATGAACACCCTAAATTAACTCATATTTACTTTCTCTTTCGTCCAGGTAATTTAATATTTTGTGCAACTACGTATATAAAACAATAATTATGTGTCGGCCGAAAAGGAAGGACACAGTGTGTCCAGGTCTGTAGGCTATGTAGACGATGACACCACCGCCGCTAGCGATCTAGATGGTGACACCGACGACGAAATGGTACATTTAGGACGAAGAATGGTACATTTAGGAAGCCGATAAAAGCTCATTCTCTCAAATCTCTTCTTTGTGAAAATTAAATCCAAGGAGGACACAATCCCTAAGGACACAGTGTGTCCAGGTCTGTAGGCGATGTAGACGACACCACCGCTACTGGCGATCTAGATGAGGACACCGACGACGAATGGTACATTTAGAACGGAGAATAATACATTTATGAAGGAGAATGGTACATTTAGGACGGAGAATGGTACATTTAGGAAGCCGATAAAAGCTCGTTCTCTCAAATCTTTTCTTTGTGTAAATTAAATCTAAGGAGGACACAATCCCTAAGGACACAGTGTGTCCAGGTCTGTAGGTGTAGACGACACCACCGCTGCTGGCGATCTAGATGAGGACACCGACGACGAATGGTACATTTAGAACGGAGAATGGTATATTTACCACGGAGAATGGTACATTTAGCACGGAGAATGGTACATTTAGGAAGCCGATAAAAGCTCGTTCTCTCAAATCTTTTCTTTGTGTAAATTAAATCCAAGGAGGACACAATCCCTAAGGACACAGTGTATCCAGGTCTGTAGGCGATGTAGACGACACCACCGCTGCTGGCGATCTAGATGAGGACACCGACGACGAATGGTACATTTAGAACGGAGAATGATACATTTATGAAGGAGAATGGTACATTTAGGACGGAGAATGGTACATTTAGGACGGAAAATGGTACATTTAGGATGGAGAATGGTACATTTAGGAAGCCGATAAATGCTCATACTCTCAAATCTCTTCTTTGTGTAAATTAAATCCAAGGAGGACACACTCCCTAATTTTAGTTATTGCTTAGCAGAGTCTGCTTAGTTGTTGTAAAATTGTGGTGTTGCTTCTGTGACACTTTCATCTTTAATCTCATGTTTTTTATGAATATGTGTTCTATTTTATTTTGATTTAGTAATCTTTCCGTAATTAGTTTTTTTGTTTCATCTAACAATTTAATATTTTTGTTATAAAGCTACAGGCCATGGTGGTGGTGGTGGAAGGAGAAACGGAGATGAAGAAGGAAAGAAGAAGAAGTTTCGGTTCGCGACGGACTTCGTCGAGTTCCTCAATCAAGCGGAATTAAACCTCTTATAGAGTTCCTTAATTGAATTTGATCATGATAACCTTTTGTATTTTTCAAACGGCTAGTAGAATCTTTCTCGAGCCCTCCTCAATCAAACGGCTAGTAGATTCTTCCTCGAGCCCTCCTCAATCAAACGGCTAGTAGATTGTTTGCTAGTCTCGAAATTTATTTGTCTTTCCATCTTTCTCACTTTTTGTACTTCTCTCTTGCTATATATACAATAGTTTTCTTGTTTCATAGTAATATTATTCATTCTGAAATACATAGAATAGTTTTCTGAAATACAATAGTTTTTTTGTTCTCAAGATGTCTACTCGTGTGGTGGGAAATGTAGAAGACGTAGAAGATTGGTTGCCAGCTCCAAATGAAACCTTCATTCCGCGTATGTTGTGCAAGATTGAAGAACATCTGTCGACGATTTCAGCTGATGTTGTAAAGATCAATTCTATGCTTAGTTCATTAAAAATTGAACAAATGAATTTATCTCGGCATTTTGAGAAGATTGAAGAATCTTCAGCTTTGAAGAAGGCATCTTCATCTGGAACATTTAATAATGTGAAGGTAATTTCCGTTGAATCTTCTTTCGATGAGGAGGACGTGGAGCTACAGTCTCGTAATAAAGCATTGGACCGAATGCTCGCATTGTCCCCTACAGAAAAAACTGACTTTAGCAGTTCTTCTAAAAGAATGCGTGGAAATTTACATCCGGTCACACCATCAAAAAGTTTAACAAGGGGTTCAACCTCGAAGCCTAGCAATTGTACTAGTGGTTCTTCGAGTTATTACGACTATATTTTTGCCGATGATAGACCTGACGAGTAAGTAATATGAGTTTTGATTTAATTTCAACAGTTTTTTCTCCTAATTTATTTATTTTTTTCTTAGAGAAATAATATCATCTTGCAACAAAAACTATGTGTCTCGGTTTGAGATGAAGACCTTAGCTCCTTTAACAAAAATTAGCAATGGGGTTTGTATAGAGAGTATATTTCTTCTTAGATGCCATCTATGTTTACTTCGATTCTATCGCTTACATTTTTAATAATTTATTCAGATGGTAGGCATTGTCTCTGCTCTTCTCACCGCGGAGGAACGGAAAAGAACCTCCAATAAAGCTAATGTATGATTTTTACCAATAAAGATATCGGTGAGTGAGCATTTTATTCTTCAATGCATATGCATTAACAATTTTCTTGTTTGTTTGTCTTTCATAATGTATTAGTTGATGTGTATGTAGAAAGAAACGTTACCTCCATCTGACAAAAAGCTTCATCAAATATGGAAGAAGTACAAATATTTTCAGGATTGCATGGGATCTTTAAGCACTTGTAACGAGGTATTAATATATTTCTGTTTAAATATTAATCCTAATTTTCTAAAAATTTACTAATTTGTTTTACCTAATTAATCCTGATTCAGATATACATATCCATTCATTTGGACGGACACTATACTCTTGCAAGAGTTCTGGTTAAAAAAGGACTGTTGAAATTTGGGACTCACTTGCATCTAAAGATGATTCGATTCAAAACAAAACAGTCATAAAAGAAATAGTAAGCTCATATTCATCAATTTTTATGAATTGGGTACAAGATACGCGGTATACTAATACATATTGTATTCTGGTAATTGTAGTTTTCAAATTTGGATCTCTTTCTCGAAGAAGAGATTTTGAAGTTGAGAGATGCTAGGTTCAGCTTTTCTACTTTTGCAATAAAACGTCCTTCTTATGTTCCCCGCCAAGGCAATTCTGTTGATTGTGAGATTTTTGTAATTGCATTCATGAAAGACCGATGTAGTCTAGACTACCGTTCTCTCGATGTAAGTCTGAAAATATGTCGTCAAAAACTTTAACTTTTTAGAGCAATATTTTTGATGTTATGTTTGTTATATGCAGTTTGATACGGGAATGAAAAGACGCAAAGCTGCTGAATGGATTACAACTTCAGAGCACAATGAAGAGCTAAAAGAAGTCCAATCTGAAATGATTGAATATGGAAAACGATGATTTTTTTCTTCTTCTTTTATATCTAATGTATGGAAACCCCTAATGTATTATGTTCATTTGTTTTGTTGAGTTGTAATGACATTTTTGCCAAACGACTTCGATTCTTTTTGATTAAGCAGAATTATTTTTGCCCTTCAAATTAATATAATTAAGCAGAAAGGAGTCTTTTGCCCTTCCATCGAATGACATTTTTTCCCTTCTAATTAATTCAAAACACCCTCGAACCTTTTTATTACAAAAAAAACCGTTTCAATTCTTCCTCTTCTTCCATACTCCACTCTGTACTCAAACCTAGGTCATTCTCCTCCAAAATCTTCAAACCTTCCTCCCCATTCGCAATATTCACACCATGTCGGCATCAGCGGCAGAATCATCACCGGCAGCATCACCAATTAGAGAAGATGCACCAGTTACAGAAAATCCAAAAGCGATAGACGGAGAACAACCGAAACCCTATTCTAAGAAAGTTGCACAAAAGAAAAAGGAAAAAGTTGCTAAACAAAAAGAAGTGCAAGAAGAAGTGCAAACAGAAGGTATAACTTTGATTTTATGTTCACAAATTCTGTATATATTACAAGGAAAATGACATTCTCCGTCATAAAACGCATTTGAATGTTAAATTCTATTCGCCGTTTAATTTGGAACGGAGAATGGCATTCACTGTCTAACTTGAAACGGAGAATAACATTCCCAGTGTTAAAACACATTAGAATGTTCATTCTCCGTTTTATTTTAAACGGAGAATGACACTCTCCGTGCCATTTGAAACGGAGAATGACATTCTCCGTGTTAGTATACACGGAGAATGCCGGTCCCAGTATTAAAACCCATAAGAATGGCCATTCTCCGACCTAATTTTTTATTTTTTTTGTTTTGTAGAAAAAAAATCTGTCAGTAATAAGGATTCAAGACTTTTTCGTTCTACCTTCAAGCCAATGCTAAATCTTATGGAGGAGGTCAATCAAGATGTTGGCCGTTTACCTGAGCCAGTTATTGGTTCCTTGAAGAATACCGGTTTCTGGAATTTTGTCGAGATTTTCTACCAAAACAGAGTCCACGTCTCCGAAGTGGCCAAGGTAACGGAAGGGCTTGAGAATTTAATTGCAAGTTACACAGAAGAAGAAGATGGCGTCGGGTGCTTTAAATTGAGCACCACTGTTAAAATCGCGCCAAGCGTCGACGATATGGCAGTCATATTCGGTCTACCGCTGAATGAAGAAAGCGATGATGATATTTTTTACAGAAGATTGATAAAGGAAAAATAACAGCAGCCCACACCACCAGCATCATTGAGCCTGTGTAGAGATCACTTCACAAGATTGCTGGCTAATACTAAGGGCAAACACTCAGAAGTCACGAATAAGGAAGTGAGAGACAAGTTCTTTGAATTGTTACGACGGCTTCGTGGCGGAGATAACGCTGTTAATCCAGATGATTTGGCCAAGCTAATAATCTTTCACTTGTGCCAAACAGTATTCTTCACAAAGTCTGGCAGTTCAAATTTGCCGTACAGATTCTTGGCCTTGGTAGACAGTGTGGACGTCATCAACAGTATATGCTGGCCAAGGTTAATCCTGGCATATGTAATAGATAGCATAAAGAGGAGTAGAAGCAAAACTGAACAGGGGGATTACTCAATGGCTTTCCACAAATTCGAAGGTTGCACAATATACTTCCTCTATTGGTTTGCAGAACATAGTAAATTTGTGGAAAGGAAGTTCGCCCCAATTCCTGATTACCTAAGATTTTTTACATGGAATGGGTACGAAATCTCAAACTTCCTCAAGGCCGAATATCACAACAAAATGAGATCGAAGATGATATTAAAAGATCTAGTTATACCTGTTGGAGAAGAAGAAGGGCACAAAGAAGATGAGCCACCTATAGAAGAAGTTAAAAAAAAGGGAGAGGAAGAACACCAAGAAGCAGGTGGGAATAATTTTGATGAACAACGGATACCACAACATCATGAAATGGGCGCTGTGATGGACGACTCAGCAAAGGAATTGGAGGATTTGAGAAGACATCATTCTGATATTCTTGCGCAGAATGAAGAACTCAAAGAAAAGTTAAAAGAGATGGAGGCACAAGGAGCGCAATTATGTGCATCCAACTTTGAGAATGCCATACTCAAAGAAAAGCTGAAAGAGCTCGAGGCAGAAGAAGCGCAACAACGTGCAGTCAACATTGTGATGGAGGGCTCTGTGCATAAAGTGGAGGATTTGAGAAGACATCATTCTGATATTCTTGCGCAGAATGAAGAACTCAAAGAAAAGTTAAAAGAGATGGAGGCACAAGGAGCGCAGTTACGTGCAGCCAACCTTGAGAACGAGAAACTTAAAGAAAAGCTGAAATAGCTTGAGGCACAAGAAGCACAACAACGTGCAGTCAACGTTGTGATGGAGGGCTCTGTGTATGAACTGGAGGATTTGAGAAAGCAGAATTCTGTTCTTATTGCAGATGTACATGCACAAGGTAAATTCTTTTCTATTTCAAATTTCTGATTTGTAGTTAGATTCACATCATACATTTCATTGTTGTTTATTTTATTTCAGTGCGAACAACCGATCAACTCAGAGAAACAAATAAAAGGCTCGTTGAGGAGAAAAGGGAGCTTCAAAATAAAGTTGAATCGTTCAATATCGAAGCCACTGAAAAGGATAGAAAAATCGTTAATCTCGAAGCCATAGTTGTAGTATTACAGCGTCAGGAAATTGAAGCAGCTGCTGAACTTGCTGCTCTAAAAGAAGCCAAAAGAAGAGGAGGATCGGGGGGAAAGAGGTTCAGAAAACCATCAGCGCTATTAGCCATTGAAGATGTTACTCCCTTGAAAAAGAATACAGTTAGAGAGGCTAATAAAAAGCGAAAGATTAATACCGCTCCAAAATCCGGAGAAGACGCCAAAATGGCTGAATTAAAGAGGAACCGTGTCATACTAAGGGAATGCGATGAACTTTTACTTTGGAAAGATGCGGATGAAGAGCTGAAGAAGCAATACATCGACATCGTAATTCCCAAAAATAAGTGTCCAGAGTATGTATTCTGAACCCTTTTTTCTTTTATTTTTTCTAGACTTTTTTCACAATTATGTAATGAGAATCTATCTTTATTAATTTAATCTAAACTAAATTTATGTGTAGTGATATTGTATGCTCATTTTTGTCGGAAAAGGAAGAAAATAGAGTTACAGTCGAGCTGTCGGCAATAGACATGCAAGACATATTCAACTATGACGATATGGAGGCTGGCATACTGAACCTAATAATAAGGAAGCTGAGAGAAATTCAAGGCATTAAAAGAAGGTGTGCCCCGTCTAGTTCAAATGACGTGCCATTGATCCAGAAGCAAAAGCCGGCGCCCCAATCACATAAGTGGTCTGCATTCATGATGGCCCACACATTGGTAAGAATTCAAACAGAAAAATCCATATTCATGTGTACACCGATGAAAAATGACAGAAAAAAATTACTCATGATATTGTGTTTTGTTTTTGGGAAACAGACCATCGTTGAACGTACCAATGCACGAGACGCAAAAGCCGACGCCCTTCAAGACATCCAAACAGATGTAGTAGACTTCGTCATGGGTTTGGAGGACGACATATAGTTGCTATTCATCCCACTCTTTAATTCATCCATCAAACACTATACTCTGCTCACATTCAACTTTATCTCCTACGACTGGACATACTACAACTCCTTGAGGCAAACCACGTATGAAAAGTGCAAGGTGGATGCAGAATTAATGAAGAACACCTTAGAGCCTATTGTCAGGAGAAAAGTTGACATGATGAGGGAGAGATGCCCGGCGAAGATGGAGTATGAGAGCAAAGTGCTGAATTGTTCTCCAAATTGCCCACAACAACGGGTACCCAACTGCCTCTTGTACACGGCGTATTATATGAATATGTTGACGACTACTCCCTTCGAAATACCGGTCGAAAATGATGATGAAACTCATCAGAAGATTACAATGATGAGGTTGGTATGGGCTAAGAAGTTGCTTTCAAGCAAATATGTAACACGAACCAAGAAATGACATTGTAAAATAACAATATAATTATGTAATTGGGCAAGGAACTTCTGTTTTTTATAAGCTCTGCTTTTATAATAAAATTATTTTTGAATTATATTTACATTGTCAAAACTACGAAAAGTTTAACTTTTATTTACATATGAAAGTCTGAACTACTACATAAAATCCTACAACCAAGAAAAAGTTGAATAAGACGGAGAATTTCATTCTCCGTGTCATTTGAAGTGAACCAACAGGAAAGAGTCTTACCAAGGCGGGGGATCGGTAGAGTCCATCTCCAGGATGAAGTGAATTCCTTTGCAAGGTGCTATATTCACCGTTTATTTCGGAACGGATAATAACATTCTCCGTCTGTCTTGAAACGAAGAATAACATTCCCAGTGGTAAAACACATTAAAATGTTCATTCTCCGTTTTTATTTAAACGGAAAATGACGTTCTCCGTGTCTTTTGAAACGGAGAATGTTATTCTCCGTTTAGTTTGAAAAGGAGAATGAAGATGAGCTTGATAAGAATATGACGAGGTTGGTATGGGCTAAGAAGACTACAATGATGAGGTTAGTATGGGCTAAAAATTTGCTTTCAAGAGAACTTCTGTCTTTTATAATGTCTGCTCTGCTATGTCTTTTATAATAAAATCATTTTTGAGTTACATTTACATTGTGAAAACCACGAAAAGTTTGACTTTTATTTACATATAAAAGTCTGAACTACTACATAAAATCCTACTATCAAGAAAAAAGTTGAATGTGAGCTGCGTGCAGGCATCGCAGAGCAATGGAACTCCTTGAGGCAAAGGAATTCCTTGAGGCAAATCACTTCATCGTGCATCGTCAGAGCAATAGAACTCCCTGAACAAAGGAACTCCGTGCATAGTCAGAGCAATGGAACTCCATGAACAAAGGAACTCCGTGCATAGTCAGAGCGAATCAAAGTGCGAGCGCTTCGACAGAGTGTGGGTTGGCAATCAACCCAAACCCTGCGGTTCTTCCAGTAACCAACATGAAAGAGTCTTGCCAAGGTGGAGGATCGGTAGAGTGCATCTCCAGGATGAAGAAGGATGCCTTTGCAAGGTGCTCTGCCTCAAGGAATTCCTTTGCAAGGTCCTTTGCTCTCAAGGAATTCCTTTGCTTCTGTTCCTGTGCCTAAAGGAATTCATCTTGCTCTTGCTCTGACGATGCACGATGAAGTGATTTGCCTCAAGGAGTCATCCAATGGTTCCTATGCTCTGACGATGCACGATGAAGTGATTTGCCTCAAGGAGTTCCTTTGCCTCAAGGTGTTCCATTGCTCCGAAGATGCACGATGAAGTGAATTCAGTTCATCGTGCATCGTCGGAGCAATGGAACTCCTTAAGGCAAAGGAATTCTGTGAGCCAAATCACTTCATCGTGCATCATCAGAGCATAGAAACCGTTGGATGACTCTTTGAGGCAAATCACTTCATTGTGCATCGTCCGAGCAAAGGAACTCACTGAGACAAATGAGTTCCTTGAGGCAGAGCACCGTGGAAAGGCATCCTTCTTCATTCTGGAGATGCACTCTACCGATCCCCCACCTTGGCAAGACTTTTTCCTTGAGGCAAAGGACCTGCAAAGGAATTCACTTTATATTGCATTCTTTCGAGCAATAGAATGCCCTGGGGAAAAGGAATTCCTTGAGGCAAATCACTTCGTCGTGCATCGTCGAAACAATAGAACATGTCGAATAAAGGAACTCCTTGCGGTAAAGGAACACCGTGCATAGTCCGAGCGAATCAATATACGGGCGCTTCGACAAAGCGTAGAACGATAATAAATCCAAACCCAGGCACATCTCAGTCTTCTGAAGGACTTCACCACCGTGCATCGTCGGACCAATGGAACACGTCGAACAAAGGAACTCCTTGCGGCAAAGGAACACCGTGCATAGTCCGAGCAAATCAACGTGCGGGCGCTTCGACAGAGCGTGGGTTGGCAATAAATCCAAACCCAGGCACATCTCAGTCTTCTGAAGGACTTCACCACCAAAGCTTCTTCGAACGAGGAGATCGACAACCAAGAGGAAAGCATCTTGCCAAGGTAGGGGATCGGTAGAGTCCATCTCCATAAGAAAAGCTAAGTGAGACGAGAACAAACTCTCCCTACACTACTGCCATTTATAGGCATGGAACAACTCGGACTCATGCGCCAAGTGGCAGCCACTTCGAATTCAATTCAATTAATTTCCAACAATACCAATGCATCTGCCCATTCTCAAGTAAAGCTAAGTAAGACTAGAACAAACTCTCCCAACTACTGCCATTTATATGCCATTAATACCAATGAATCTGCCCCTTCGAATTCTGCCAACTTTGACGAGGGTTTTAATGAGAGAAACTTTGATACAGTAGGGGGTATCAAAGTTTTGATACCCCCTATGTATGACATGTGGGCCATCTCAAAATTTATGTGTATATATATATATATATGTTTACACGTTTTACAAAGCAGGAGGGGCCCACATGTCATACATAGGGGGTATCAAAACTTTGATACCCCCTACTGTATTAATGTTTTTTTCCTCAATTTTACTTAACTTTTAAATGAGAGAAACTTTGATACAGTAGGGGGTATCAAAGTTTTGATACCCCCTATGTATGACATGTGGGCCCTCTCAAAATTTATGTGTATATATATGTGTACACATTTTATAAAACAGGAAGGGCCCACATGTCATACATAGGGGGTTTCAAAACTTTGATACCCCCTACTGTATCAAAGTTTTTTTTTCCTTTTAAATGGGCTCCATACATAACTTACAAAAAAAGTATAAAAAAAAAAAAAATTTGTTATAGTCAAGATTTGAACCAATGACCTCTTAAATACAAGTCTAGCATTGTAACCACGACACCACAATAGCATTCTCCGTATTTTATTAAACGGAGAATAGCATTCTCCGTTTTGAATTACACGGAGAATAGCATTCCCAGTGTTAAAAACACATTAGAATGTTCATTCTCCTTTTTAATTTGAAACGGAGAATGATATTCTTCGTTTCATTTGTAACGGAGAATTATATTCTCCGTTTTGAACTGCACGGAGAATGCCGTTCCCAGTATTAAAACGATTGAGGATTCTATTCGCCGTTTAATTTGGAACGGAGAACGGCATTCTCCGTTTAATTTGAAACGGAGAATAAGATTCCCAGTGTTAAAAATACATTAGAATGTTCATTTTCCATTTTAATTTGAAACAAAAATGATATTCTCCGTGTCATTTGAAACGGAGAATGATATTCTCCGTTTTGAACTGCACGAAGAACATATTTTCTCCATTTTTGATATTCTCCGTTTTGAACTTGGAATTTGATATTCTCCATTTTTATCTAATTGTCTTCTCAAACTTTTGCATTGGTGAACATATTTTTTATCTAATTGTCTCGTGTGAATGACATCTTGCCACATAAGAAAGACATTGTCTTAATTCAACGACGTTTCATTTTATTCCATTTGCTCTTTGTCGCTATTTTGCTTCGTACTTTACAATTACGAAAATCGTGACCCAATTTTTTACAAACTCTACAAATTCTAGGCTTCGGAATAGGCTGACTTTCTGTAGGCTAGCTTGATTTCCCTTGAGAAGGCCTTTCTTTTATTGCTACCTGATTTGGCTCTTTTAAAGCTTCATGCACTCCATGAACTGCATCAGCTACCATTTGTTCTTCTTCACCAATATCGGTCACCATTTCTTTCAACTCCATCAGAACAGACGACATCAACTCCGTTCCCTTCTCTCGAATTTTGCTTGATTTTTTACAATAGTATGTAAACAGATTAACTTGTTCATTAATACCACCATACCTTCTGCTCTCAATACTGTCTGGGTGGATGAATCTTCTTTCTGAGCCAGGTCTAGAGAGATAACTCTCTTTGCAATCCTTGAGCCAACGAGATTTTATCAAGTTCTTTGGAATATCTCCAATTTGCAATCTCTTCATTGCTAAAAAATATGCCTACAAGGAATCCCCTTGGTCTCCATCCACAAGCATTCACAATTTATGATGTTGTCGGCCGGGTCAAATGTAACCTTCCGGTTGACACTGTTTGGCGACATATACTTTTGGACAGTGCAAACTTCTGCCTCTTTTATGATGTGATGATGGAGAACAGTATATGCATCAGAACGTGTGATTTCCTTCCTTACCTCTATAAACATCGTTTTAGTGTAAATTGCGACAAATTTACCTTCTATTACGGCCATGCTAGTTTGATTCACAACTGGTGTTGAGAGTTTATCAGTGACATGCTTACTTATCTGGCCGTAACGTAAGGCCGCCAAACCGTAGTCACAATTTTGAAGGGACTTCCATAGTGGCAGCTTCTCATTCAAAAACCTTTTCAGAAATACGTTCATAGATTCACATCTATTTGTTGTAGTAGAACCGCCAAAATAATTTCCACGTAGGAATGTGTCCACCCATCGCTCCCTCGTTCTGTACAATGCAGTGGTCCACTCATTATTCTCTAATTATAATCTGTTAGCATCTGCAGCCAACAGTTTTCAAATTCTTCGACTGAATAGTACCTGTTTAGAAAACATGGGCAGTAACTAAAGTTGTGATATTGTAACAACAACATACTTCAAAGTAAAGTAGCAAGTGTGCGATGTACCTTTTAATCAGAAGACTCAGTTTATTGTGAAAACCCTCTCGATGTACATGTTTGGCAGCATTGTTTAGGATATGCCATGAGCACGTTCGATGAACTACGCTGGGCATTAAATCCTCAATTGCTTTATTCATGGATCTGCAACCATCCGTGAGAACTGTCACTGGTAATTTGCCATTCATACACTCTAGGAATTTTTCCAGAACCCAAGAATATGTCTCTGCAGTCTCATTATGGATCATTGCAAACCCAAACACACAAGTCATCGCATGATTGTTTGTACCCACTAGAACCACCAACGGTATTTGACTTCTATTTGTTTTATATGTAGAATCGAATGCTAGTGAATCTCCAAATAATTCGTAATCGAATCGACATGCACCGTCAGCCCAAAAGAGATGGGTCAATCTGGAATCTTCGTCTACCTTGTACGCGTAGAAGAAATCTGGGTCACTGCCGTCCTTAGATTGAAGAAATGTAAGTGTTGTCGTAGCATGAACATCGTCTAGTGCTCTACTATCTTGAGCTAGAGCGTTGTATAAATCCTTTCTCGTCCATCCAACCTTATCCCAGCCACCTTTCTTCTGGACAATTAAATTCCATATCTGTCCAGTCCACATCCCTGATTGCTTCATAAGCTTAATTTCTTCCAACTCTGCGGGTGATATCGTACGATGGGATCTCAAAAAAACTGTTTCATAATCATTCGCCAGGATATGGTTGTGATGTACATGAAATTTTTTGACGAACCACATCTTTGTTTTATCGGTGTACCCAATACGAAAAATTGCTTTACAACCACTTCTGCTTTCACTTCTTGGCTTACGAACCCTGTTAGGAGCTTCCTTGTATTTCTTGTGTCTGAATCCCGCATTCGAACAACACCAACTACGGACCATCACCATCCCAGATTTGTTTTTCTTTACCTCGTTCTTTCTAATACTGAAACTATATGCTTTTGAATATATCCGGTAGAACGTCTCTGCTTCTTCAATAAAGCTGAACTGTAGGCCAACAATATCTTCTTCTAAGAGATGTTTTGGATCTTTGTTAATGTTGGCAGACTGCAATATTTTTTTTATCGTCGCTGCATCAAAATCCAATGGAGATTCACCGTCGTCCCTAAGAACAGAATAAAACAAAATAAACATGAGAAATAAATGTAAAAATATAATGTATTTCTTAAATCCATTAGAAAGGGTGATGCGAAATAACATTTCGTTGTTTGCGTTGATGTCGTCGTCGTCGTTATGATGCATTCTTCCATTGTTTTCTTCATCTTGTTCTTTACTATCTCCTAAGTTAACATCTTCCAAACTTTGTTCATCATCCAAATCATCTGACAGTCCTCTTGAAAGGAAGCTTTCTTCATCGACTAAATCTTCCATACGACGATCAGTTTCTCCATGTGACGTCGACATTGAAGAAAATAGAGTGTGTTAGAAACCAGCAGAAGAAACGAAGGACAAGAAACAATACAAGAAGAAAGAGTAATGCTATATTCGTACCTCCAAAATGTCCCTCTAATATATAGCCCTCACATCTGATGTGGCATGTTAAATAATAGTGTGTGTCATCTGACATGACTGATGACATGGCAAATTTTAATCCAAAAAGTTAACTACCCAATTTTCTCTATAATAATTTAACGTTAATATCAATGTTAATTTAATGTTAATATTAATTTATGTTAATATTAATGTTAATGTTAATGTTAATATTAATATTAATATTATTGTTAATGTTAACGATAATATTAATATTAATGTTAACATTAACTTTAATGTTAATTTTTTTTTTAGTTTTATTTAAAAAATTTGCCACGTCAGCTGCCAGATCAACAAATCACGTCAGCTGCCACGTAAGGATGGACAGTTTGAAAGTGCAATTTGGAGGTACAAAAAGCATTATTCAGGAAGAAACAACTTCTAGCAAGGCAACAACACAACATTTTCGTCTTCCTTGTAACTCCGCCACGTGGCCCTCTTTTGATGGCTCATGAAAAATCTTGACTGATTCTAGGAGCAAGCATAATTTTAAGAAAACAACTTCCAACAACACAACTTTCTCGTCTTCTGGGTACATGTATTATTAAATTGTGTAGCTAATAACGCATGAGGAAGCATACAACATCATTCTCTACGTGGCCCTCTTCTGTAGGATAACGCATGCAGCAGCATTTAATGCTACGAAATCCTATTATCTTGTTATGTGTTGTGTATCCTATGTGGCATGAGACAGAAGACAATATCTTGCATAGGCGGCTATATTCACAAATAATAAGTTTAAAAAGTCATCTCCAATGCAAAAAAGTATTGAGAAGACAATACAAAGTAATTTTTTACAACTTCCAAGACAACTTTTACTCTTCTAATGATATGGTATCAGTGTTTATTATTAAATTGTGTAGGATAACGCATGCATAGCATTTAATGCTATGGGATCTATTGTATAAGGAACACAACCTATGAGAAAGAACCCGAGAGAGAGAGAGAGAGAGAGAGAAAGAGAGAGTGTGGGAGATGGGATAAAGAGGAAGGATCGAGCTCGACTAGATTTTAAACTTAAAATTCAATTTTTGGTTATCATTACTAATAACTAGTTCGCACGTCCGAGTTTAGACGAACACAAATCGAGCCCCGAGCAACGTGACATCAGCTAGCTAGATTTCTAATTCCGTGACATTCCTGTTAATTTAAAATTTACAATATTATTGAAACTAATATTAATACTAAAATTTAAAATAGTTTTTGATTTAACATTTACTTCAAACTAGTTAAAGTTAAAATTGCATTCTTTTTATTTAAAATGTAATTGGAACTACAATTAATATTAACATTCGCTTGTCCCGTAGTTTAAGTCGTATTTCACTGCTTCTTGCTTAAGTTTATGCACCCAAAGAACTTGATTGTTCAAGTCGAACGCGTGCACAGCACGTTCCCTCGATGCAAGGCTTGACGTAGCCCTTGCTTGTCAAGTCGTTGCACGAACACATTAGAAAGAGTTTTATTGGGCTATCAAAGTATAGCAAGCACCGTCCCGTGGCACGTGCATTTGTTAAGTAGTGAAAGGGTGTGAAGGCCACTGGCAATGTCAAGCCATCACGGACTATAGCTGGGTTAGCGACGACCCTTTTACGGTGGGCCGAATCGGTCCCTTAGCCTAGGAATAGATTGGTTGAAGGAGCAATACACAAGAATAGACTGCCATATTGGCAGGATTATTTTTGGTATTCCCGGTAAGGCAGAGTTTTCATTTTTCGGTGAGGTAGAGTTTTCACCATCGACTTGATTCCAAGGACGGCACCAGGATCGGAGAGAGTCTACAGGATAGCACCTTCAAAGTTGGAAATCTTGTACAAGATGATTGAAGAACTCAGAACCAAAGAATTCATTCGTGCTAGTGGATCGCCTTGGGGAGCACCGATGCTTCTTGTGAAGAAGAAGGATGGTACGTCAAGATTATGTGTTGATTATCGTACATTGATGACTTATTTGATCAGCTCAAGGGAGCGGCTGTATTCTCGAATATTGACTTGCGGTCATGAGGGTACCATCAGATCCGAGTCAGAGAGCAAGTCATCCCGAAGACATCATTCAGATCGAGATATAAATATTGGGATTTCCTTGTTATGCCATTTGGAGCGACCAGTGTGCCAACCGTATTCATGGACCCCATGAATCGTATCTTCATGCACTATTTGGATCAGTTCGTGATAGTGTTCATAGACGACATCTTAGTCTATAGCTGTAGTGCCCCGTTCCTACATCGTGCCCTGTACTCCGTCCACGGGGTGCGCAAGAAAGGAACACTGTCGCTATCGATTCGATCGGGACCGATAGGTCGGGATCGATTGACTCGATCGGACGGGAACGGTTGAATTAAGATCCATTCTCTCGCCTGAAGTAAACTCAAGGTGAGTGGCTGACCCTTCTCTTCTCGACCCCCTTCCTAGGTAAATCGATAATGTTGTTGCGAATGAAAGGATAAATGCAAGGGCACAAACATGAGAAAGGGGTTAAATTTTCAAAGATAATGTAGGCTATGTCTTAATAACTAAAAAGAAAATATATCTTCGTACGGTTATGGACAACTTGTCGACAAGGCGGTAGTTTCCTCGAGCAGCAACCCGGGGCCACGGGACCGTTTCGACCTAGGAGGAAACAGGGTATAGTCGTGCATAAGGTTTCAGCACAGGTTAAGCGGAGACTTGCATCGGAGGTAGCTACTTGCATTGAAAGGACCCCGATTAACAAAGCTATACGTCCAGATGGCTTGTGATGCCAGTGACGTCGAAGAGGGACGAGGCGAAGGAGGTCAGCCACTCGCCTTAGACTTGCTTCAAGCGAGCGACTGGTTGGCTGCGCTGACGTTGCCTACACGATCACCTGCAACCTGCTGAATATGGGACTTGGTTCCAGAGAAGCCATTCCATAACGTGGAATGGATCTTAATTCAACCGTTCCCGTTCGATCGACCCGGTCGATTCCGACCTATCGGTCCCAATCGAATCGGTAGCGACATTGTTCCTTTCTCGCGACCCTGTCATGACCCGCACCTGGAGTAAGGGCATGAGTGCGTGACAGCGTTCCAGCCTACACCGCAGAAACGACGTAGAACGCTGTCTAGTTCTACTATCTAACAACAGTTATAATATCAAAACCTGTCGAGAATGGTCAACTCCGAATGTAGGAAAAGCAATGAGAATATAATATACTCAATAAGCTATGATATTGTTGCGACCGTCCAGTGTTGGTATTTATAAATGGTATTTATGGTGCACATCATCTTAATTCAACCGAGTAGTTCAAAGGAGGGAATTATGTATGGTATTTATGGTGCACATTATTAGGACGGGTTACGACCGTCTAGTGTTGTGATAAGCTATGATATCAGTAAGTTTGTGATCCTTCGGATATTGGGCTAGCAACCCGTATCGAAGCGATCATAGTCTTACACATAAGGATGTCAAAGATGCATTACGGTACGAAACACCGTGACCTTCATATAGATTGGGCCGGTGGGCTGAGATTAGCGCTGGGTGCAGGCGCAGGGCCTGCCACCCTTATGCATATGTTTAAGTTTACGGTTGGTTGGTTGAGTAAAATGATATGATTTCTTATGTAAAGTTCTAACCTTGCAGGCTAGGCAAAATGGGACATAGATGAGCACGATCACTATGTTTATGTTAAGATTATGTCTAACTGTATCTGCCGCAGGGACACGATAGTGGACAAGTTCAGGATATGTTCGGCTCGAGGCGGGGCTCGGCTTGGACGTGCCGAGGCATGGAGTTCTTAGCGTTCAAGAGGAGCTACCGCATTGGCGTTCGGACTTGCGACATGGAGATGTTCAGCCGAAGACTACTTGTTGGCTATAAAGAGGCATAATGTATGGAACAATGTACTCCTTTGTGAGCTAGAAAGATCATGAGCGTTGTAGCCAATTGGCATGTTAAGTTGGGATATTCAGAGCCATTGTAACCTTCAGTTCATTATCAATAAAAGGGATTCTTGTTGTATACTATGTTTTCCTTCCGCTGCTTATGTTATCAATTTGAGCTATAAACACTATTGTGAATCTGTTATCTTGCCTTGCACGAGCGCAACTCCAGGCTCGTGCGGCATCACGCCCCAGCGAGGACGATGATTCGGATGAAAACTTGATAATGATGAAGACGGTAACTCGATCGACAATCGTAAGTACCGAGGTATGATCGAGAAAATTTAACAGTAGCATTAATATTAAATCTATATTGGCTTTTCTGTTAATTTAAAATTTACAATATAATTAAAACTAATATTACGAAAATGCTATTTGCTCCCAAAAAATTTGGATGATACCATCTTCCATTATGTGCCATATGACATGGTTGCTAACATGACAGCTGACATGGCAAAATTTAACAATAAAATTAATATTAAATTAACATTAATAGTAAATAAATAATTTAATATTAAATTAATATTAATTAATATTAACATTAATATTAATATTAATATTAATATTAATATTAACATTAACATTAACATTAGCATTAGCATTAACATTAACATTAACATTAAAAAATTTGGGTAATTAATTTTTGGGGTTAAAATTTGCCATGTCAGCTGTTATGTCATCTGCCATGTCAGATGCCACATAATGGGAGATGGCATCACCCAAATATATTGGGAGCCCAAACGACTAATTGCTAATATTAATACAGTGGCATTACCGTTATTTTCCAATAGATTCGTGCCTTGTTCGGTCACACCCCTCCACGAGCGGGTTACACCCCATAAACGAGGGGTTAAATAGCCTTTTCCAAAGAAGAAAATCCATCCGACTAGAGAGAAACAAAGGAGAGAAGAAGAAGAACAGTCGCAATGGAGAGGAGCAAGAGCAAGATCAACTGCAGCGGATGAGCCGTCATCCCTACCGAGATTCTCTCAATGATACTGGTACTGTCGGGGATGCCGGCGGACGAGGTAATGTGCAACGTGGTCCCAGTTTGCCGTTCGTGGTGGAAGGCGCTCAACGATCCCTTAGACTATTGGTCTAACATCGACTTGGTACAGTGGTGCCGGAGGACCCAGCAAACTGCTGAGATTAGTTTGACCGTAATGAAGCTCGTGGCTCGCAGTGGGGGATATCTATGGTCCTTCTCCGCGTACAAGCTCGATGAAGCAGCCTTCTATTTTGCATGTTTAAGCCAGTACAAACTTTTATTTGGTCTTATTCTACTTTATTTTTTCTATTACAAAATTTACGTATACTTTTGTTAATTTCTATTGATGTTTTTCCATTTTTATAATACAGTGGGAAATTTCTAAGGGTGCTGCGCATTCCGAAGTACGACGTGAGTGATAAAACTTTCGTGAGACACTTGGAGTTTCTCCCGGTGCTGGAAGAACTCGACATTAGCTACTGCCTCTATATCACGTCGACTGGAATATTTTCCGCCGGAAAGTATTGCCACCGTCTGGTCAAGCTGAGTAGGAAGAACATGCCCCCTCCATATTTCATGCTCAGGAACAGATTCGTGCTGGACACGAAAAATGAGACGGAGGGAAAGGCCGTGGCTGATTCGATGCCGCATCTCGAGCACCTACATATGGGATTCGGCATGTTCAATGGAGACACGCTGCGATCTATCATATGCAACTGCAAGGGTCTTCGCGTGCTCGACATACGTGGGTGCTTCAACGTGCACTTCGACGACGAACTCTGAAAAATTTGTTATTCAATACAGACGTTTAAAAAACCCTTTGATGATGTAATCCCAGTCCCAGGGGAACCTGGATACGAGATGTATAATAATTTAGATATCATCAATCATTCCTGGGGTGAATGGTGAAAACATTAGCATGCATGCATGCATGCATTTCTTTATATTTTTCACTAGTCTACATACAAGATATTTTTTATGAGTTCGATTCTCCATTTTGACAAAATTTTACTTTTGTCAATAATTTTTTACATGATTAATTTTTAATAAATAAAATGGACTGTGATATAATGACGCCTAAGACGGCTCACTTCTGAGATTTTGACATTTTCTAACACAAATTTTACCATTAATACAACATCTCAGTGTAATCATATCCAAGAGATTTCGCCATTTCCCAACACAGATTTTACCTTATTCAAAATGAATTCTGGCGGTGCAAATTCCACTCATATTAGTGGTATCAGTGCCATTCACCATAATTAATGGTGATCGATACGAAAATATTGGTTTCTTTTTCACAATCCTTTAAAATCTATTTATACAGCCAAACAGCCAAACTAATTCATCTTCACGAGCCTTCAAAACCAATTTATATAGATTCAAAATAAAACTAAACAGCCAAACTATTTAAAATTCACAACCCTACAGAACAGTCCTAAATGTACCATTCTCCGTCTTATATGTACCATTCTCCGTCCTACATGTATCATTCTCCGTCATACCTCCGTCCTAAATGTACCATTCTCCGTCCTAAATATACCATTCTCCGTCCTATACATTCGTCGTCCTACATGTATCATTCTCCGTCCTATATTTACCATTCTCCGTCCTAAATGTACCATTCGTCGTCCTAAATGTACCATTCTCCGTCCTAAATGTACCATTCTCCGTGTTAGAGGAACGAAGAATGGCCATTAACAGTCCCAAAAATTGTTCCATGCTAAGTTAAAAGCATATAATAGCACCCAAAAAATATTAACAATAGAAAAATTCTACAGAACCCAAACACTAGACTCGAACCTAGGCCTTCCATGTAAAAGCCAAACAGCGCAACTAACTAAGCTTGGAATAAGACATCAATAATGCTAAGTCTACTACCAAATGCTTACAACACTCTTACAACCTTCACCCATTGCTGACATGTGGGCCATGGCCCACATGTCAGCAATGGGTGAAGGTTGTAAGATTGTTGTAAGCATTTGGTTGTAACTGTAGCATTATATCCCCAACTTCCAATAAGGAATAAGAAATTGAATATCCCCAACTTCCAATAAGGAATAAGAAGAGTCGGTTAGGAACGTGTATATATATACATAGAGGTCCCCATTCATTTGAGTAGGTTGCACATTTAACATGGCTCCAAAAAGATCATCTGGTTGGGAACCATTGCCAGAGTCTTCTTCCAGTCGTCGCCGAGCCTCTCCGCATGGAGCACCCTCTGCGCCGCCTCCGGCCCATGACTGGCTGGCAGCGGCTGCGGACTTCCTGACCTCCTACGGGTTGTCACTGGAGGTCATCGCTCGACCTCTTCATCCGGTGCCCAACTTTGACCTGTTGCCGATCACTCCGGAGGAACGGGATTCTCTGGAGAAGAGGGAAGCGTTTCGCCGCCTGTGCCATAGGGCGGGTGTGCGCACCCTGCAGGACTTTGCGGAGATCCTCCGCGAGTCCAGTGAGGGGTAGACCTCTTATTTTTTTTTCGTTTTTTACAATTTTTTGTCCTCCTGTTGTATACTTCGCCGGAGAATGTTCCGGCGACGAAGCTGGGATTTAATGAAATATAATATTTTGTTAACTCAATTTGGTTTCGGCTACAATCAAACTTTTACAACCTTCTTACAACTTACACCCATTTGCTAACTATAGCATTGCTCTTTATATATTTTTCAATTAAAAAATCTTGTTACGTCAAATCCATATATCAGCGACGATATTCCTATCAATGACTTGTTACGTCATAAAATTGATTATGCTGCCAGCGTCAATCTTGCCGTCAAATCCATCTTAAATATGATTATAAAGTAAAATAGAGGACAACTTTGAGTGTTTCAATTTTACTCTTTTCAAGTACATAGTCTTCTTATTTTCAAAAATTTAATCAAATATTCGAAAAATGGAAATATTGAGATTAAACTTCACATTCTTAAATATGTTGTCAATTTTTTTTAAATAAACATGACCACGTTTTTTCTGCCAAATTTTTCAATAATTTATACGAAACACGTGGATATATACTAGTAATAATAGTAATAAATTTAATTTTGGAAAGTAGTTTTTAAAATTAGGGCCTCAAAATCCCAAAGGTTTATGTAGTGATTTCACATGGATATATACTAGTAATAATAGTAATAAATTTAATTTTGGAAAGTAGTTTTTTAAATTTAATAGTAATAAATTCGACCGTCTTATACTAGTAATAATAGTAATAAATTTAATTTAAGACTCAAAACTATTCTAATTTTTTCCACTTCCCAAGGTCATATAAGACGGTCGAAATTTCCCTCTTCTTCTCTCAAACCCTCTTCCTTCTCCCAAACCCTCTTCTAATCAAAATGTCGCAGAAGAAACAACGACCGTCACCGAAGGGGAAGAATCCACAAAGGGATACGATACAGGCCCGAAGGACAGAACTTGCAAGGGCGACGAAAACCAAGATTATGGTCGCTAGGGCAGAGGCCGAAAAGGCAGCAGCGGAAGCAGCGACGGTGGCAGCGACGATGAAAACGGAGGCTGCAGCCAAGCCACGTACAAAAAAGGCTAAAAAAAACTCATTGCTCGACAAAGACCGGAAAATCTATCTTCGATACAGAGTCGTCGGAAGACTCAACTTATGAAGATCGAAGGCGTACTCAAGCGAAGGCTAAGGTGGCAACGGATACAGAGTCATCAGCGTACTCTGAGGATTTTGAATCCTCATCAGAAGAGAAAAATGAAGAGGAAAAGCAATCATCAAATAAGTCCCAGGCTGGAGAGGAGGTAAAAAAATTTAAAGACTCTAAATCTAAGAAGATTTACATTAAATATTTCAAGAAAAAGGCTGTTATGCCTGAAAGATCAATTAAGATGGATGATGTCGAAGACGAAGCTTTCCTGGATATATTGAAATTCTATCAATTGGAGAAACTGAACAAATCCTGTCTTGAGAAAATCTTCCAAACAATAGTAAGAGAATTTTACTCAAATCTTTCGGCTGAAATTAAAGAAAAAGAAGAGGATCAACAACTGGTGTTTCTGAGAAGGAAACTGATTAGGATAAATGCTGCTGTCATCAACGAATTTTATGGATTTGATCAAGTTCCTGAGTTTGATATGAAAGATATTGATAATATTTCCATAACAGATGCAATTCATGAGATTACAGGTATTTCAATGGGTGCCAAGACCCCTCAAAATGTATACAAAGATCAATTAAAATTTTTGTATAAATTGTTACATGCCTACGTATCTCAAACACTCAACCCTACTGGACATGAGTTTTTCATCCATCCCGAGAGAGTAAAATTTTTTTATTATATGGAAAAAAAGGATGGATATAGGTTCCTACATGTTCAGTAGAATGATGCATCTCGTGGGAAAACCAACTGCAAGGACAGCTCTCCCTTTCGGAGGATTTGTATGCTCGATGGCTAATAAACATTCTGTCCCAAGCTTAGCAGAAGATGTTTATATTAAAAACAAAGGCCCCATGAGAAAACTAACCTTCACTCGAATATTTGGAAAACGGGCAGCAGCTGCAAGTAAACCATCAACATCTGGAAAACCATCAACTTATGGAATCAAAAACACTAAGGATAGGGTTGATGATCTATACAATTTTGTTGCTGCAAACTTTGAGAATGTCTTCAAAGAGATGAAGACTATATCCGACAACCAGAAATTGATTCTGGATAAGATTAACCAGATAGAGGTTGAATTTGCTGACCAAGAATAAGATTTTCCTTCACTCGTGAAGAAGGTAAATGGGGCTAGCCCAAACTCTTATGTAAAAATACACACTGTGCACATTGACACTTTAATGCTAGCTATCACTTTGATACTTCTATTTATGTTTCTGGATGTCATTTCTACATATACAGTGAGTCCATACTGACTATAATTTTTCTTAATCCGTCCCTCAAGGTGTAGGTGAAGGATATTTTGAGAAAGAAGAAGAAGAAGAAAAAAAGAAACAAGAAGAAGAAGATGGAGATGGCTATGAAGATTCATCTTTTGAGTTTTGAATCTTTTATTTCAATTTGGAAGTAATATTTGACTTGTAATATGGTTCTGAATATTTGTTGGTCATGGCGGTCAAACTAAATTTTGTGTTTGAAATATTGTAAGACTAACTTTTCGCTTGTACTAAGTGCATAGTTCGTAATTTGTTTTGAAAATGTAATATGGTCTTGAATTTAGAGTAGGTTTGATATTTATTTGGATTATTGTATTATGAATTATGCAGGTTTTATGTTGAATTACAAACGTGGATTGGGCAGATTACTGTAACGTGAATTATGCAGTTTATTGGACTTGGAATGAAGTATACTTAATTTGATTATGATTTTTTGGTTGAAGCGTTTATTTGGTTGGCAGTTGGCCTTCATAGATGATATTGATATTTTGGTGTATTCCTTTGATTTGTAGATGCCCATCACAGATTTCATGAGTCCTGGGTGCATTCCTAGGGTTTATAGGTGGCCTCATTACAGATGCATTCCTAGGATCACTAAAACTTTATTTGATTGTAATATGTTTTGCTTTCTGTAAAAAATTATTACATCGATGCCATCAGTATGAATTCGATGCCAGTGCCTGTTCATCCTTTGTTATTGCTGAAGCAAAATTGTAATCCTGCCTGTTCATTCCTTGTTATTGCTGAAGCATAATTGTAATCCTGCCTGTTCATCCTTTGTTATTGCCATCAGTACATCGATGCCATCAGTATGAAGTCGATGCCAGTGTAATGCATAATGTAATGTAAGAAAAATTCTCTTTGATAGTAGGTTAATTATATTCAAACACTCGCAAGAAATTTTGTACAGCCATACAGTGGAAGCCTGATAAAATGATATTCAGATTTTCTTGAAAATGATTTAATATTAAATGAATGTACTATGGTAAATGATATTAAAAATACTGTAAATATTTGGTGAAAAAAATATGAGATACTTGAACATTTCTAGTCCTAAATGTACCATACTTTGTTAAAAGCATAGAGAGTGTCCATTCTCCGTTTTCAAAGAACGGAGAATGGCTATTCTCCATGTTAAAGGAACGGAGAATGGCCATTCTCCTTGAGAATGGCCATTCTCCGTGAGAATGGCCATTCTCCGTGTTAAAAGCAAAGAGAACGGCCATTCTCCGTCCATTCGCCGTGTTAAAAGTAAATAGAATGGCCATTCTCCGTCCATTCGCCGTGTTAAAAGCAAAGAGAATGGCCATTCTCCGTGTTAAAAGCAAAGAGAATGGCCATTCACCGTCCAAAAATATATTTTCTTCGAAAATATTATCATTAGAAAAGTAAAAAATATTTCGTCCGATCAATACAGATTTTTTTTAAAAATATGTGAGCATAGGGTGTGCATCGGTCGGTGGTCGATCTATTTGGTTCTAATCGAAGTCGAACCGAAGTTAATCGGTTTGAAAATAAACAAAATCGAACCAAACCAACTAAATGGTCGGTTCGGTTTTGAAACCGACCGACTTGGTTCGGTTTGGATTGGTTCGACTTGGTCGGTTTTGATCAAATAAAAAAATGGACTGTATGTTTTTTTGTGAAACCTCAGTCAACTTGTACTTTGCAACGGTAAATACAATTCAGCAGCTTCAATTCAACTTGCGCTTTGCAGGTGGAGAAAAATGCCAATTATACATATAAAAAATTATATACACTCAACCAAAAGCCCCTTCCATGTGCACATGAGCAATTAGAAAATAATAGGAGCCGCAAGCACTCATCTTTGAGACTAGAGAGAGAGAAAGAGATAGCTCTTTCAACTTCAACTTGATAAATGGCTGTGATGTGAATAAACGAACCAAACCGGTATAATACAACCCAATAAACCCATACCCAACCGGCCAACCCGAATTATTTAACAAGGATTTGGTTTGGTTCGGTTCGGTTTAGTCGCTTTTTGGCATAACCAAACCGTGAACCGAACCGAATCGGTCGGTTTTGAAAAAATTGAAGTCGAACCAAACCGACTGAACCATAAAACCAATCGATTCGGTTTGGCTTGGTTTGATTTGGTCGGTTTGACTTAATTGTGCACATCCCTATGTGAGCAGATGATCCGCCCGACCTCAGAAGCAGGTTTTCTCAGTTCACCACCACCACCATGACATGTAGCTTTATTAACAAAATATTAAATTATTAGATAAAAAATAAGATTTCTGACAATGGCATGGATAGTAAAATTAGAACGGCGCTGCTGGTACTTCTTCTTGTTCGAGGAGGTTTCGACGACGTCCGACGCGAACCGGACCGATTCTTCTCGGCGCAGCTGGTACTCCTCGTTGTTCTAGGAGGGCTCGACGACGTTCGACGCGATCCGGACCGATTCTTATTTCCTTCTTTATCTCCGTTTCTCTTTCCACCACAACCACCAACACCACCACCACGACGGCCTGTAACCAAAAAAAATTACGAAATATTAAATTGGATGGACGAAAGAGAGAGTAAATATGAGTTAATTTAGGGTGTTCATTGAAAAAATTAAAGTGAAGAATGACCTGCTAAAGCAAGTTACCAACAGGTCAAAAGTCTAAATCAGCATTAAATGATGTTTCTACACTATTATTCAATCCGAACCATTGGATCAACATCCAACGGTCCAAATTTCGGATGTATCGATACATCCTTTTCCAGAGGATGTATGGTAGAACGACCCTATATATATATATATATATATATATATATATATATATATATATATATATATATATATATATATAATAAATTTCTAAAAATCTAAAATAAAATCTAAATAAATCTAAAAAATTATTTATTGTAAAATTTCTCATTTAACATGCTATGTACTAACTATGGCTACATATGGCATTTAATAATAATTTAAAATACAATTCCAATAAAAATTCTTAAGGAACTAAAAATAAAATCTATAAATACCCAACAGTTTATTTCTTGTAAAATATCCTATTTTACATAACCTTAGAAAATATTGCTACAAATAATATTTATTTCTTAATAACACGATTAATTAATAAACAAGATATTTATATACAAATTATAATATCAATAATAATAGTAAGAAAATTAAAATAATCAAATGTAGGTATAGTATTAAGGGACACAGTATACTTCTGCTCTAATTGGTCAACCAAAAATCGTACAATTATTCTAAAAACCATATAAATGTTAATAATACCTATATTGTAGGTATAATCAATATTTAAAGAATATTTGTAA
This sequence comes from Iris pallida, assembly GCA_029216955.1. Lineage (NCBI taxonomy): Eukaryota > Viridiplantae > Streptophyta > Magnoliopsida > Asparagales > Iridaceae > Iris > Iris pallida. The sequence continues at coordinate 4,847,309 of JANAVB010044419.1, forward strand.
ATCCTTAAATGAAAATATGAAATATATGCATATACATAAAATATGTCTACATGGGCGTCCTTCCGCATATAACATCTCTACATGGGTTTTGGTTGGGTTTGGGTCAAATTCGGGCTAGTTCGGTCTAACCGAATTTCGTAGAAGTCATAGTATTAATAAATAACTAATTAAATCGTCTATAGGGGTTGACTAGTTTTTCCAGTTGGAACACACATATGGCTCGCTCCTTCCCTACTATAGCTAAAACACTAGTCAAAGCACTCGACTACACTCTTCGTGCCAAAATTTCTAGTCATCTTGTACTCCAAATCTTAACTATGACTAAAGCCTTCTATCATTAAAATATAATTCCAATAACAATTCTTAAGGAACTAAAAATAAAATCTATAAATACCCAACAGTTTATTTCTTGTAAAATATCCTATTTTACATAACCTTAAAAAATATTGCTACAAATAATATTTATTTCTTAATAACACGATTAATTAATAAACAAGATATTTATATACAAATTATAATATCAATAATAATAGTAAGAAAATTAAAATAATCAAATGTAGGTATAGTATTAGGGGACACAGTATACTTCTGCTCTAATTGGTCAACCGAAAATCGTACAATTATTCTAAAAACCATATAAATGTTAATAATACCTATATTGTAGGTATAATCAATATTTAGAGAATATTTGTAAATCCTTAAATAAAAATATGAAATATATGCATATACATAAAATATGTCTACATGGGCGTCCTTCCGCATATAACATCTCTACATGGGTTTTGGTTGGGTTTGGGTCAAATTCGGGCTAGTTCGGTCTAACCGAATTTCATAGAAGTCATAGTATTAATAAATAACTAATTAAATCGTCTATAGGGGTTAAGTCACAATTTTGACTAATTTTTCTAGTTGGAACACACATATGGCTCGCTCCTTCCCTACCATAGCTAAAACACTAGTCAAAGCACTCGACTACACTCTTCGTGCCAAAATTTCTAGTCATCTTCTACTCCAAATCTTAACTATGACTAAAGCCTTCTATCATAACAACTATTTAATTAAAATATTTATAAAATTCCAAAATCACTATTTAGTCAAATAAATAATAAAATATATATTTTAAAATTTTGGGAAGAGCGGTTACACCCCCCTCTAGAGCATATATTGTTTAACATATCGGTCATATAATTGGTACCAGAGCAGATTAATTGACAAGTATATATTTACTAGTTAACCGTTTTTATCATTTAATTGCATATACTCTCTAGAGACACTATCACATGTTTAATGCCTGTGAAGGACAATCCACCAACAAACCTCCACTGTTTGATGGAACCAACTACACTTACTGGAAAACAAGAATGAGCTTCTACTTACAGTCATTAGATTTTTGACCTTTGGTCAATCGTTATTGATGGTTACAAAAAGCCAGCACATATAGTTGTTGATGGTGCAGTTGTTGATAAACCACACGACAAGTACACTGACAATGAAAAGAAATAAGCTAGTCTTGACGCTCGTACTATTAACGCGCTATTTGTGCTGTAACCACCACTTTCCTGGAACATGGATATTTTTGATTTTTTCCTAATTATTGTTATTATTGTAATTTCATATTATATCTTGAGTGGTAAATTATTTTTCAAAATTAAACTTTATATTTTGGGCAATTATCTAAATAATTAATATAGTGCATGTGTTATATTTTTAAATATGACTAGTGGATAGCCTTTAGCAAGAATAGTGATTAGTTATCCTAGAGGACCCAAACCAACTTGACATGACCACCCATGGAAGCCTCAAAATAAGCAAAAATCTAAGTTTAATAGATCAAAACCAAAAAAATTCGAAAATGGTTAAAACTTAGATCTAGAAAAATGGAAGCTCCAAATCACAAAATGCCAAGTTCTAATGTTGTTCACCATGGCCTAATCTAGCTAATAGATAAATAAAATGGGGTGCTTATTTGGTGGCAAGGTGCACTTGCCTATGGTGTTGGTGGAGGAAGGAAGAAGAAGATGAAGAAAATTAATGGAAGTTATGAGGAGAGAGAAAGTTAGATGGGGTTTTAATGAGGGAGGGTATGTTGTGTTGAGGGTGGAGGTTAGTTAAGTGTGGTCCAATGCATACTAAACCAAACCAAACCAATTCCTTCTCCACAAAATAAAACCACGCTAGGTCCAAAAACCTATTTTACGAAAAAACCAAAAATCCGCAAGTCGAGCCAAATTACAATTATATGCCAAAATCCGAGAAAATAAAATACAGGTCCGAAATACATATAACCCTTATTGAAATACGTATTCCGAAATACGGGCATTACAATCCGCGTGTATGCCTTTGGATTGAGTCGAGTATTTAGTGTAGTATATCAAGGAAGTTGAGTTGAATGTGTGTGTACAGTTGGAACACAAAATGTTGGGCCTAAGATTTGGCTGCAACGTAGGCGACGTGCTTCGGCACGAGATGTGGCGTCGAGTTTTATGTTGTCGGTATATAAGTTACATGGTTAAGGTTGAGTTGTTTGAGTTTAAGTCAGGAAACCGCCGTAAGACAAAGTTGTTTGAGTGACACTAAGATTCACAAGTCTGAATTGGGTCAGTTGGTGATCAAAGTAGCAAGGGCCGCGAAACGGCGATATGGTTGAGTCGCACATAGTTGCAAGGCACGACACAAAGGATTTGAAGCACGGTCACACGAAAATGGAGCCTCATCACGTAGTTACGTCTCTGATTATGGCCATAAGGCAAACACGACTTGAGTTAACGTTGATGTTGCAAGCACGAGATGGTCTAAAGACACAAAAAAAGGTCAAGGCGTTTGTCTTAAAACCGATCCTAAGGAAAGACTAGAAAGACAATTGTTAAGAAGGGACTATATTACACAAAGTAAATAAAATGTGTGGGTTTTGTATGGGTGGGCGAGGAGCTCATTTTGCCAGTACAGTTGAGTATCGAAACCATATAGTTTACATGTGCAAGCACGGGTAGAAGCTCGTGGCGCGGGGCTCGCTTGGATGCGTCGAAGCACGGAGTTCCTTGGCAATTTGAAGTGCGCAGCCGCATGGAGTAAAGACTTATATGGGACATAATGTACGGACGTCGCCTTCCGAAGTTTCCGCGGGCTCAAGACTGTATTTGAGAGATGAGAGAGAGCTGAGTGATCTTGTAATGTGAGAAGAGTGAGCTTGAGTGACTTGTAATCTTGGCCTTGCGCCCTATTGTAACCTTTGTTTCAATATCGATAAAAGAGCTTTTGTTGAATAACTTGTGTTTGTTCTAAATTTCTGCTGCATGTTCAATGTCTCTGCAATGGGACTTCTGTACGACGACCCCGTCGCAGCCGCTGAAATCGGCCGTTATGGAACCCTCCTTGCACGAGCGCAATCTAGGCTCGTGTGGCATCACGCCTTAGCGAGGACGATCGCTCTTACGGGAGCGAGGCGTGACATAATGGTATCAGAGCACGGCTTTACGTTCTTGGACTATCGATTAAATTCTTTAACTCCGTTGTTCCGCAAACTCTGAATTATGCTTCCGCAACTTGATATCGTTGGTGCGCTCTCTCTCAATTGTCCCACGGGATGTCCATACAATAAGTCTAACTATTTTGCAAAAACATAGGAGAATCGTTTTTAATAAAACAAAAGAGATGGTTCGCGTAAGCACGGTTGGCTAAGTCGGGCTGGGCATATACACCAAAGTTGCGTCGACCTTAGAAAAGTTGAGTGAGGGAATTGAATAGTGTTGAACAAGAATGAGTTGAACTCGATTGAGTAAAGTGAGATGACTATCGATAGGGGTGCTATCGAGCGACGATAATGTCGGTGCGACATAGATGAGCGTGCTTGGAATTAGAGGAATGGTTCGAACGGGAAAATTTGAAGAAGACGATTTTGAATCGAATGATAAGTTAAGGATTTGTTGAATGACTTCATTCCTGAGTGGTGTATGCGATAGTCTCAGGAATGTCGATCGATCAATTGAGGATGTGGGGTGTCGATGAGTCTCTCAGCAAGCATCGCATGGATGCAAAGCCTTAGATTGAATATGATTGAGCAAAATATAGTCTTGAAGATTTTGACGAATTAAATCAAACAACCTAGAATTTATGCGCACGGAACGTGCACGGGATTGAGAATTTCACGAGTATAAAATGCCAAGGTGATTGAGTAGGTGAAATCGAATCGAGAAAAAGTTAGGGTGTACGAATGGATGACTTGATCGAAGAAATTGATACGGATCGTATACGAAAAAGTTAGCACGATAGATAGATAGCGTGCATGAAAAGTTTGAGTTTTGAAGTTATGCAATAACTCTAAGGATTGAATTGAATGTTGCTCGATGATTTGAGTCAGCAAGGAATGATGCGAATTAAGGAAATACGTTGGTCGATGACTTAAGATAGACGGATGAACGATACGTGAATTTGGGTTTAAGGAAATTGATGTGTGAATGATTCAAAGGGTAATGATCGAACTTGAATTTGAATGTCGAGAAAATTATCCAGTTGGACGATAGCATCATTCGCACGACTCGAAATTGGTTGCAAAGGAAGATCGTCAGGTTACGCGTATCGTCGATGGTATTGAGGCGTATCAAAAATCGATATGTGATAACTCGGGGTACTCTGACTCGACGAATAACGATCGTGCAAGTGTTATTGTTCGGTTGGATGCAATACCAAGGACTTTGATTGAGATGAATGATGGATGAAAATAGAAGTATCTTGATGGTTACGCGAATAACCACAAGCGTCTACATTCTTGTCTTGCACAAGTGCAACTCCAACCTCGCACATGTATTACGTCGAATTTGGGGCGATTGTTCCACGTGAGCGCTGACATGGTGATTCATGTCGCGGGAATAATCGAACTCGAAAAATTAGGATGCGGCAACTTTGACTGTCTCGACTTGTCGGTTTGATACGAAGGAAAATTTGAGGATGTTAGGACTTACGATTGACGAATGAATGAAACTTGAGAATTGAGTAGGTCCAATCCGTGTATCGAGAATAAATTAATCTAGACGCAAAACAAGAGTTACGTCCCGATGAGGATAATTATCCCGCGGGAGTATGCATGGTGATTCATGCCCACCGTGGATAATCTAACTCGCATGAGATCGGGGCGTAACATATTATTAAGCTAGACGACCTATGATCGATTACGTGAATTGGAATAAACGACTTAGGAAATATAAAATATGAATTATGGTATAGTAACATATTTTGTCGTAGCGTGCTTAACTTGAGAAGGATTGATAGACGGAGTATGTCGAACGTGTTTGAAGAGATAAACTATGTGAAATGGCTTGTTAGTCGAGCGATATTGATGTGTCGAAGATTTGGTCGTGTGAACTTATGATAGGATGGCTTTGTTGAATGACTCAGACCCCATGTGACGAATGTTGAGATATGTGTAGGGAATCGATGCTCGATGTTTAGAAATCGGAGTGATACGAGCTTGGGTAGAAAACCCTGTACTATCAACTTGGTTTGACCTTAGGATGGGGTCAGTGTTGATATTGTTGTTTGGGAACTATGATTCCAATACTGACGGAAAGACATAGCCTAGCGGTTAGGTAGACGTTCTGGTACGGAGCGATAGAAATTGTGGAGGCACCACTCACGAGGCTCGGTTGACATGCACGTATATCAGGGACGCCCGAATATGTGCACGATCCGACTTGAGTGGTGATGGTGGAATTTGATATCACAAGGCTTGGCTAAAATGCATGTATTTTGGGGACACCTAGAATATGTGCACGATCCAACTAAGTGATACGTTGAATCAAGTGAGAATTGGGGAACGGGAAAGTGCCGAGGATTTTGAGATCATGAGTTTAGAAGAAAAGATTATGGGTAGCACGAGCGTTGCTCGGATTTAGAAAATGCAGAGGCGTAGTGTGGGCGAGAGTTCTTGAATGTTGATTAAGGTGATAAGTCGATAAGTGTACTCAGTTAGTTTCGAGGATGAAACTTTTTTTGAATGGTGTATGATGTAGTGTCCCGTCCCGCTCAGTCAATCGGAGGAATCGGAACGTCGACGGCATTCGGACTTAGCCTTGCAACGGCTACTCGAAGACATTGCTCGGTCGAGGCGACCGCTCGCTCAGGTGGGGTAGTTTCGATGAACTCGCCACATCTTTGCCTTCACATAATAAATCGCATATTTTCAACTTGTACAAGTAGGCTTAATAATAAAAGTGATGAATCCACATAGCTAAAGGGAGTAATCCCGACGGATCGAATTAAGTTAGAATATGGAAAGGTCCAAAACGATCGTCTTAGAGTTGGTGCATGGTGTGCTTTGAAAATGACACTTGGTCCTTCGTCCCATGGCTTGGGAGAAGGAAGAGTTGGTCTTCGCCACAAGCTAAGAGTTAGCCAAATTCATAGGCGTCGCCCACATAAATGCTTCATAAAGCATGCACGGTCTCTTCGCCCAAGGCGTGGCATAGCCTCTGCTCGCCGACGAGTTATGTTGTATTGTACGATTTGTGGCATAAGTCTAGGCACCACAATTAACTTGGTTGTTCAAGTCAAATGCGTGCACGGCACGTTTCTACGACGCAAGGATTGACGCAACCTTTGCTCGTCAAGTTATTGCAAAGTAAGTTAGGCAAGTTACGTTAAGCTATCAGGAGTAGTAGCAGGCACGGCCCTATGAGTTCTACGGTTGGGTATAACCACATAGTCTCACGATTGTAAGGCCCGTCATATAGAGTATGACTTGGGCGGTGGTGTCGCATAGAGTTTCAAGATGGTCTAAGACACGATGGCACGGACTTAGTGTTTTAAGGCATGGGTCATGGTTGAATTCTTGTGTTTGGAAAGTGTTTCAAATAGAATGCTCACGACTGGGTCATTGAGACAAGAAAAAAGAATGCTCACGACTGGGTCGTTGAGGCAAGAAAGAATAATGCTCGCGACTGGGTCGTCGAGGCAAGATCTCAGATGTGAGAAGTGTTGAAATTAGCCCTGAAAGAGATGGTAACACTAGAAGTAGCTTTGACTATATGAGACGTCAGTTCGAGTCAAGTCGAGTCTTGCATGGTCATTGGACAACTTGTACAAGGTAAAGTAAATCTGTTTCTCGAACGACGACCCCGGCGGCCCAGGGGAACCGTTGCGATGGAGACATTCATAGATGTGCTGGATGATCACACGGGTTAGACGGGGACTTGCAGTGGAGCTAGCTACTCGTGCTGGCAAGGAGCGTCCATCTAATCAAAAGCTAAAAGGGAGTCCATCATAGGGCTGGGCCCTAGTGACTAGTTCATATAGATGAGTCAGCATGGGCGGCGATCCGCGTGTATGCCTTTGGATTGAGTCGCGTATTGAGTGTAGTATATCAAGGAAGTTGAGTTGAATGTGTGTGTACAGTTGGAACACAAAATGTTGGGCCTAAGATTTGGCTGCAACGTAGGCGACGTGCTTCGGCACGAGATGTGGCGTCGAGTCTTATGTTGTCGGCATATAAGTTGTATGGTTATGTTTGATTTGTTTGAGTTTAAGTCAGGAAACTGCCGCAAGGCAAAGTTGTTTGAGTGACACTAAAATTCACAAGTCTTGATTGGGTCAGTTGGTGATCAAAGTAGCAAGGGCTGCGAAACGGTGATATGGTTGAGTCGCACATAGTTACGAGGCACGGCATAAAGGATTAGAAGCGCGGTCACACAGAAATGGAGCCTCATCGCGTAGTCGCGTCTCTGATTATGGCCGTAAGGCAAACACGACTTGAGTTAACGTTGATGTTGTAAGCACGGGATGGTCTAAAGACACGAAAAAGGTCAAGGCGTTTGTCTTAAAACCGATCCTAAGGAAAGACTAGAAAGACAATTGTTAAGAAGGGACTATTTTGCACAAAGTAAATAAAACGTGTAGGTTTTGTATGGGTGGGCGAGGAGCTCATACCGCCAGTACAGTTGAGTACTGACACCCACATAGTTTACATATGCAGGCGCAGGTAGAAGCTCGTGGCGCGGGGCTCGCTTGGATGCATCGAGACACGGAGTTCCTTGGCGATTCGAAGCGCACAGCCGCATGGAGTAAAGACTTATATGGGACATAATGTACGGACGTCGCCTTCCGAAGTTTTTGCTGGCTCAAGACTGTATTTGAGAGATGAGAGAGAGCTGAGTGATCTTGTAATGTGAGAAGAGTGAGCTTGAGTGACTTGTAATCTTGGCATTGCGTCCCATTGTAACCTTTGTTTTAATATCAATAAAAGAGCTTTTGTTGAATAACTTGTGTTTGTTCTAATTTTTTGCTGTATGTTCAATGTCTCTGCAATAGGACTTCTGTGCAACGACCCCGTCGCAGCCGCTAAAATCGGCCGTTATGGAACCCGCCTTGCACGAGCGCAATCTAGGCTCGTACGGTATCACACCTTAGCGAGGACGATCGCTCCTACGGGAGCGGTGCGTGACACTTCTAACTCCAGAATCTTCTGAATCTGATGAAGAAGAACGATCTAACTCTTCTGATTCTATCTTATGGGATTCTGATACCAGCATTGGTCATGTTCATAAGGTGATAGTATCTTCTAACATGGTGTCTGCCGAATTTTCGGAAGATGGCGAAGATGACATTGAGGAAGCTCCTGAAGTGGACCCTTGGTCACAAAGGATGGACAATCAGTGAGAACTTCGTTTTGAACAATAAAAGCCACCTACTGAGGATTAATTAGTCCAAATCGATATTGGAGAGAAGGGCATATCACGACAAATATTCATTAGCAAAAATCTCTCAGAGGATGATAAACAAAAATTAATTCACCTTATTCGTGAATATATTGATGTGTTTGCCTGGAGTTATGAAGATATGCCAGAATTAGATCCTCAAATTGCAACTCACAAGCTTAATATCTTGTCGAATGCCAAACCGGTCAAACAACAACAACGACGATTCAAGCTGAAATGATGGATGCAATTGATGATGAAGTCAAAAAGCTTATAGTTTACAATTTTATCAGAGAATAACATCATCCTGACTGGGTAGCTAACGTTGTTCCAGTCTTGAAGAAAACCAAAAAAGTTCGAGTTTGCATAGACTTTCGGGATCTCAATGATGCTTGCCCTAAAGACGAATTCTCTCTCCTAATTACTGATGTCATGATCGACAATACATGTGGATTCGAACGAATTTCTTTCATGGTGTAACGCCCCAGTCCCAAATATATAGGGCTAAGAACGTAGACATGCCAGCTGTATTCATACGAAGTACATAGACCTCGTATAGATACATAAGCTGTAAAATGCAGTAGAACCATAACTAATCTCATCCACACAGAATAAATAAATAAAAAATCATATAATAAGAATGAATTTGCCTTGATACAATATGTTGGGCGGAGACAAATCCACTACCAACAAAATAAGAAAAAGTACATGATAGAATAAATGATTTTGGCGAGCGGAACGAAGACGATCCAAGTGCATCATCCTCGAAAAATAGCGAAGATCACGGCTAGAGCTAGAACACCTACGAAAGACAATAGCACACACCTGGCAAGACAACCAGGTCCTCAGAGGGACGTAACAAGACACATAATATCATGCCATATAAACTGAATAAATATTGCTCAAATAAATAAGTCAATTGAATTATAACATGTTCCAATACGCACCTACTGAACGAGCGTACCATCCTCCCAACCAAACAAGGACAGAAGATGGTAAACTAATTCACGGTAACGTATCTTCCCATGCTATGAATCCAATATGGTATCCAGACCCCAACAAGGTTCAATACCTTCTCATCGAAGTAGTAAGTCACACCTACAACCAAACAAGGACAAGATGTGACGAACTAATCCGCGACAAGTTATTGTTCCAAGCCACGGTCAGATACAAGTACCCAAACCAAAAGTACTCGTACCTAACGGATAAGGTACCTAACTGTTCTAAGTAAAATATAGTTAAGAACAATCCTTCCTACGCATGGGCCCTGGCTGAATAGGATCGGCATAGTCCTCTCTTGGGCACCAGAGGCCCCATCAGTAAGAGCATGACGTTTCGCAGACTCGTCAGTGGCCGTCAGTGATCTTGGGTCATCAACCCCGTATCTCCAGCGGAGAGTCCGGGTCACAAGGGAAGGGCATCGAAGCCCATACGCTAAGGAATTGTCCTCCCCGCCCAATGCCTACTCTGTTGTATCCACAACAGTAACCTCTATAACTACTAAGTCAAACTAGCATGCAACTTCTATTAGCGGTTATTCCTATCGCACGGCTTGTACGTACTGGTGGCCAGCCAATCACGCACTTCCATGTCCTACATGCGACACAAAACTTCGTGTTACAACGTGCCAAGGCCAATGAATGCAACTAACAAGGTGGTCCTTTAAATCTAGGTTTAATTTGTAAGAAAAATAATACACAGCAGGAAATATAAATGAACAGTAAGTTCTAACAGTTATGCCATGTATCACAGTTTATTTTGCATAAAAAAATAAATAATGCATGAAATATGAGCTAAAATAAATAAACAGCTAATGGCAAGGTGTCTTGCCTGGTAGAGCGCCTGGTGTGCTGCGATAATCATGGTGGCATGAACTGTGTCTTTGGTGTAATAACTACACAAGGGGACCTCAGATGGTGGCACGGACAGTTACATTGGGTCCAGAAGGGTCAATTTAGTTAGGGTTGACATAGAGTAAGAATTGACAAGGGAACGAGCATAGTGGGATTGGACAGGATCGAAATCAAAAGGAATTGGATAGATAATATTTATACGATTTTTGAAAGTATTCTATAATACTTAAAATACACTTATATTAGTAAAAAAATTATTTATAAATATTTTCAAATCTAGGAAACCCGTTTTTTTAAAAAAAAAACTAATTTTGTTAAAGTAAGATTTTTGGAGAAAACTATCTTCGAAAACGGTTAGAAAATAATATTTTGATAAATATTTCTAAAAATAATAACAGTAGCAAATAAATAGTTCCCTTTTTAACAATAGCAACAACAATAATCATAATAAAAATATTTGATAATATATCAGTAATCATAACTTTGAAAGTATTTTTGTATATAATTAATATCTTATATTGTTTTAATGGAACATAAATAATATTAATAATGATAGTAATAATATAATATCAGCGGAATGCTCTGCTGTATTTAAAATACACCTATAAAAATAAGAAAAATAAGGTTTAGAACAAATACCCCAACTAGCTGCTGTTTCCTCTTCTCGAGGACAACAACACAACAAAAACAATAATAATAAAAATTAAGATAGATAATAATAATAATAATAATAATGATAATAATAATAAAAAATAATAATAATAATAATAATAATAATAATAATAATAATAATAATAATAATAATAGATTTTTAAAATGGAGAAGCAAACAGATAATAAATAAAACAAGAAAACACAAAACAACAAATATCTAAACATCCAAAGTTAAAAAAAAAACTAAAAGAGGGGCTGCTCCCTTTCGAGAGTGAGAGAGAGAGAGAGAGAGGGGAGGTGGCGGTCGGCGGGTTCGAGTCGACGGACGGTCGGCTGGGAAAGGAGTCGGAGACGTGGATCCCACGGCGGAAGGCTGGAATGGAGGAGGAGTAGCGGGGGTTTCCGGAGGGTGACGCCGGGCGGTGGTTCGAAGAGGGTTTGGAGTAGAGGCCGGCGGCAAGTCGACGGGCGGCAGGGTTTTCACGGAGGGGAGCGGAGAAGAAGAGTCGGCTGGCGGCACTGCTCGCCGTGCGGCGGCGGAAGGACGCGGTAGAGGAGAAATCGAGGGGGGTTTGGTGGTCGGGTTTCGCCGACGATCGCGCGGAGGAGGCGGACGCGGCGGCGGTTGGGCGAGATGGCCGGTGCTGATCCACGCGCTGGAGGCGCTGGTGTGAGCCGTGGCGGGGGATTCTCGTCACTACGGAGACGAAGTAGTCGGCCGAAGGGTTTGGGCACGGTGGTTCCAGGTGGATGGCCACGGAGGTCAGGCGTAGGCCGTCCAGTCGTCGAAGGAGCAGCGCTCGAGGGAGATTCAGATCTGGGTGTGGTTTAGACGCGGCGGGGTCGAGGGAGACGTGCGGAGCCTCACCACGATGGTCGTCGGGGAGATTCGTCGGTCAGGCAGAGGTACGGCGAGGTCTGTGCCAGTGCTCGAGTCGGGGATGCGACGGCACGATGACAGGGAGGAGGTTAGGGTTTGGCCTTTTTCTTTTTCTTTTTCTTTTTCTTTATGCTTCTGGTAGTGTTTGTGGTGGTCGATGGTGGCGCAGCCGGGGTGGCACCGGCAGCGGACGTGGTAGTGGTAGTGGTGGTATTTGGTCGCGGTGGCGGTAGTGAGGGTTTTCGGCCAGTGGCCATGGTCGGGGGTGTTCGTTGGTCAGGGAAAGGAGGTTCGGGGCTGCCGTTTTGGTCGGGATTGGTGAGGGCTGCGGTGGTGGTGACGGTTATGGTGGTGGTGAGCCTGTGGTTGTGATGGTGACGGGTGTCGTCGGAGAGTTGGCGAGGCAGGAGGAGGCTGGACATGGGTAGGATAGGTTTAGACTAGGAATTGATTTTGTCGGGGGTGTCCGACACGAAAGAGATGAAAATGTAATTGTAACCATAGAATAAGAATGTGGATGGTGGAACACGGACACGGACACGAACACGGACATGAGGCACTGCACTTGTGGTGAAAATTTGTGGAAGAATAATGAAAAGTTAGAGAAGTACCTGCCTATTTATAGTATGTGGGAATTCCCAATTGGATATGAATTAGGAATATTCAAACCCAATTAGAATATTCAATCTAATATTTTAAATCAATTCAATAAATTTAAATCCAATCTAAATTAATTTAAATCTAGGTAATCAACTCAAATTAAATATAATGCTATCCTAATTTTTTTAAACTATTAAAATCAAATCAAATCAAATATTTAAATTGCCACAAAACTTTAAAATATATTTTCTAAAAATATCAATAATAATAATTTTGAAAATTCATTATTATTTAAAAATAACTAATAAATAATTACTAATTATATATGTATGCACAAATATTGTTTGCATAAATATACTTTTCTAATATACTATTTTATAGGAAAATAATTTATTATTATAGCTGTATAAATGAAAGGCTTTTCATAATTAAAATTATAGACTTGAAAATGATAGCTAGAAATAATTATTATTATATATATTATTTTGAAACCATATAAATAGAAAAATATTTTTCTAAAAATATGTACGCTCGCACATATTCGCACTCGTCGAGCAAAACAAAAAATAAATTCCGTGCACGACGTACAATACGACTACGCGACGTACAATACAAAAATTTTAAATCAGTACTAAATTTAATAAAAAAATAGTAGAAATTTTTAGGGGTTTTACACATGGATGGATTTTTTTGGATATAATCAAATCCGGATGAATCCTGAAGATGAAAAACATACTTCATTTTGTACTCCTCGTGGAGTGTACTGTTATACAGTCATGCCATTTGGTCTTAAAAATGCAGGTGCAACTTACCAGCGGACTATGAGTACTATCTTTCGAGATCATCTGCGAAAGACTATCGAATGTTATATTGACGATATTGCTGTCAAAAGTCGTCTCAAGGAAGATCACATTCAAGATTTAAGAACTATCTTCAATCTAATGCGCCAGCATCAACTCAAAATGAACTCCACCAAGTCTTTCTTGGGTGTCTCTAGTGGCAAATTTCTCGGCTTCGTCATTACCTCTAAGGGTATACACGTTGATCCCGAGAAGATCAAAGCCATTCAAGAGATGCGTCCTCCACGCAACCTAAAAGAGCTACGAGGATTCCAAGGTCGACTTACGTACATCAGGTGGTTCATTTCGAATTTATCTGGACGTTGCAGACCATTTACTCAGTTAATGAAGAAAGGTGTATCTTTCGTTTGGATGGAAGAATGTCAACGAGCATTTGATGACATAAAGCGGTATTTAATAAGTTCGTCGGTTTTTGTACCACCGATCTCAGGAATACCTTTCTTAATGTATGTCCGGGCAATGGACCATTCATTGGGAGCTTTGCTAGCTCAGAAGAACAAGGAAGGTCATGAACAAGCTATCTACTACCTTAGTCGAACGATGATTGGAGCTGAACATCGTTATAGTCCGGTGGAGAAAGAATGTTTAGCCTTAATGTTTGCCATTCAGAAGACAAGACATTACATCATAGGCCAAACTATTCATGCCATATCCCGAGTTAATTCTCTTCGGGTCTTAATGAAAAAGCCAAGTACACTCAATTCCAGGCTTGCCATATGGGCCATATTATTAGCAAAATATGATATGGTTTATGTTCCTCAAATGTCTGTGAAAGGTCAGGCACTTGCTGACTTCTTAGCAGCTCATCTTGTCCCTGAAACATCTAAACTCTATGACGAGATTCCAGACAAAATATTGGAATCAAATATGATCTCAGAAGAATTTTCTACCTGAAGGTTGTTCTTTGATGGAGCTTCTAGAATTGGACCTGGAGGTACCCTTGTTGCTGGAGTGGGAATTTTTCTCGTTTCACCCGATGGATTAGCTATTCAAAGGGCTTATTCTTTAGACGAGTCGTGCTCTAACAATGTGGCAGAATACAATGCCTTGCTCATTGGACTCCAATTGGCCAAACAACTGGATATTGAATATCTCGAAGTATATGGCGATTCTAAGCTGATTGTCAATCTGGTTAGAGACATATATGAAGTCCGACATCAAGATTTGGTACCATACCATGAAGCAACAACCAGGATAGCTTCTTCGTTCAAATGGTTCTTCATCGAACATGTACGTCGCGCATGCATTACAGAAGCTAATGCCTTAGCTAACCTAGCTGCGGTATTGGCAATTCCAGTCAAAAGACAACAAATGGTTGTTATCTCTAATAGAGAACTATTTTGTGTTGAAAATAACCACAACATTGAAATCAGCAATCTAACTGAAGTCAATGTCATTAGCGAAGACTGGAGAACACCTTCATTGATTTTATAGTACATGACATATTGCCAGAAGACCATAGGGAAGCTACAAGTATCCGTTGCCGATCGCTTCGATTCTACTATAATCATACTACTAAAACTCTCGATCGAAGAACTTTTGATGGGTTACTTTTGAGATGTCTCACTGGTGATGAAGCAAAGCAGATATTACGCGAAGCTCATGATGGTGTTTGTGGAGCACATCAGCCTGGTCCTAAACTTCAGGATCGTATTCGACGTATGGGCTACTACTGGCCCTCTATGGTATCAGATGTTATTGACCATGCAAGGAAATGCCATGCATGTCAAATTTATGCACATTTTATTCACCAACCGTCAGAATTTCTTCATCCGACTGCTGCCTCATGGCCTTTTAAAGCTTGGGGCATAGATATAATTGGCTCTATCAATCCTCCTTCATCTAAAGGACATCGGTTCATCTTGGCTATAATCGATTATTTTTCCAAGTGGGCAGAAGCTATACCTTTGGCTGAAGTAAAAACTAGTAGTGTCATCAACTTCATCAAACATTATGTGATATACAGATTTGGTGTCCCTCGCCGAATCATTCATGATAATGGGCCACAATTCATCAGCCAGAAGTTCAATAGGTTATGTGATGACAACAAAATCAATAATGTTGCCTCTACGGCCTATAATTCTGCAGCTAACGGGTTGGCTGAAGCATTCAACAAGACCATTATCAAACTCCTTATAAAGTTTGTCTCTATGAACAAACGTATGGAGTGATAAACTTGGAGAATGTCTATAGGCATATCGTACTATTGTCCGTAACCCCACAGGTTGCACACCCTTTTCTCTAGTATATGGATGTAAAGCTGTCTTACCTCTGGAAATTCAAATTATATCATTGAGAATTGCCATTGCTAACGAGCTTACCACAGAAACTAATGATCGTCTTCGACTTCAAGAATTGGAGGCGCTCGACGAAAAAAGGTTATTAGCTCAATAGCCCATCGAACTTTATCAAGCCCAGATTTTAGAAGCCTTCAATCGCAAAGTCAGAGTGCGAACATTTCAGAAAGGCGAGTTAGTTCTTACAGTCAGACATCCTATGACTATGACTCATATGAGCAAAGACAAGTTCGAGGCAAAATGGGAAGGTCCATATGTGGTAAATAAGGTTTTTTCAAATGGAGCCTATCAATTAACTGATATGGATGGCAGAGTTGCTATGATGCCTATCAATGGCAAATTTCTCAAGAAATATTATGTATAAAAGCAAAATATACTTTATTTTCAGAGACATAATGTAAATAAAGTTTACTTTATTTTAAAAGCAGAACAGAATTACATAATATTAAGGATGGGGAGGAGGCCTCGATCCTTCATGATTAAATACATAGTTTGCCAACAGTTCAAACATCTCATTGTCTGAACTCACAAGAAACTTGCAGGCAGCCATCCTCAATGCCTCTTCTTCGGCAGTCTTCCCAGGCTCCACTAGCTTTGGAAATCAAGTCCTCTCCTGGTGGAGGAGCAGTTGAGCCTTCACCCCTTTCTTTCTGAGGAGGCACTGGAGGCTCAGCAGGTGGTGTCTCAGTCTTTCCTTCAAGCTTCGGAATAAGCAAATCTTTGGAAGACATTTTGTACAGAAAGGAAAGAAAGTGACGATATCTAAGAAAGTTTTGTTCTATTTATAGACAGAACAACTAGATAGTCAACTTCGAGAACTGATGCGACTTTTTGAAAGAAGCCCAACTGTTCGTTCATTTATAACTATTCATTCATTTATAACTGATCGTTCATTATTCGATGCGATTGTTCATTCGTGTCTTTTCCTCGAGAGTCTAAGTGACTGTTCATTCATTCAGTGTCCTTTTCTCGAAAATCGAAGTGACTGTTCACTTTTTATAACGAAAGTTCACATTCTCCATACTTCTGAATTCTGTTTATTTACATCAGCAACTAGTCACATCCATATTTCTCCTTGATTCTATTTTTCTTATCACCACATCAAAATCAAATCATAAAGGAGGGAAAATCATTATTTATTTCCTTCTTTAAAAACATAGATACATCTTAATGGAAATCTATTGCATCTCGGATTTTCATTCTAAATAAAACATGAAGGTCTATTACATCTTTGGATCTTCTTATTTGTTGGTGCAAGTTCTTTGTCGTCTCGACCTGAAGCAACGAGCCAGACAATAGAATTAACTCTGGTCTTCTCTCTCAGAAAGACGAGAGGAGAACCACAGAGTACAGCAGCTCAAAGATAAGCTGCTGTCAATACAACTGGTGGAGATAAGACGGCCCGCCAGGGGAACTAGGAACGAGATCACCCTTATGATACGATTCCTAATTCTGTCTCTCCACCATCCAACTCTCATGTATAAAGGCTCTTCCTACCATCTGAGGAAGACCCCTCTGGAATACAGAGAGTCCTGAGCTGTCTGATCTAAGTGTTAGAATCACATGAGCTGTCTGATGTGGGTGTCAGAAGAATGCTCTTCATAGCATCTGGGTCGCCAATGCCAGTTTTGAAGAAACTTGTCAACCAAACTTCTGCAAATAGGAACAAAAAAAAGAAAAATCAGTAAAATCAAAACTGCGCACACATCGACAGTGCACTGATCAACAGGCGCCTATCAGCAATATGGGTCTATTCTCAGAAGCACAAGCGCATCTCAACAGTATGCGCTGATAAACAGGCGCATATCAACAGTGCGCACCTATGATCGAAGCTAAGCATTAGACCACAGTGCGCGCCTATCTCAGAAATAGTTAGCGCATATCAACGGTGTCTACAACATACAGATCAGTACCTATCTTCAAAAGTGGCACAAAAGAAAAATACTCATACCATTGATCCTTTATTGAGACTTACCAATTTTTGAAGGCACAACATGCAAACGAATAGCATCGGGACGAAGTGGCATAAGTGAACTTATGAATAGTAAGACCTTGTGAGAAGCCATTTGTTTTGAAAAAGTATGAATGACTCTTTTGTTTCTGGTTTTCCTTTTAAAAGTGTTAAAGATGAAACAGGCACGTCATTCTAGGAGCCTATTTTTAGAAAAAGGACTAAACAATAGGCGATTGAAGCCATGTGATGACTGTCATGTGTCCCTCAATAAAACAGTAAGCATTGAATTAGCCAAAGGAACGCATCTACATGCGCCATTTGAAATCACAGCCACACAATATATCAGAAATTTTAGATTTCATTGCATAAAAGATGGGTGGACCTCTACAGACAAAGACACAAGAAAAAAGAATAAAAAGTTGTCATGCTTAAACATTATTCCTTTTTCTTGTCTTCATCGGTCTGACGAAGGGCGGCATCCAATTCTTGCATGTTACAGATTCCCGAGTGATGCATCAGATTAAGGAATCCCTCCGAATTGCCGCGCTCTTCAGAGGATGGCCCACCCTTCGAGCGATTAAAGACAGTTGGGTTTAACCCGAAGCAGTCTAAAAAGTTCACCGCCCTCAGTGCCGGGTCAGCCTCCAACAAATAAGTCGAAGGCGTGACATCGGGTTTCGCTTCAGGAGACTCGATTTTGGTGACAGTATTGGTCTCTATCTCTTTCTTAGATGCCATCGAAATTACAGAAGTAAAAAATAAAGTACAAAGATTAACCCCTACATATATCACCAAATTGACTCTTCATATTCCTCATGGAAAACTGAAAATCATCAATGAAACTCGGGAAGACGAAGAGGAGATTGAATGTTTTCGAAAAGAAATTTAATTGAGATGACTGAGCATTGACTGGCGCAACTTGACTCAGTCAAAATTTTTATAAATTCAAAGTATTTCAAAACTTTAAAATGTTTTAAGTTTTAAAAAATTTGAAGGGGGTCTAGTAGGGCCTAAAAATCAAGTTGTGCCATGTATCTACTACTCAGTGATCAAGTTACGCCCCAAAAATCAAGCTGCGCTACTGTTTTGAAGCTCAGAGATCAAGCTGCGCCACTGATCAGGTTGCGCCTGATATCAGACTGTACCCAATTATGTTGTGCCAAAGTCTACGTGGCGTCTGACTTTTAATGGCTATCATTACCTGACAACACTGACAACTGACAACACAGTGAACGAGGGAAATCTCTTTGAATCCCTCGAATTGTGCCGTTCGAGGAGATTGGACTGACAGCTGTCCTGCACATCTTATGAGTTGCTCTTAGACGCAATCTAAACAATTTTCTTAGTTGCGCCTAGGCGCAATCTGAACGACTTCTTCTCAAAAGCTGCCACATATCCAGGCGCAGTCTAATCAGGTACAGTTTAACTTGTTGACTGACTCCTTCTCAAAAACTGCCACATGTCCAGGCGCAGTCTAATCAGGCGTAGTTTAACTTGTTGACTGAAGCTCGCACAACCTGATAAAGTTGAGACAATTTTTATTTCCAAAGCAGGATAACGTGGCGCACATGCCACTAATCTCTCAAGACGTGTCTACTATCCTGTACACGACCACGCGCATCTCAATCACATGATGCCACGCGTCTAAATACAGTTAGTACACGAATGATAACTGAATAAAAGTTGGCATAACATGAGGTTGGCGCAACCCAATGTGGTGCAACCCAGCCTCGCGTACATCAGAATATCTTCTAAAACAGTTATTTCCAGAACTCTATAAATAGAGTTTCTAATCATTGATAGAGATCACGGACAGAGATCAAGAACTCTTACAAAATTGCTGCTGCATTCTTCAGAGGCTCTAGTCTTCAAAGTTCACATAGTCCAAGGGATAAAGTGATCGTCTTCTGATCAGATTCCTACAGTTGTACTTCCCCATAATTCAAATTGTACTCTTATACTTTTTTCAAAAGTTTGTAATAGAATAACTTTTTTTGTTTTTGCAAACAATATACTCCTTCATTGGATTCATAAATCCGATCTAAGTATTGTTGACTAGGATTGCGGGATGCATTACGTCTTGGACATTTTCCCCCAGTGCTTCGAGATGTCATATTGACAGGAGCAAAGAGTCATTCATCTTCGTCCACTAGGATTGGTTCAAGAGTCTGAACATAATTCAAACGGTCAAAGACGGACCGCTTGGCTGACTGACAGCAGCATTTAATGACAACTTCATGATGGTGGTTGCAATGATGTTCTTGTTGTTGGACCACCGTTGGACGGGATGGATTTGCAATCTTTTGCTTCTGTATTAAGAGTTTACGGAGGTCACTAACAGGACGAGAAGAAGTTGTAGTCTTTGATGATATTCGGGACATGGTTCCTGTTCGTGAGGTATCATGTACCTTGAGTGTACAAGGACGTGCTAAGCTTGTTAGCATAAGTCATAGGATCTTTCACATCAGCACTCTTTCTCTGGTGCAAGTTAGCAACTGGTGCAGGTTGCGCTTGATACATCTTGAGATTTTCCGAGGTTGAGCCTAATTGGCACCTGTTGATATAGGTGCGCAAGTCTGACAAAGGAACTGCTTGTGCATCTACTTGAGATACTAGTAGTTTGCCTCGTCGGGATATTGAAATACATAAGGTTGGTAGATTCTGTCCTGATCTCTTTGGAGTAGGCATAATGCCCTTTTGCATGAAAGGTTTATTCTGAATAGAACCCATCTTCCTGACAGAGATTTGGTTGTCTCTGTTAAGGAGAGCAGTACTTTCCACCCAGTCAACGACTCGAGCAGAATGAGGAAAAGCTAAAGAGCATTTTCCTTGATTTAGTGATTTCTTACTAAACTTCTGGTTTGGTGGCAAAGAGGGAATCACTAAACAGTGCTTCTCTTTACATTACACTAGTACAAAAGTACGTACAGGTTGTGCCATGGCATGAACATGCGCAAATTTGTGCCGGAGCAGAAATATGAGCAAGTTGTGCCAGAGAAGGAACATGCGCAAGTTGTGCCTGGGAAGAAAAGGCCAACGGGCGCTTTCCTTTGTTTTGGACAGCAGTGTGTCGAGACAGAGTCTCCTTCGATTTCATAGTCGGAGAAGTAGATAGATTAGCCAAAAGGCTGTTTTCCTTAGGTTGTACCAAAGCAGTGATGGGTGCAAGTTACGCAGAAGCAAGAACAGGTGCAGGTTACGCCAGAGAAGAGAAGGCCAATGGGCACTTTCCCTTATTTTAGACAGCAGTGTGTCGAGACAGAGTCTCCTTCGATTTTAGAATCAGAGAAGTGGAGGGATTAGCCAAAAGACTATTTCTTTTAGGTTGCACCGAAGCAGTGATGGACGCAAGTTGTGCAGAGGCAGGAGATTGCACCACCGCGGACTTACGAGTCCAAACAGAGTGTGTCTTGCTCTTAACTGCAGCAGCAGTGCGCTTGGCACCCCCAGCATTGATCATGGTCTCGTAGGCTGTCTGGTCGACTTGAACTACCAGGGTCTTCTGCGTCTTGCCGATTGACACGGTATCACATTGAGTTGTCACTTTCTCGTCGGAGGAGAAAGTCGTCCCCAGCAGAGTCGTCATTTTGTTTGCAAAGAACAAAAATTTTATTACAAACTAAGAAAAGACTACAGGAGTACAATTAATTTTTGGAGAAGTACAACTATAGGAATCTGATCAGAAGGCGATCACTTTATCCCTTGGACGATGTGATATCGAAGACACGAGCCTCTAGAGAATACAACAACACTTTAGCAGGAGATTATGATCACTCTTGATGCTTTGAGATTGATTTGAAACTCTATTTATAGAGTTCTTGAAATAACTGTTTAGCAGTTATTCTGGATTGCGTGCGCTTCAGGTTGCGCGTCTCCTGTTCACTTGCGCAAACGATTGTACTAACTGCTGTGGAGTGGGCATGCTCTACGAAGTTAATGGCTTGTACGCCACGTCACTATGTTCTGAACACTTTTTGAACACCTTGCGTGAGCTTCATCAGGTTGTGCGTGGGCGCAACGTAACAACCTGCGCGAGCGGTTTGCACCAACTGCTGTAGATGCATGGCATCGTTTGATTGAGATTCGTGTGGTCATGGGCAGTATAGTGGGCACGCTCTACGAAGTTGATGGCTTGCACACCATGTCACCCTATTTTTAAAATAAGAGTTGATCAAGTAGCGCCAATTTGTCAAGCTGCGCATAGGCGCAACTCAACGACTGGCACCTTTGACTAGGTCTTTCGTGCTGTACTGATTAATCCTCGTGCCATACAGTGACTTGCGCAAACCAGCTGTCAGCATTAATTACATGCTGACAAAATCTTCTCGAGCGTCGCGTTGCACGGGATTCGAATGGATTTTCCTTAATCTCTTGCTGTCAATTGTCAGGAAATGATGATGCCGTTATAGCTTCTCGAGGAAGTGCACAACGTGTCGCTCGTGCAACCTGACTCCAGCGCAACCTGACGTTGGCGCAGCCTGATGCTGCACAACTTGATTGTTTGGCACAATATAATATTTTGGCGCCATCTGATGATCAAACACTTTAATGGGTGGCGCATCTTAATTTTTAGCCTCTACAAATACATCGTTACAAATGCTTAAATATCCCATATAATCCTGAAAATATTTGTACTTCTTCCATATTTCATGAAGTTGTTTGTCAGATGGAGGTAACCTTGCTCTCTAAATACACATCAATTAATACATTACGAAAGACAAACAAACGAGAAAATTGTTAATGCATAATCATTGAAGAATAAAAAACTCACTCACCGTTAACTTTATTGGTACATACCATACATTAGCTTTATTGAAAGTTCTTTTCCGTTCCTTCGCGGTGAGAAAAGCAGAGACAAGGGTTACAATCTGAGTATCTCATTAAAAATATCAGCGATGGAATTGAAGTAAACATAGATGGCATCTAAGAAAAAATATATTATCTATAAATATCCCATCTTTAATTCTCCTTTCTGGAGCTAAGGACTTCATCTCAGTCCGAGACATATAGATTTTGTTGCAAAATGATATTATTTCCCTAAAAAAAGTAACAAATAGATTAGGAAAAAGACTGTTGGAATTAAATGAAAACTCATATTACTTACTTGTCAGGTCTATCATCCGCAAAAATATAGTCGTAAAAACTCGAAGAAATACTAGTACACTGGCTAGGCTTTGAGGTTGAAGTTCTTGTTAAACTTTTCAAAGGTGTGATCGGATCTAAATTTCCTCGCATTCTTTTCGAAGAACTGCTAAAGTCAGTTTCTTCTAGAGGATACATATCGAGAATTCGGTCCATTGCTTTATCATGTTTCTTTAGCCGCATGTCCTCCTCATCGGAAGATTCAACGAAAACCTCCTCCACATTATTAATTACTCAAGATGAAGATGATATAGAAGCTAAAAATCAAGATGCGCCACCCATTAAAGTGATTCGATCATCAGATAGCGCCAAATTATTACATTGCGCCAAACAATCAAGTTGTGCAGCATCAGGTTGTGCCAACATCAGGTTGCACAGGAGACAGGTTGCGCGAGCGCCACGTGGCACACTTCCTCGAGAAGTTATAACGACATCATCATTACCTGACAACTGACAGCACGGAGATTAAGGAAAATCCATTCGAATCCCGCGCAACGCGGCGCTCGAGAAGATTTTGTCAGCATGTAATTAATGCTGACAGCTGGTTCGCACAAGTCATTGTATTTCGTGAGGATTAATCAGTACAGCACAGAAGACCTAGTCAAAGGCGCCAGTCGTTGAGTTGCGCCCACGCGCAGCCTGACAAGTTGGAGCCACTTGATCAACTCTTATTTTAAAAACAGGATGACGTGGCGCGCAAGCCACCAACTTTGCAGAGCATGCTTAATACACTACCCACAACCACGTGCATCTCAATCAAACGATGCCATGCATCCACAGCAGTTGGTACAAACCGCTCGCGCAGGTTGTTACATTATGCCCATGTACAACCTGATGAAGCTCGCGCAAGGTGATCAAACAGTGTTCAGGACAGAGTGACGTGGCACACAAGCCACTAACTTCATAGAACGTGCCCACTATACTACTCACGACCACGCGCATCTCAATCAAACGATGCCACACGTCCACAACAGTTAGTGCAACCGTTCGTGCAAGTAAACAGGAGTCGCGCAACCTAAAGCGCACGCAACCCAGAATAACTGCTAAACAGTTATTTCAAGAACTTTATAAATAGAGTTTCAAATCAATCTCAAGACATCAAGAAAGATCATAATCTTCTGCTAAAGTGTTGTTGCATCCTCCAGAGGTTCGTGTCTTCGATATCATATAGTCCAAGGGATAAAGTGATCGTCTTCTGATCAGATTCATATAGCTGTACTTCCCCAGAAATCAATTGTACTCTTGTATTCTTTTCTAAGTTTGTAATAAGACTTTGTTTTTGTAAACAAAATTGCGACTCTACTGGGGACGACTTTCTCCTTCGACGAGAAAGTGACAACTAAATGTGATACTGTGTCAATCGGCAAGACGCAGAAGACACTGGTCGTTCAAGTCGACCAGACAGCCTACGAGGCCATGATTAATGCTAGGGGTGCCAAGCGCACTGCTGCCGCTGTTAAGAGCAAGACGCACTCTGTTTGGCCTCCTAAGTCCTCGACGACACAATCCCCTGCCTCTGTGCAACTTGTGCCCGTCACTGCCTTGGCGCAATCTAAGAGAGACAGTCTTTTGGCTAATCCCTCCACTTTTCCGATTCTGAAATCGAAGGAGACTTTGTCTCGACACACTGTTGTCCAAAACAAGGGAAAGCGCCCTTTGGCCTTTTCTTTCCTGGCTCAACCTGCACCTGTTCTTGCCTCTACGCAACTTGAGCCCATCACTGCTTTGGCGCAACCTAAGGAAAACAGTCTTTTGGCTAATTCCTCCACTTCTCCGATTCTGAATCGAATGAGACTTTGTCTCGACACACTACTGGACAAAACAAAGGAAAGCACCCTTTGGCCTTTTCTTCTTCGGCACAACCTGTGCATGTTTCCTCCCTGGTGCAACCTGCGCATGTTCCTGCTCTGGCGGAACTTATGCCTGTTCATGCTCTGGTGCAACCTGCACATACTTATGCACTAGCGCAACGTAAAGAGAAACACTGTTTAGTGGCTCCCTCTTTGTTATCAAGCCAGAAGCTTGATAAAAAATTACTAAATTAGGGAAAATACTTTTTAACTTTTCCTCATTCTGCTCGAGTCATTGACTGGGTGGAAAATACTGCTAATTCAAACAGGAATCCTACTCTCCTTAACAGAGACAAACAAATCTTTGTCAGGAAGGTGGGTTCTATTCAGAATAAACTTTCTACGTAAAAGGGTATTATGCCTACTCCAAAGAGGTCAGGGCAAGATCTACGACCTTACATATCTCAAGGTCCCGACAAGGCAAACTGCTAGTGTCTCAAGTAGATGCACAAGTAACACCCATGTCAGACTTGCCCACCTATATCAATAGGTGTCAATCAAGGTCAACCTCGGGAAGACACAAATTGCAACCTATATCAGTTGCTAACTTGCATCAGAAGAAGAATGCTGAGGTAAAAAATATTATGACTTATGCTAACCAGCTTAGCACGTCCTTGTGCACTCAAGGTACGGGATACCTCAGGAACAAGAATCATATCCCAAATATTGTCAAGGACTACATTCCTGCAACTTCTTCTCGTCCTGTTAGTGATCTCCATGAACTCTTAATACAGAAGAGGAAGATAGTAAATTCATCATGTCCAACGGTGGTCCAACAGCAACAGCATCATTATAATCACTACCATGAAGTTATCATCAAATGCTGCTGTCACTCGACCAAGCGGTCTGTCTTTGACCGTTTGAATTACGTTCAGACTCCTGAACTAATCCTGGTGGACGAATATGAATTAATCTATGCTCTTGTCAACATGGCATCTCGAAGCACTGGAGGTGAAAAACGTCCAAAACGTAATGCATCCTGCAATCCCAGCCAACAGTACTTAGATCAGATTCATGAATCCGATGAAAGAGTATATCAATATACTAGATCAAGAAGCCGAGAAATAATCGGTCAAAGGAATCTTCTTTCCGACCAAGACACAATCGGTCAAAGGAATCTTTTTGATTCGAACCAAGATTCCTTCAGTCAAAAAGATTTCTCTATCACTTATTCTGGGGGTAGTTCTTTATGTGACTTTGATGCTGACAGTAAAAATTCTGAAAGGACTATCCTTTCCACTAGCTCAGCTTCGAGGGCTAGAGAAGTGACTGCTTATGCCGTCACAGAAGATCAAGATACTTCCAGTTCTTCCAGTCAAGAGCAGAGAATTGTTGTTTTGGAGGCTAGTTTGAAGAGCATGGCTGAGATGATGACAGGCATGCATGCATGCTGTGATTATGGCACAACATAAAGTTCTACCGGTCGCGAATCTGATTCCTACTCAGGAACCTGTAACAACATCAGCTTCCATCAATATTGATCTGGGTATACAATCTCCTCACACCGCTTCCATTCCTGCGCTGGCTATTCTAAGTCAATCTGGTGCCGGGGGTGGTACTTATCATGCGGTACCCCCTCCTAACATATTGAATCAATCCACTACTCTGCAATGAACGAGAGATACCAATTAGGCCGTAAAACTTTTACGTACTCAATTTGAAGCTTTCAAACAGAAGGATGGCCTACAGAAACTTGGGATCAAACAGCCCTAACCCATAGAATGGAAAGAGGTCCAATTTCCTCCTAAATATAAACCCCCTACTATTATGCTGTTTAATAGCAGCACGTCTCCAAGTCAATACCTCAATCACTTTGAAGTAATGACAGATCAACTTCAACCAAATGATGCTCTTCTGACTAGAGTATTTGTCGGCTATTTAGCTGGTACAGCATATGACTGGTTTTGTAGTTTACCAGATAGGTGTATAACCTCTTTCGCTGGGTTCAAACAAATATTCTTGGAATAATTTTATGAGGGAACCAACGACATGACTATGTCCGCTCTTATCAAAATCAAACAATGACATAATAAAACTACTGAACATTTCATTGAACGGTTCCGCTGTAAAGCACTTAAAATGACTCTCGGAACCCCTAGATGCTTTGACTATAGACACTTGCAAATCAAACATGTTGCCTATAATCAACATGTGGACAGGATCAACACAATTCTAGAATTAGCCTTCCTTCATAGTGAATGCCAAAGCAGCAGAAGAGAGCGCTGACAAGTTCAAGCAATTAGGCATTCAAATGCCTAATCTTGACAAAAATGAACGCGCTACACCAAATAATATTGGCCATCAGAACAATCGCAAGCGCAAGAAGATGTTGGCCATTAACCTCAAAGTCAAAGAAGCCCTAGCCATCAATGTAAATCAGCCAACATCTACCCCAACAGTACCACCATAACGGGCACCACATCCAAAAGAAGAATACTCTTTTGATGAAGATGATATCATGAGTATCTTTGATTGCCTCATCAAGAGCAATAAACTCCAACTGCCAGAACCTAAACGGCCAGATGATTTGGTAAGACTGACCATCCTAAATATTATGGTTACCACAGGTTTATTAGGCATCCAACTCGAGCATGCTATGTGCTCAAGGATAAAATTCAGGAGATGGTCAATTTTGGTGCAATCACTCTCCATCAAGACGAGAAAACTGTAACGGCTAATGTCGTCTCTTTACAGTTTAGAGATTTTCCAGCTCAACTTGTGCAGGACGGTATTATCCCCATCCCAAGAACTACTTTGGAGATTGTTAATCTTCCACCTGCACGAACTGATGGTCTTGTCCCTCTATCTACTGATAGAGGGAAAATTATATAGATCCATCCAGATTTAGTGGCAGACTTCGAAGCACCATCTTCTTCCACCAAGTCTAAGAAGGCCACTAAAAATAAATCATGTCATATGATTTCATTTGGTGAACAGTGTCTTCCACCTTTAAATGCTACCTTCATCTCGGCAGCAGATAATCCTTCTTCTTCTTCTTCCCCTGATAAGACAACATTGGCAAAATCAGAAGCCAAATATCAACCAGCTTTCCATCTGTATAGTCCCCAGTCTCGTGAACTCATGACGAAAATGGGATATGATCTACAAAAGGCCTCTGGTTTGAATTATGGAAAGGGATCTCCTGTACCTCTTTTTCTATGTCTTTCTCACAACCGATCTCGAGTGGGTTTGGCTTATTAGACAAACTCTCCATCTTGCCAAAAAAAACCTTTCAGAAATAAGATCCAGGTAAAGAGTTGTAATATGGTGTCCTTTGAGCCTGTATCCGAAGAAGAAGTCTTAACTGGTACCAGGTCTGAGAAATCTTACCTAAGAGACTATTCAGAAGGTCAAGAAAACCCTGCTCCAGCTTTGGAGGTTCCTCAAACACCATCTTCTCCTGCTGTCAATGTTCCATCAGCTTCATTACCTCCAATAGAGCTAACTCTTCCCAAACCGACGACAGCTGATAAAGAAAAATAGTCTGTCTATTTTGATAAAGTATTGAAAAAGACTCCAACTTTGGGACTTGAGAAGCCATATAACTTTGATATACTGACTTAGTTGGCTAATACCCCAGCAAGATTGTCAATTTTTGAACTACTCCGTCTTTCGAAGGAAACTCGAGAAACCTTGAGTGAAGCTTTGACGCAAGCTGATACTTGTCTAGCACTTCTCAAGAAGCCAGAGGATGAGCCTATAACATGCCTTCATTGTCATAGTGTGATGGAATTGATGTCAAACATCACCTTTACACAAGATGATATGTTGTTGGAAGATAATCGTCATGATCGACCCCTCTACTTCACGGGATATGTCGATACCATGAAGGTTGATCGTATTTTGATCGATCCTGGGTCTACACTTAGCATCATGCCAAAGACTCTACTAGATGCATTGAAGATTCCTGTACACAATCTTTCAACAATTATCATGACAATCTTGGGATTCAATTCTGGAAGAAGTGAACCTTTGAAAAAGATTCGCCTGAAAGTTCAAATAGGCAATCTTCGTACAAAGGTTACTTTCTACGTGATCGATAATCACGGCTCTTATAATACTTTGCTGGAAAGACCCTTTCTGCATGAGCATAACATTGTACCATCCACTTTACATCATGCTTCAAATATGTGGACGTCAATGGAGAAGTCCAAAAGGAAGTAGCCGACCAGAATCCTTTCAGGGGGGTTGAAGCATATTTTATAGACTCTCGGATATATAAGGAGGAGTTCATGAAAGTTGTATTGGCAATGGATAGTGAGGAAGATCAGAAACATACTTCAAAAGATGTTCTCATGATCTCCGTCAAAGGACGTGCTATTCATCCCTCTTCTTCTCAGACATTGACTATACATCTTTTCTCTCATAACAAACAGCCTCCTGCTGTAGAAAGGGAACAAAGGAAGCTCACCTCTTCTGAGCCTCTTGTTATCGACCTTCATCGTAACAAACCTTCTCCTTCTCCTTCTTCTCATCTGGTTATCAACCTTACTAAGCTTTCTGTTAAGGCTAAGAATCATGTTGTAAATAATGATGTACAAATCAATAAAGTAGTATCTCCTTTACAGTATACTGATGTTCTTTATTATACTCGATGTTATTTAAAAATGTTAGATAACTTCGAACCACTTACCATAGGAGAAGTTGAAGCTTCCCAAAATGAAGTATTGCTCGAGCCAATGCATGACTCCTTCTTCTTAGTTTCTTCCAGGAAGAAAGATGAACTTCCTATACTTTTTTAGTAAAGGAACGGAACAGAAGATCACACCCGATAGTGAAGAAGAAAATAACGATAACGGAAGACTTCAACTACGTCATTATAGTCAGCAATCAAAAGATATCATTCAAATGATGGGCTATAATTTCAAAGATGGTCTCAATGGCGGCAAAGGAAGGCGAACTCCTATTCGTATTCTTGCTCCGAAAGGAAAATCACAACAATACTACAGTAAAACGAAGCGGGGATTAGGTTATACTTCACCAATTTCGACTCCAGACTCCGAATCTGAGGAAGAAGAACGATCTAACTCTTCTAATTCTATCTCCTGGGATTCAGATACCAGTGTAGGGCACGTCCATTGCGTGACTCTATCTTCCAATATGGTGACTGCCGAGTTCTCGAAAGATGACGAAGACTTTGCCGAAGCCTCTAAATCTGATCTATGGGCACAAAGGATGGATACTCAATAGAAGCTTCACTTTGAACAACACGAGCCACCTACTGAAGATCAGTTGATTCAAGTCAATATTGGAGATAAAACTTTCCCAAAATCGATATTTGTCAGCAAAAGCCTCCCTGAAGCGATAAACAAGAACTAATCCAACTCATTAGGAAATACATTAATGTATTCGCCTGGAGCTATGAAGACATGTCGGGGTTGGAACCTCAGATCGCTACCCACAAGCTCAACATTCTGCCAAATACGAAGCCAGTCAAACAGCAACAGCGTCGATTTCGACCTGACATAATGGATGCCACAGAAGCTGATGTCAAGAAACTCATCGCCTGTGGTTTCGTCAGAGAAGAACAACATCCAGATTGGGTAGCTAAGGTTGTCCCAGTTTTGAAGAAAATAGGAAAAGTTCGGGTCTGCATCGACTTCAGAGACCTTAATGAAGCTTGTCATGATCGACAATACTTGCGAATTTGAACATATGTCCTTTATGGATGGATTTTCAGGATACAATCAAATTAAGATGCATCCAGAAGATGAGAAACATACATCTTTTCGTATTCCTCTTGGAGTCTATTGCTATACTGTCATGCCATTTGGTCTTAAGAACGCTGGTGTATCTTATCAGCGGGCCATGAGTACCATCTTTCGTGATCATTTACGAAAGACTGTTGAATGTTATGTTGACGATATTGCTGTCAAAAGTCGTCTAAAAGAATATCACATTCAAGACTTGAGAACTATTTTCGATCTAATGCGCCAGCATCAACTCAAGATGAATTCCACCAAGTCATTTCTGGGAGTCTCTAGTGGAAAATTTCTTGGATTCGTTATTACCTCTAAAGGTATACACGTTGACCCTGAGAAAATCAAAGTCATTCAAGAGATGCATCCTCCACGCAACCTAAAAGATCTACGAGGATTCTAGGGACGGCTTGCGTATATCAGGAGATTCATCTCAAATCTCTCTGGACGTTGTAGACCGTTCACTCAACTCATGAAGAAAGGTGTGTCTTTTATTTGGACTAAAGAATGTCAATAAACATTTTAAGACATAAAGTGGTACTTAATGAACCCTCCAGTTTTATTGCCTCCAGTGTCAGAAATACCTTTCCTGATGTATGTTTGAGCAATGGACCATTCCCTAGGTGCTTTATTAGCTCAGAAGAATAAAGAGGGTCATAAACAGGCTATCTATTACCTTAGCCGTATGATGGTTGGAGATGAGCATCGATATATAGGAATGAAATCGTAAAGCAGAATACTCTAGAGGGGGGTGAATATAGTAGGCAGCAGAATATTGCTAATTAAAAAACTCGTTAGCAGTTAGATCACAGATATAATAATAATCACAAAATAAATGACAGTAATAAAAAGGTGATCAGAAGGCAAACGCAAACACCGAAATTTATATTGGTTTTCCTCTTGTGAGGACTAGTCCAGTCCGAAGAACTCTAGCTTCCAGTTGAATCCACTATTGAAAAATCCTGCAAGTTTTCATACGAAGTCCTTGCAACTTCTACAGACGCGAGCTTTGATACAAAGAACTCGACCAACTTTAATTGTGAAGAGTTGTATCTTCAACCAAGCCACTGATTACAATCACTCTGAAACTTCTAGACCGCACCGTACTGGCAAATCGACTAGAGGATTGTAACTGGCTTAGGATTTGAAAATGGAAGCTTTTTAGAACTCTTTGGAAGAAATGTAAGCTTTAGAAGAGAAGAGATTGAAAGTGAATTGGTGATTTGAAATGATCGAAATTTTTCTCTATTTATAGTTTTTCCAAAGGGAGAACTCTGACAGAATTCGGACAAAACTCTTTGTAACAAACCGCAACTGAAGGAAGACCAAGTTCAAAATCAAACGTTCACAAAACGTTCAACTTAGCCGAACTCTGGCCGAACTCTGGCCGAGTTCTGTCAGGGTTTGGTCAGTTGATTTTGAGAAAAATAATTTTGGCTTTTTTAAAAGTCCTTCAGAAGTTTTTTGTAAAATAGATATTTTTCAAAAACATAGGTCATTTTAAAAAGATAGGTCCGTTTTCAAAAACGATTTTAGGATAGCCTATTTACCAGTACGACTTCGTGTACAATGTATTCCTAGACTCAATAAAATAAAAAATTACATTGCTTTGAAGGAAATACATTCTGAGTGGCAAACAGCTTCGGTCTTGAACAGAATAGATATCCATCGTTGAGCAGTGTCCAAAACGTCGTAGGTAAACATCTGAATTGACTTGCATTTATATCAAGACAGAGTTTGATCAAGTATTAAAATCAGATTTGACCATGACTAATGGGCCAACAATCTCTCCCATTTTGATAATTGACAAACCTTGCCAATATAACATCTTGGTTTGGATCAATTCAAAATATATACCGCCGGTTACAGAGAAAAAATAAAATTGTTCATAACCTGTATTCAGAAAGATGTTAGATCTTATTTCTCCCCCGTTGTCACTTAGCAAAATAATTGCAAAAAAGAAAGCTCCCCCGCAATAATTGCATAAGTAACAAGCAGTGAAGAAACACAAAAAAATAAGAGATAAACAACACAGGCACAGTAGTTGTCACAGGCAGTTAATATAGAAGCATAAAGAAAGATAATGCTATAATAAAGCTGAAACAAATAAAGTGCTAAATAATAAACTAATGTGAGTCAAATGCCAAACTAAGGCTTAAAAACATATGTCTATGTAAGTCACAAATGATAACTAAAATAAAGAGTACTGATAATTCTTAGAATGTCGGAGCATTTCCAAGTAAACATAAGACAAAATAGACAGTCTCAAACAGTAACATCTCAGAAATCATCATTCTCATCCTCATCATCATCGGTTGCAGCGCCAGCATGTCCAGATAGACCAGCTCCAGAAGTGTCGGCTCCAGAAGTATGAGGAGTAGCACCAGAAGTACGATACTAATCATAAGCGTTCCCTGGCTGGAACAGAGAGTAGACCACCTCATCATCAATGTGGTATCCAGAAACAGAAGAATCTCGAGGTAGAGAGCTAGCAGAGTGACCCGTCTGTGCAAATTTTAGACCGGCAAAGGAGTTGGCAATAGCCTGGAACCGAGTCACGTCCCGGAACTCATGTTCCCTGGAAGTGTCAACATAAAATGACTGCAGATCTGATAGATGCTGATGAATACCCTCAAAGGTCATAGGGTAAGACTGAGGAGGAACAGGTGCTATGGGAGTAGGTGCAGGAGGAGCAGGTTTAGTAAGTGGAGGAACAGTGCAATGCTACGACGAGAGAGTTTGAGGAACTTGGGCTCAGGATCCATAGCATAAGTGGATAAGTCAATATTGAATCTCTGAAAGATGCGTAGGATGATTATCGCATAAGAGAGGTTGCGGTCTCTTCTGCGACATCTACCCATCATCTGAATGATAGTCTTAGGGGCAGAGAAAGGAATCCCCTTAAGAATGTGATATAAAGCAGAAAGCTCAAGTGCAGTGACATCATCTTTTGAAGTGGATTTTGGAAGTAGAATGGAATATTTGATGTGATGTAATTCGTAGTTAAACAAGTTCAAGTTATTGGCCTTGAACTTTCCAAGACGAGCACGTGCGGGCGCACAAAGCTAATTCTTGAAACTAACGAGAGTCGTACCATCGGAAAAATCAAAATCAGTGATGTCATCGAGCGGAGCATCTTCGTTTGGAATACCAAAGATTTCTGCTAGCGTTTCATCATTAAACTCGATATCTATCCCTCCGACAAGTGTTCTCGCGGTAAAAGTGTCTAACACAAAATTACAGTAAAATAGTCCAATGGTATTAGTAGCTATAGGGAATTGTAAAGTAGCAAAGTATTGTAACCCTAATGCCTCAAAATAAGGACGGTGGTCGAAAAAGACAGTCCATTTGATCGGAGATCCGGTACAAATAGTACGCATAATGAAATCGGCATACCAAAGTAGGGCTTGGTCGGGAGTTTTGAAATAAAACTCGTCCGATGCACCGTCATCCGATATTGGACCGGAGAAAAGAGAGTCTCCGTATGCGGATCAGAAGTCGATGCCTCTTCACTGGCGTGTTTCTTCTTCCTCTTGAAAGGATTGAATTCCTTAGGCATTCTATTCCAAAAACTAGAAACCCTAATAATTGGAAAATGGAAGAGAGAAGGAATTATACCTTTCGAGAATCAGGTATGCTGGAGAGAACGAGATTCTCCGCACGAATCCAAATTTTGGATAAAGATCTTCACGTAGATTAGAAGAAGGAAGGTGGAGAAGAACTAGGGTTTTCGGGGCACGACTGCTGCTGTTTTGATGAGGTTTGGAAGAATGAAGAAGAGGGGGCCTCGGGTTCTGACTGGTACATAATATACCCAGCCAAACTCTGGCCGAATTCGGACCAAACTCGGGCCAAATTTGCCAAGGGTTGCCTGGCTATATATGTATATTAAAAAATTGTGGAGCCACATCTTTTCTATCAATTCGTTTCAAATATTTAATTCAGAGTTTAGTAATTTTAAATTTCAAAATAATATAGTTAATATTATTTTATAAATTAATATTTTTTACTCAGCATCTGTCTCAGATTAGTTGTAGGAGTACTGTCCCAGCTAACGGAGGTTCACCGGAGAACTCTTAAGTACCGCTTCGCTTCGACCGTAGTCGTGGTGACAGACAGACTCTTTTTAGGCTTGTCTCGAACAACAGTTATTGAGTATCGAATATTAATTAATAAAACATAATTAATTAATATTATTGACATCTAAAATTTCTAATTCTTGACGTAAATAATTGAAACGATCTTCCGCTAGAGGTTTTGTGAGTATGTCAGCTAATTGATTCTGTGTGTCTATGTATACAAGGTCTATATCTCCATTTTGTTGATGATCTCTAAGAAAGTGATGTCTAATCTCGATATGTTTAGTACGAGAGTGACATACTGGATTCTTAGTCAAATTAATAGAACTAGTGTTGTCACAGAAAATGGGTATGTGTGTAAAATGTAATCCATAGTCTTCTAAAGTTTGTTTCATCCACAAAATTTGTACACAACAACGTCCTGCGGCGATATACTCAGCCTCAGTTGTTGATAATGTAACAGAATTTTGCTTCTTACTAAACCAAGAGACTAGAGCTTTTCCTAGGAAATGACATGTGTCGCTAGTACTTTTTCTATCTACTTTGCATCCGGCAAAATCAGCATCAGAATAACCGGTTAGGTCAAATAACGTAGTTTTGGGATACCATAAGCCGACAGAAGAAGTGCCTTTAAGGTATCGAAAGATACGCTTAACTGCGCACAGATGTGATTCCTTAGGATTAGCTTGAAAACGTGCACATAAGCAAACACTAAACATAATGTCTGGTCGACAAGCAGTTAAATACAGTAAGCTACCGATCATACCTCGATACTTATGTATATCGACAGGTTTGTCTTGTTCATCAATATCAAGCTTGGTTGAAGTCAACATTGGAGTGCTAAGTGGCTTGACTGCTTCCAGGTCGAACTTCTTTAATAGATCCTTTATGTACTTTGCTTGATTTATGAACGTCCTATTGTTGGTTTGTTTGATTTGCAGTCCGAGAAATAATTTCAGCTCTCCCATCATGCTCATCTCAAACTCATTCTGCATACACTTTGAAATTTTTTGACAAAAAGATTTATCAGTAGATCCAAAAATAATATCATCTACATAGACTTCAATCAAAATAATGTTATTATTCAAAGATTTTATAAACAATGTAGTGTCAACCTTTTCCTTTGAAAACCCGTTATCAAGTAGAAAAGAGCTTAGACGATAGTACCAAGCACGAGGGACTTGTTTCAAACTGTATAAGGCTTTCTTCAACTTGAAAACATATTCAAAAAATTTGAAATCAGTAAAACTGGGAGGTTGAGCTACATAAACTTCTTCTTTTATAAAACTATTTAAAAATGTGCTTTTGACACCCATTTGAAATAACTTAAAATTATGAAAACATGCAAATGCACATAACAAGCGAATGGATTCTAATCTCGCAACTGGGGCATAAGTCTCATCGTAGTCGATACCTTCTTCTTGATTGTATCCTTGAGCTATGAGTCGAGCCTTATTACGAGTCACTAAACCATTCTCGTTCAGTTTGTTTCGGAATACCCATTGGGTGCCAATGACCGGATGATCAATGGGCTTGGGAACAAGTTTCCAAACTTGATTCCGTTCGAATTGGTTTAATTCCTCTTACATAGCATCTAACCAAAAATTATCACTACATGCTTTTTTAATATTTTTGGGTTCAAACTGCGAAACAAAATCAACACAAGAAGCTATATCTTTATTAGAGGAACGAGTACTTACACCCTTGGTAATCTCACCAATTGCCAAGTCCTTTGGATGATCAGCCAAGAATCTCATCTCTTTTGGTGTAGTCTCAGGATTACTAGTTCTGGTTTCTTTGCTTGAAGGTTCATCTGATGCTTGATGTGATGGTTCTGCATCTCTGTGTGAAGGTTTTGCAGTAGCTGTACTTGGTGTGATTATGTCTTCATTGTCATCATTGTCTAAGTGTTGATTTAGCTCATCAAACTTGACATTGATTGATTCTTCGATGATCATGGTTCTTTTGTTGAAGACTCTGTATCCTTTGCTCTTTGCTGCATAACCTAAAAATATACCTTCATCGGCCTTTTCATCAAATTTACTCAAATTGTTGTTAGTATTAAGAATAAAACATTTACAACCAAAAATCTTGAAATATGAAACATTTGGTGTTCTATCAAACCATAGTTCATAGGGAGTCCTCTTCGATATAGGTCGAATTAGAACCCTATTGAGAATATAGCATGTTGTATTGACAGCTTCAGCCCAAAAGTATTTAGGTAGACTAAACTGGTTTAACATTACTCTAGCCATTTCAGATAGAGTTCTGTTCTTACGTTCCACAACTCCATTTTGTTGCAGAGTTCTAGGACAAGAGAATTCATGCAAATAATCGTGTGTGTCATAAAATTGCTTGAATTCTGCATTCTCAAATTCGCCGCCATGATCACTACGAATACGAGTAATCATGAACCCTTTTTTATTATGTACTTTCTTGCAAAAGGTGACGAATTCTGATAATGCATCGTTCTTGCGTGCAAGAAAATAAACCCATGTATATCTAGAGAAATTATCTACAATGACAAATGCATATAACTTACAACCTAGACTAGCAATTATACTTGGTCCAAATAAGTCCATATGCAACAGTTGTAAAGGTCTAGTGGTACTTACAGCGTTCTTGGATTTAAATACGGATTTGGTAGCTTTGTTCTTTTCACATTCACTACATACCGTATCCTTCTTGAAAGAAATATCCGGTAAGCCGCGTACTAACTTCTTTGTAGATAGTCTTGAAATTGTATCCATGTTTGCATGGCCAAGTCTCATATGCCATAGTTGACTCTCGATGCTTTTGGCCATCAAACATCTACATGCTTTGTTAGCATCTTCCAACAAATAGAAAACATATATGTTGTCTTCCCTAATACCTTCAAATATAGTACTACCAGTTGAACTATCAACTATAGTACATTTATCTTTGACGAAGTTAATACCATAACCGTGATCAGCTAAATGACTTATGCTGAGCAGATTATGTTTTAACTCGGTAACTAGACACACATCTTTAATTACTGGATAGGGAGCCTTACCAATGTCACCGATACCGATTATATACCCTCTTAAATTATTACCGAAGGAGACGTATCCTTCTTTATTCTTCTTCGACGGTGTTGCGAATAGTGAAACATCATCGGTCATGTGCCGTGAGCAACCGCTGTCGAGGATCCATTTGCTCCTAGCATGTGAAGGGCATCCCACCTACAAAATAATTTGTAGATGAAACTCTTGGTACCCATTTCTTGTAGGGTCCTGACTGGTTAGTTTTTGGTATCCATGCATAAACATTTAAATCTACTAACTTTCTGATTCTACATGCAGAAGATATATGACCAATGAGGCCACAATAATAACATTTAGCATGTTGAGTGTTGAAAGTAGTGTGAGGTGCATGATTGGTAGGTTTTGGTTTTCTAGTATAGAAGAATGCATGCCTATTAGTCTTCTTGTGCATAGTTTTGGTATGATTTGGTCTGACAGTGTTGGACGTGTTCCGATGATTCGGTAATTAACACGTGTTAGAATAGGAAGCCGTAACTTCAGGCCATTTTCCTAAACTAATTTCTAACTTTTTGGAAGTGTCATATAATCTAGTATAGTCAGATGTGAGTGATTCTAATCTGACCTGTGCACACTGGAGACTCTTTCTCTCCTTAGATAGGTCTTCCTTTAAATGGATGATAGTTTGGTCTTTTTCTTCAGATAGCTTAATAGTCTCGTGTAACAACAACTTAATAGAAGAAAGCTCACCAGACTCATTTGAAGAGTCATTATTTCTAACATAATCTAGTTGGTCGGTAAGTCTTCCTAGTTCACCTTTGTACTCTTTGAGTACCTTCTTAGAGGTTTCATATTTACTATGCAGTTTCCTGTAATCATTTAGCAGGTCACTGAAAGCCTCTCCTAGTTGCTCGAAGGTGAAATCATCATAAGGATCAAATAGAGGATTAGTGATTACCTGATCGCAAGCCATCAAGCATACATTTGCAGCATCATCTGATTGTTCGTCTTCTGAGTCGCTGGCCTCACTTTCATGCCATATGCTTGTGTTGGCGTACTTCCTTGATGTAGATTTCTTCAGGTAGCCTTTGTCATATTTGCTGCTTTTCTTTGATGATGATGCTGTTGGACAATCTTTCTTCATGTGTCCTTTTTTCTTGTATCCGTAGCAAATAGGATCTTCCTCGTTGTTGTTGTTGTTGTCTTTTGTTCTCATGTTAAATCTCATGAACTTCTTGAATTTTCTTACCAGAAGAGCTTGATCTTCAGAGTCGGAGTCGCTGTCATCAGAGTCGTCTTCGACAGTTCTTCTATGTTGAGCCTTGAGAGCGATCGACTTCTCTGACTTCTCCTTTGGTGTAGCATCTTCAAAGTCTTGAAGTTCTAACTCGTGAGTGAGTAGCTTACCCATGAGTGTTTCCAGAGACATTGTTGAGAGGTCGTTCCCTTCAATAATTGTTGTAGCCTTTGGAATCCAGTTCTTTGTAAGAGCTCGTAGAAGTTTGCGAATCTTCTCATGGTTACTGTAATCCTTGCCTAGTGAAGACAAAGGATTTACAATATCCAAGAATCTTGTATACATCTGAGTGACTGATTCACTTGGCTTCATTTTGAACGCCTCGTACTCCTGAGTACGTCTGCTGATTTTTGACTCCTTGACTTGTGTTGTTCCTTCGTGGGTTACTTCGAAAAGTTTTTACACTTTATTTGATGTTGTGCAGGTAGACACCCTGTTGAATTCAGTTCTGTCTAAAGCACAAAATAGAGCGTTAATAGCACGTGCGTCAAGACTAGCCTTTTTCTTTTCATCCTCTGTATATTTGTCATGGGGTTTTTCAACTAAAACTCCATCAACATTAATACGAGGGGGCTTTTTATAGCCATCAATAACTACAGACCATAAGTCAAAATCAAGAGATTTCAGAAAGAAACTCATACGTGTTTTCCAATAAGTGTAATTTGTGCTGTCAAACAGTAGAGGTCTGTTTGTGGCTTGGCCTTCACTTGTGAATTTCACAGTTGCCATGTGTAATGCTGTGATCTATATAACAATTGAATATAACTGCAATTTTACTTTGCTTTACCTGTATAACCTGCTTTGATACCAATTGTAGGAACGAAATCGTAAAGCAGAATACTCTAGAAGGGGTGAATAGAGTAGGCAGCGGAATATTGCTAATTAAAAAACTCGTTAGCAGTTAGATCACAGATATAATAATAATCACAAAATAAATGACAGTAATAAAAATGTGATCAGAAGGCAAACGCAAACACCGAGATTTATACTGGGTTTTCTCTTGTGAGGACTAGTCCAGTCAGAAGAACTCTAACTTCCAGTTGAATCCACTATTGGAAAATCCTGCAAGTTTTCATACGAAGTCCTTGCAACTTCTACAGACGCGAGCTTTGTTACGAAGAACTCGACCAACTTCAATTATGAAGAGTCGTATCTTCAATCAAGCCTCTGATTACAATCACTCTGAAACTTCTAGACCGCACCGTACTGGCAAATCGACTAGAGGATTGTAACTGGCTTGGAATTTAAAAATGGAAGCTTTTTAGAACTCTTTGGAAGAAATGTAAGCTTTAGAAGAGATGAGATTGAAAGTGAATTGGTGATTTGAAATGATCAAAATCCTTCTCTATTTATAGTTTTTCCAAAGGCAGAACTCTGACAAATTCGGGCAGAATTCGGACAGAACTCTTTGTAACAAACCGCAACTGAAGGGAGACCAAGCTCAAAATCAAACGTTCACATAACGTTCAACTTGGCCGAACTCTGGCCGAGTTCTGTCAGGGTTTGGTCAGTTGATTTTGAGAAAAATAATTTTGGCTTTTTGAAAAGTTCTTCAGAAGCTTTTTGTAAAATAGATATTTTTCAAAAACATAGGTCATTTTAAAAAGATAGGTCAGTTTTCAAAAACAATTTTAGGATAGCCTATTTGCCAGTACGACTTGGTGTACAATGTATTTCTAGACTCAATAAAATAAAAAATTATATTGCTTTGAAAGAAATACATTCTGAGTGGCAAACAGCTTCGGTCTTGAACAGAGTAGATATCTATCGTTGAGCAGTGTCCAAAATATCATAGGTAAACATCTGAATTGACTTGCATTTATATCGAGACAGAGTTTGATCAATTATTAAAATCAGGTTTGACCATGACCAATGGGCCAACACGATACACTCCAGTAGAAAAAGAATGTCTAGCTTTGATGTTTGTTGTTCAAAAGATGAGACATTAGATCACTGGCCAAACTATTCATGTTATTTCTAGAGTTAACCCTCCCCGGAACCTGATGAAAAAGTCCAGTACACTCAATTCCAGGCTTGCAACATGGGTCATATTATTAGCACAATATGATATGGTTTATGTTCCTCAAAAGTCTGTTAAAGGTCAAGCCCTTGCTGACTTTCTGGCAGCTCATCCAATTCCCGAAACGTCTAAACGCTATGACAAAATTCCAGATAAAACTTTGGAGTCCAACATGATTTCAGAAAAAACTTTTACATGGCGTCTATTTTTTGTTGGAGCATCCAAAATTGGACCAAAAGGTGTTATTGTTGCTGGAATTGGAATCGTCCTCGTCTCACCAGAAGGGTTAGCTATTTAAAGAGCTTATTCTTTAGATGAGCCGTGTTCTAATAATGTGGCTGAATATAATGCTCTACTCCAATTTGCTAAACAATTAGATATTGAATATCTTGAAGTTTACGGAGACTCCAAACTGATTGTCAATCAAGTTAGAGGCACATACGAAGTTCGACATCTAGATCTAGTTCTGTATCATGATGGAGCGATCAGGATGGCTACCTCCTTCAAAGGTTTCTTCATTGAGCATGTACGCCGAGCATGTAATACGGAAGTTGATGCACTTGCTAATCTTGTAGGAGTATTAGCAATTCCAGTAAGAAGGCAACAAATGATTGTCATCACTAATAGAGAGTTATTTTGTGTCGAGAATAACTTATATATTGAAGTCAACAACCCAAACATGGAATTCAATAATTCAGTTGAAATTTGTACCATCAGTGAAGACTGGAGGACTCCTTTCATAGACTTTGTGGTCCATGATATCCTACCCGAAGATCCTAAGGAGGCTACAACAATTCGTCGACGGTCACTCATATTTTATTATAATCATGCTACAAAGACACTCTACCGACGAACGTTTGACGGTTTACTCCTATGCTATCTTGCGGGAGAAGAAGCAAAACAATACTTCGTGAAGCTCATGACGGTGTTTGTGGTACACATCAACCTGGTCCTAAACTACAGGATCGTATTCGTCGTATGGGCTATTATTGGCCCTCGATGGTATCTGATGCCATCGAGTATACAAAGAAGTGCCGAGCATGTGAAATTCATGCTGACTTCATCCATTAACCATCAGAATTTTTTTACCCGACAGCAGCATCTTGGCCCTTTAAAGCTTGGGGAATAGATGTCATCGGTCCTATCAACCCTCCCTCGTCTCGAGGACATCGGTTCATATTAGCCATAACTGATTATTTTTCAAAATAGGCTGAAGTTATACCTCTAACTGAGGTCAAGACAAGCAGCATCATCAACTTTATCAAGCATCATGTGATCTATATATTCGGTGTTCCTCGACGAATCATTCATGATAATGGACCACAATTCATCAGTCAGAAGTTCACTCGATTCTGCGATGACAACATGATCAATAATATTGCTTCTACAGCTTACAATCCTGCAGCTAACGAATTGGCAGAAGCATTTAACAAAACCATCATCAAACTCCTCAAGTAGTTTGTTTCTACCAACAAACAAAACTGGAGTGAGAAGCTTGGCGAATATCTGTAGGCTTACCGTACTACTATACGTACTCCTACAGGCTGTACACCTTTCTCTTTGGTATATGGATGACTCGGCCACAGTCTTACCCTTCTCAGCAGTAGAGCGCTTGGGTGCCATTGTTGTCGATCGAAGTTCTCAAAG
Organism: Iris pallida; assembly: GCA_029216955.1. Lineage (NCBI taxonomy): Eukaryota > Viridiplantae > Streptophyta > Magnoliopsida > Asparagales > Iridaceae > Iris > Iris pallida. The sequence continues at coordinate 4,889,826 of JANAVB010044419.1, forward strand.
ATCGAGAAAAAGGAGAAGAAGATAGGGTTTCGTTCGAGTTATCCTAAATGATGTGAAGAATGAAAGACCCAAAGTGTACGGCTATTTATAGCCCAAAACGGTTACGCAATCTATGCTGAAGAAGCGGGCTCGAGTTGACTGGCGCAACTCGAATAGATGACTGGCACAATCTAAACAAAACTAGCATAATTCAAAATATTTCAAAACTTTGAAGTATTTTCAAGTTTCAAAAACTTTGAAGGGGTCTTGTAGAAGCTAAAAATCAAGATACGCCACCCATTAAAGTGATTCGATCATCAGATGGCGCCAAATCATTACATTATGCCAAACAATCAAGTTGCGCAGCATCAGGTTGCACCAACGTCAAGTTGCGCAGGAGATAGGTTGCACGAGTGCCATGTGGCGCACTTCCTCGAGAAGTTGTAACGGCATCATCATTACCTGACAACTGACAGCACGGAGATTAAGGAAAATTTATTCGAATCCCGCACAATGCGGCGCTCGAGAAGATTTTGTCAGCATGTAATTAATGCTGACAGCTGGTTCACGCAAGTCATTGTATGGCACGAGGATTAATCAGTACAGCATAGAAGACCTAGTCAAAGGCTCCAGTCGTTGAGTTGTGCCCATGCGCAGCCTGACAAGTTGGTGCCACTTGATCAACTCTTATTTTAAAACAGGGTGACGTGGCACGCAAGCCACCAACTTCATAGAGCGTGCTCATTACACTGTCCACGACCACGCGTATCTCAATCAAACGATGCCATGTGTCTACAGCAGTTGGTGCAAACCGCTCGTGCAGGTTGTTATATTGTGCCCACGTGCAACCTGATGAAGCTCGCACAAGGTGATCAAACATTATTCAGGACAGAGTGACGTGGCGCACAAGCCACTAACTTCGTAGAACGTGTCCACTACACTGCTTACGACCATGCGCATCACAATCAAATAATGCCACGCGTGCACAACAGTTAGTGCAACCATTCGCGCAAGTAAACAAGAGGCGTGCAACCTGAAGCGTGCGTAACCCAGAATAATTGCTAAACAGTTATTTCAAGAACTCTATAAATAGAGTTTTAAATCAATCTCAAGGCATCAAGAAAGATCATAATCTTCTGCTAAAGTGTTGTTGCATCCTCCAGAGGCTCGTGTCTTCGACATCACATCGTCCAAGGGATAAAGTGATCGTCTTCTGATCAGATTCCTATAGTTGTACTTTCCCAGAAATTAATTGTACTCTTGTATTATTTTCTAAGTTTATAATAAGACTTTTTTATTTTTGCAAACAGATGCCTTCTTCAAAGCTGAAGATTCTTTCATCTTTTCCAAACGCCGAGATATATTCATTTGTTCAATTTTGATTGAACCAAGCTTAGAATTGATCGAAACAAGTTGACTTAAAATCTTCAACAAATGTTCTTCAAACATGCGCATCATACGCGAAATAAAGGTTTCATTTGAAGTTGGCATCCAATCTTCTACCTCTTTCACATGTTCCATACGAGTAGACATCTTTCTCCAGTACTACATAATAAAATAAGAAAAATATTCTATGTATTTCATAATAAATAATAGTTGAACAAGAAAACTATTGTATATATAGCAAGAGAAAAGTACAAAAAGTTATGAGGAAGATGGAAAGACAAATAAATTTCGAGACTAGCAAAGAATCTACTAGCTGTTTGCAGGGTTATCATGAAAGGTTATCATGATTAACAATTTGAGGAACTCTATAAGAGGTTTAATTTCGCTGGTACTCCTCGTTGTTCGAAGAGGGCTCGACGAAGTCCGCCGTAAACCGGAACTTCTTCTTTCCTTCTTCATCTCCGTTTCTCTTTCCACCATCACCACTATGATCTGTAGCTTTATAACCAAAATATTAAATTGTTAGATGAAACAAAAAAAATTATGAAAAGATTACTAAATCAAAATCAAACATAATACATATTCATAGAAAACATGAGACTAAAGATAAAAATGTTAAAAAGCAACACCACAATTTACAACAACTAAGCAGACTCTGCTAAGCAACAACTAAAATTTGGGATTGTGTTCTCCTTGAATTTAATTTACACAAAGAAGATATTTGAGAGAACGAGCTTTTATCGGCTTCCTACCCCTCTTCTTCCTCTGAATTCTTCCCTTACTATTATTCACATTGGCTACAGGATCTTCGTCCATGTCGTCATTGGTGTTATCATCTAGATCGCCACCAGCTATCGGAGCATCGGTGGTGTCGTAGTTGCACAAAATATTAAATTGGATGGACGAAAGAGAAAGTAAATATGAGTTAATTTAGGGTGTTTATTGAAACAATTGCATGAAGAATGGCCTGCTATAGCAAGTTAACAAGAGGTCAAAAGTCAAAAACAGTATTAAATGATGTCTCCTGCATTATTTAATCTGAATTTAATATGAACCATTGGATCAACATCCAATGGTTCAGATTTGAGATGTATCGATACATCCCAAAAGGGTGGATGTATTGTAGAATTTTCATATTATATATATATATATATATATATATATATATATATATATATATATATATATATATAAATATATATATATATATATATATATATATATATATATATATATATATATATATATATATATATATATATATATATATATTATGGAAGCGGATCAAAAGCCCCCCTTAGAAACCCCCCTAAAAAAACCCCTCACTCTAATCCGTAATTTAATATTAATATTAATGTTAATATTAATATTAATGTTAAAATTAACATTAAATACTAAAATTAACATTAAACTTAACATTAAAATTAAAATTAACATTAACATTAACATTAATATTAACATTAACATTACCATTAGTATAAAAAAATAAAAAATAAATAAATATTAATATTAACATTAATATTAACATTAACATTAACATTAATATTAACATTAACATTAATATTACGAATTTGAGTGAGGGGGGTTTTCTAAGGGGGGCTTTTGATTCGCTCCCTATAATATATATATATATATATATATATATATATATATATATATATATATATATATATATATATATATATATATATAATAGGGAAAATATATATATATATATATATATATATATATATATATATATATATATATATTATATATATATATATATATATATATATATATATATATATATATATATATATATATATATATATATAAAATATATATATATATAAAATTTATTTTTGAAGCAATGGATAATTTGTGGCGAACTCGCCTCCACAGGGGCTCGAACTCCTGACCACTTGGACCGCATGCATCTCTCTTAACCACTAGGCTAGAGGTCATTTGCATATATATATATATATATATATATATATATATATATATATATATATATATATATATATATATATATATATATATATATATATATATATATATATATAAGAAAGGTACTTTTTATTGATATGCAAACAACACATAAGTAAATTTACATCTCATATTACACCACACCACCTAATCATAAGGAAGAACTTCCTCACTAAGATCCCATGATAAGTGCATCAGTCTCTATGTTGTTCATAATCTCATGGATTGATGTTGCTGCGCCCTCGAATATACGTCTGTTTCTTTCCCTCTATATGTGCCATATGGCTGAAAGGAGTTTGATTCTTGCCTTGTCGAATACATCTGATCCATGTCGCTTAAGATTCATCATCTCATCGAGAACTTGCTGGAGCCCATCTCTATTGTTCCCCGGAATCGCCAAACGCCTCTTACAATTGTTCCATATCTCTTCTGATATAGTGCAGTGGAAGAAGATATGGTCCCGCGATTCGACACCACCTCCACATAGCACACATACAAGGCTGCCTATTTGTATGTCGAATCTAGTCATCCTTTCCCGAGTGAGTAACCTGTTGCGTATAGCTTTGTATGTACACAATTTCATCTATGTATCCATCTTACATGGCCATACAAGGACGGTCCAGTCCAACTGAGGACGACGAGGCCGAATCTTCTCGTATACAGCCTTGAAGGAGAATTGGCTTCCTTGTATACCCTCCCAAGCCCATGAATCATTTTTTGCGTCCACATGAATCCTCCTTATCTCGTTAGCATGCCACTGACCAACTGCTCTAGCTAGCTTCTGTCGCCTACCGTCCTTCATGGATGAGCACGGCTACCTCCTCCTTCCTACCACATAGCTCAAAAGTCGGCCATCCCCACCGATCAATCATACTTTGGTGGTTCAGCCACTGGTCCATCCATAAACTGGTGGATTTGCCGTTATGAATCTCTCAAGTGATATACTGCTTTAATTTGGGACGGACGCGGAGAATGTTTTTATACGATATCGCGAAGTTGTTGTTCATAGTTTGAACCCAAAAGTTATGTTTCGGGAATACCTACTATGCATCCATCTCACCCACATAGAATCTTGTTGTAGCAGACGCCATGCCATCTTGATCAGCGCCACCTCTCTTGACCCGGAGTGAGCGGAGTCCCACCCCACCCTCTTCTTTGGCTTGACACAATTCCTCCCATGAAATGACATGCAAACCACCTTGCCACACGAAGTTGGCGCACATTTTCTCAATTCTTTGTATTGTTTTACCAGGAAGGAAGAGTGCCTGCATCCAATAGTTGATGATAGCATATAACTGCGCGAATCAGCTCGATACGGCCTCCGAATGACAGGAGTTGCGCTTAACATCCTTCTAATTTAGTCTGAACATACTGGATCAATCCCTGACAATCAGTATCCCTGGCATAATTAACACTCCATCAAAAAAAAATTCTGACATTCCAAGTATTTTGTTACTTCTGTTTCTTAAAAACTATAGAGGTCTAAATTTAAAAATAGAGATTTTACATCAGTGATTATATACAGAAGTTTAAAAAAAAAATTGTACAATCCGATTTTTTGGGTTATTCTTGTACATGGTCAGAAACAGGGATGTATATATATACCATCCACATGACTTACCCCGGCGAAACCGAACGTATAAGTAACTTTTGAAAGCTTTTTTTCTTTACTTCTAAAAATAACCCATAAATGAAGCAGCTTATCAAAAGTATAACATTTCTAATTGATGATTAAATATATTTATAGTTGTTACGTTTAGTTCGTAATATTTTTATATGGTGACATGTTAGTATTCAAGAGAACATTAACGTTCAACTACTAATGATATTGTAAAATTTTCTTATAAATTAAGTTTTTATTATCTGGGCGTACTGAACCTAATCCAAACTCAAATTTGACGTGAAACAACAATAATTTTTAGTTTTTTTTAAATGAAGGGAAAATAAAAATTAAAAATGGTTCATTTTATAAAGAAAGGAGAAAAAAAGGAAAGGAAGACAAATTTATTTTAGAAAAAAGAAGAAGATAAAAAACGAAAAATAACGAGATTCAACAAAAGACAAAATCAAAACAAATAGAAAAAGATTTATTTAAATTTTTTTTTTAAAAAAGTAGATTAAAAGAAAGCAAAAATGAAAAAAATAAAATAAAGGCTTAATTGTAACTTGATACCCTCAACTATCACTGTTTTTCAACTTTATACCATAAACTTTTTTTTACAATTTGATACCCTGAATTTTTTTTCTCTCGAAAATACCCTTCCCCTATCTCTCTTCCCCACCCCATCCACCAGCTGCTCCCTCCCCCCTCTCCTCCCACCGCCCTCCGGACTTCCCCCTCCTCCCTCCGTCCCCCTCGGCTGCTCCCACCCGCGCATCTCCCCCCTCCCACGTCCCCTCCTCTCGTCGCCCCCTTGACCGCCCCACCCGCTCCCCCTCCTCTTGCCGTCCCCCCTCCTCCCACCGCCCTTACTTCCGTGCACCGCCAGAGGAAGGGGGGAGGGAGGGGGCATCAATCGCCGGAGAGAGGGGGGACATCGCTGGAGAAGGGGGGGTACATCGCCGAAGAGGGACGGGAGAAAGAAATGGGGGCAGGGGTAGTTCAATTTTTATTTTTTGGGTATGCATTTGAAAATATTCATTAGTTGATGGTATCAAATTGTTGAGTAAAAAAGTTTAGGGTATTAAGTTGAAAAATTGAAATAGTTGAGGGTATGAAGTTGCAATTAAACCTAAAATAAAATATAAAAGCAAAACATAAAAATAGTTTAAAAAATGTAAAATAAATGAAATGGAACAAAAAAATTAATAAAAAACCAACAAAATATTAAAACAAATGAGAACAAGATTTGGGAAAAGGGGAAAAGAGAAAAAGAAAACTTTTAAAAAATATGGAAAAAAAAAAGTATTAAAAATGAAAAATAATTTAAAGGAACGAAAAAGGTGGAAAAGGTTTAGAGAAATTTTGAGTGGCACCCCACTTTTATTTACCATATTTACAGTGCACCCCACAAGTTTACAATAATGTAAGATACCTCCCACATTTGACGTTTTCCGTCCAATATGGACGGTCAACTGGGTTGATCCAATTTTTTTGACAAAAATACCCCCGATCTCTTGTCTTCTCCACCGTGTCTCTCGCGCCCCACTCGCCGCTGCCGCCCCCCCCTCCCCCCTCCTCCCCGACCTCTCCGCCCCCCCTCCCCGACCTCGCCGCCCCTGTCCCCGACCTCCCCGACCTGTGGCTGGCGCTACTGCAGCTGATCGTCCTCCAGTTCTTCTTCATGCCGGATCTTATCAGCGCCATAAGAGAAATTTTGGTTTCAAGAAACTCTACGTTGTCATTATAAATTCTTAAATCATAAGAGAAATTTGCCTAATTCAATTCAGTGCTAAATTACTAAAAGGAATATTAAGTAACTAGGTTTTCCAATTCCACTCGGACATTCAAATTCTTCTTAATCGCAATTTTCACGAACAACCTATTTAACCAAAAATAATAGTAATAATCAAGAACATTACAAAGAGAATATCAACTGAATTGATCAACATACGACTTGGAATTATTGCTCGAGAAGAGAAATTTACTTCGTCGATCCGCATTCAGCTCAAACCTAGATTCTCCGTCTGGCCATGACACCATACGTTGTTGATCTCAAATTTAGGGCTTTTTCTCTGAATCGCAATGGAGAGATTGGAAACCCATATGCGGGAGGTCGGGGACGGGGGCGGCGAGGTCGGGGAGGGGGGGGGGGGGCAGCGGCGAGTGGGACGCGAGAGACACGGTGGAGAAGACAAGAGGTCGGGGGTATTTTTGTCAAAAAAATTGGGTCAACCCAGTTGACCGTCCATATTGGACGGAAAACGTCAAATGTGGGGGGTATCTTACATTATTGTAAACTTGTGGGGTGCACTGTAAATATGGTAAATAAAAGTGGGGTGCCACTCAAAATTTCTCAAAGGTAACTAAAAAAGAAAAATGAAAAAGATAAAGAAAATAAAAATGAAAAAATAAAATAAAAACTTAAAAAAGAGTATATAAGAAACAAAGAAATGAAAATAATATTAACAGACATGTTTCTCATATTTTGTGGGCGCATTTACAACTAGCGAAATAAGTTTTATAAGTCATTCCGAACATGAAATAAGCTTTAGTTCTAGATTTTTCCGAAAAGTAAAATAAATTTTGCATATCAAACACTCACTAAGTAATAAATACGAGACTATATAAGGTTTTTTTTTTATAACCACATAAGTTAATTCTAAAATCCATGTCACATGAAACTTCTTCTTATGGATTCTACTAAATTTTTTTCCTTCCAACAATCAAGAACGCATTTGTCAATAACCCTAGATAATGTTGTATTAGGTCATGTTTGATTCGTCGAATCAGTATTTTGAAATGGAAAGTGATTCGTTTTCTATGTTGGGATGCCAAAAAAATAACCATAAAAAATTGATTCAAAATTTAAAAAAATGATTTGCCACTCACCTTATGAAAACTCACTCTTTTACCTTCAATTATTCTTTTTTTTCCAATATATCAAATCTTTACAAACATGGGGAAAAAAAAAAACCAAAAAAAGACAAAAATTAATTTTTTCCCTCTTTTCCGAGAACCAAACTAGGCATTAGAGACTGTAATGCACGATGACATAATACTAAAATGTAAGCAGAATGTAAGGAGAGGGGGAATGGACAACTAGTCACAACATATAAATAACCAATTTCCCCTCAATTTAACAAAATATTGTTCAACCAATGACCTATAAGAAAGAAGAAGAAAAAAAAAATGTAACTTTAAAAAAATAAAACTTATCTACTTCTACTTGGAGCCAAAACACACCAAATTTTAAAAATAATTTCCCAATTCTTTTAATACGGGATTTAGGTTGTGGGAAAGCATCATAGAATCAAATGATTAATGGGCCTATGCGCACGTTCCACAGCCCACACATGGAACCGGCAACAGCCGGTCAACTTCCGTCAGTCACCGGAGACCGGACATCATCACCCGATGCTTTCTCTTCAGTCCAATCGAGCCCAGTCCAGTCAAACTCATTGCTAGCACTTTAACAAAATGGGACCAACCCCTTTTTCCACCGGATTTCTGTGACCCGGAAAAAGGACCCTCTTTCAGGAGGAACTATGTTTGATTGGGACTTGAGGGTGGTGTGAGGATTCAGTGCGGTTAGAGTTTGAGAATATTTTGTTAAGGGCTTAGGTGACGTTGATCAATTATAGCTACTGCTAAAGTGCCCTTTGGTTTCCGTTTCTGTTGGGAACACAATTCCCCAAACTGACACTGCATTTCTTTCTATTTCTCCCTACATGACCATTTTCCCCTCTCCTGCATTTTATATATAAACTAGTCTACATGTACGTGCTTTGTACATATTTTAATTAGAATATCATAAGGTCAGTTATCGTCTTTCTGTCTTTTCCAGGTGGCTATTCATGTCATGTGTGTGTGCTTTTTTTTTTTTTAATGCCAAGGGATTCGAAATACGAATTTTGTTCTTTTTTAATTTTCTATTGAGAATAATAATCTTTGGAAAATAGTAAGGACAGTAAATTTTTTTACCAATGGATCATAAAGAGTTGTATGAAAAAAAAATTATAACATGCAAATTTTATTAATGCTTTGATTTTAAACATAAATGACATACATGTTTTTATAAAATACTCGAGGGTATTTTAGGAATTCAAAAGTTTCACCACCAAGTTCTCATATTATATAGTAGAATGAATATATATATAGTAGCATATGTGCACGTGCCATGCACGTATTTTAATATTTCTTAATTAGTTTAGGAAGACCAAAGGGTAGTCTTCCTAATTACTAAGTTGTCCTTATTAAAATTAATGAACTATTTTTAATTAGTATAAGTATGTAAGAGTATTTTTGGAATTCAAAAGTTTCACCATCTAAGTTTTCCTATTATATAGTAGATAAGTTTTTCTATTATATAGTAGAATAGATTAATGAACTATTTTTAATTAGTATAAGTATGTAAGGGTATTTTCGTAATTCAAAAGTTTCACCATTTAAGTTTTCTATTATATAGTAGAATAGATACTACTCAGTTTGTATTATAGAAGATTCATTTAGTAAATTATTTTTATAAACAAGCTTAGTCTAGGGCTTAAGCCTTAAAATTTATTGAAATTTTTAAAAAATATCAAGATACTTAATAAATAAAGTGAAAAAAATAATGTAGTACTTTGTATATGGCATTATGAAAAAGCGAAATGTATAAATTAAAACGTAGTATAAGAAAATTTATTCCTTTCAATTTATGTTTTTTTTATAAAATTAGAAAGTATTTTTTTTTTTCATTATGTCTCTCTGATTAGATGTTGCTCATCCCAAAAAAAAAATCCTAAAAGTTACTCATATAAAGGATATACATAAGATCTTCAAATCATATAGATAAATTTTTATAATTATTTGTATAATCGTTATTCTCTTTGTACTAATATTTTATGTAATATACAACAACAAAGTATGTTATAAGAGAGGAATTGAACTTAAAAATAATCAAATTTAATTGTTGAGTACTTAAAAGTTTTGACTCATAATATCATCCATTTACTAAATGTACATATCTAATGACGGATTGGTTAACAAAAGCATTTAGTAGACCGATCCAATAATTAAAAAAAAGTCCATATATTAACATAATTGGACACTAGTTTTGAAATTTAGCAAATCCAGTAGAATCTTTGAAAATTATTTTTCTTAATTTATGATTAGATTTGCTGAAAATTCTATTAGATTTATATCTTATTTTTGAAGTTTTGTAAAATCTCTATAAATTTATAATGGTTTTGTTGTACTAGTTTTATATAATCTTTCAACAATATTACTCTTGTTCGTTGAGTCACGTTCTCATTTTTTTACATCTTAACTTATATTATTTATTAGATTCATGCATCTTTTGTGGACTCGAGAGTCCTTTCTACATCCAGACGAACGTATGTTTCAATTTAATGCCATATCATTATCTGTCAACACGTTCGGACGAACTAATATTAACAAATCTCCTTTCGCCAACTTATTCTAAATTCTACATCACCTAGAATTTTTTTTAAATATTATGTAGAAAAAAACTGGACTTCAAATATAAGAGAAGTATATATGTGGTATATTAAGTAACAAAGTAGTAAGAAACAAACTATTTTTTCCAATAATCACAAAAGACAAATAAAGAGATTTAAGAAACCAATAAAAAAAGGCAGGAAGGGAGGACATAGTTGTCATTCCATCACCTCCCCGGTAACAGCCCCACGCACTACCACCCGGGGTTGATGACTGTGACCAGTGTCAGTGCTTGCACGTGGGCTCACCCTTCCCCCAAGGCCCCAACCCAACACTACAACATCTCTCTCTCTCTCTCTCTAGTAGTAGATCTCACTAATCTCAAAATTTTCTTTCTCCAGGGGGTTTGCTGCAAAAAACAGAACAAAAGAAAGAAAAAAATGCCCCGCTTCGAGCAGCGGGACTCCGGCCACGTCATCGACGTCGAGACCGCCGTGAAGGACGGCATCCTCGGCGGCTCCCCCTCCCCCTGCTCCGCCCCCGTCTCCGGCGGCGGGGGCGGCAGGAAGCTCGACCTGGCGGAGATGATCGAGGAGCTGGACCCCATCACCGACGACGTCCCGGCGGTGTTCATCTGCCCCATCTCCCTCGCGCCGATGGCCGACCCCGTCACGCTCTGCACGGGCCAGACCTACGACCGCCCCAACATCCTCCGCTGGCTCTCCCTCGGCCGCCCCACCTGCCCCACCACCATGCAGGACCTCTGGGACCGCTCCCTCACCCCCAACCGCACCCTCCTCCACCTCCTCCACGCCTGGTTCTCCAGCCGCTACCTCCTCCACCGCAAGCGCGCCGACGACGTCACCGGCCGCGCCGCCGACCTCGCCCTCTCCCTCCGCCGCTCCAAGGGCCGCTCCCGCCTCCACGCCCTCAGGGAGCTCCGCGCCCTTGTCTCCTCCCACCCCTCCACCAGGACGACCCTCTCCTCCGCCGCCGCCAGCGTCTCCCTCCTCTCCTCCCTCCTCGGCCCCTTCACCTCCCACGCCGTCGGATCGGAGGCGGTCGCCATCCTCGCCCGCCTCCCCCTCGACGCCGCCTCCCGCACCGGCCTCGCGCAGCCGGCCAAGATCTCCCTCGTCATCGACCTGCTCAACGAGGGCGCCGCCGACACCAAGGCCAGCTGCGCGCGCCTCCTGGAGGCGCTCATGGAGGCAGACGGCTTCCGCCCCGAGCTCGTCTCCAGCCCTAGCCTCCTCGTCGGGATCCTGCGGCTCGTCAAGGACAGGCGCCACCCCACCGCGGGGCTCCGCCTGCTCAAGACCATATCCGGCTTCCCGGAGCTTAGGAATCTGGTCGTCGGCATCGGCGCGGTCCCGCAGATCGTGGACCTGCTGCCGGAGCTCGGCCCGGAGTGCTTGCAGCCCGCGCTGCAGGTCCTCGACGACCTCTCGGGCGTTCCGGAAGGCCGGCTGGCGCTGAAGGACTGCTGCCGGACGATCCCGAACGTGGTCAGGCTGCTGATGAGGGTTTCGGAGAGCTGCACGCAGTGCGCATTGTCGATTCTTTGGGCGGTCTGCAAGCTCGATCCTGGCGAGTGCGGCAGGGTTGCGGTGGAGGCCGGATTGGCGGCAAAGCTGCTCTTGGTTATCCAGAGCGGGTGCGACCAGTCGCTCAAGCAGCGGTCGGCTGAGCTGCTGAAGCTGTGTAGCTTGAACTACGCGCCGAACAACTTCATCTCCAAGTGCAAGCTCACGAGGACGATGCAATGAGAAGAATTGGATAGGATTGGATTGGATTGATTGGGGGTTTATAGAGAGATTGAGCTCGCCGGAGTTTGCCCATTCGATGACGACGAAATTCTGTTCCTCTTGTTTATAACGCTTTGTGAAAGCCCGAAAAGGGATTGGTAGGGGATGTTTCGCTCGAGCAAGACCCGCAGGAGTTTGTTTCGTTGCTCCGTGACCAGGAGTTTTTTCTGCCTCAATAAGCTGGTGAGATTATGGAATTGGGTGCCATTTACTTTTAATCCTTTGTTGAAAATTTTGTTCATGTAAATCATTTTTCTTGTTCCTACGTAATTGATAAATGATAGAATTTTGATAGGGAGTTCTATTATGATTCTCTTCATTGTGTTCTGCGCCATTTATATTGTCGGATAATTTGGTTCGTCTTTGGTGATTGTCATTTTTGAGGACTCATGGGATGAATTATGGTTTACCATTTCTAACTATACCAATCGAAACTATGTTACGCATTGAATCTATTCATACTAGTACTACAAAATTAGAATGTAGTTTACTTAAATGATGAAATTAAGTCTGCTTGTACGATTTCTATATCACAATGTGGCTGTTTGTGCTTAGCAGCTACTTATGAAAGCATCAAAGTTTTTATAATATGTTTCCTAAGTTTACTCCCACTCCTTCCTTATGTATGTCATCTGAACGGAGAGAAATCATTTTAAAGTGCAAAATGCTGGAGATATTGTATGGACTTTTGGAATAGGAGATGTCGTAGGACGGGGTATAATGATCTATTGCTTAGTTTCCAGAAGAAGAATGTGGTTCAAATAGCGAAATAGGAAATACTGTTATGGACTTCCAAAATGGGACTAAGTGTCACTAGTGTGATGAATCTATTGCTTAGTTTCTAGTACTAGTGTTTTATGTACATTATTATCTTCCACTCTTAACTCTAGAGGTGGCGGAAGTATCAAGTTTGCCAAAACAATTACATGAAGGTCAGATATTGAGGGGCATGGATTGCGAGGTAAGTTATTGAGGGTTTAGAGAAAGAGAGTAGTAGTGAACTGATAATGTTTAGAAATGAAAATAGGTCACAAGGATGCCTAATGGGATAGGATTTTCTCCAGAAGGATAATATCTCTGGTGATTCAGCAAAGTTGGATCCCCCAATGATAAATTGAACAAAGAAGACACATATGGAAAGAAATCTGAGAACCACATCTACTGATATTCCACAGTTGGTTGCTCATCTAGCATTTTACGGCACATAGGTTTTATGTTAGTGCACATTTTGTTCCTGATAACTAGGTGTTTCTGAGAACGGCTCTGTTTTAAGGCGAATGCCAAAATGGGAAAGTGGGGTGTATTTTTAACTCACGTAAGGCTTGTGAAATGTCATTTCCGATCAAGAAGATCATACTGATAAGAGATGGCATTCCAAATCGAAGTAAGGAGAAACGTCAAAAGAATTCAAAGGATTGATGAAGTCAAGAAAGTAAAGATAGGCAGATATGTCATGAATGAGGCAGAAATAACTCGGATGATTTGGCTTATACATATGGTTTGTTTATCATGTGCCAGCAGTTCAAATCGAAGCCTCCCAAATAAGAAAGAGACTATATGAGTGAACAAAATTGACAGGAGTACGTTAAGTTATGAGTCTTGGATATGTTTGAAGTATCATACATGTGGAGGCAGGATTTCAAGACTAGAATGTGCTTTCATATAGTGCTCGTCAGTTCTTGTCTTTAGGTCTACATGCTGCTACAATTCTGATCCAAGGTTTTGAGTACTTACCATGCAAAGTTGCCTGGAGTTTAATAATTCTACATTTATGGCTCGAGGTCAAATTATTTTGTCAGAGTGGGAGTATAAGTGTTCCTTAAGCAATTACGGTCAAAGGATTGGCTTTTCTATCTTTTTTCTTTTCTGAATAAACTAAGAGCCCATGCTACAATATATAAAGTTACTAAAAAAAACTAAGTTACTTCTTTGATCAGTCCTGTTACTAGTTTTAGACTCCTAGGGGTTATTCTGTGAAATGCATAGTTTCGTGATCTACCAAAGAATATATAATTACTTAATTCACAGTTATCTTTATATCATTCTCATTTAGCGAAGGATTTGTGAATGATTTCCAGAGGTCACGGACAGAGTTAAGTTTGACAAAAAAATATATATATATTTAGCAAGCATTTTATGATTTGGTACTGATTTTCGTTTGAACATAGCAATGTCTATTCTTACCAGTATTTATATAAGCTACATAAGTGGTTATAAGCTCGAACTATTCTAATATGCTGACCGATAACCACTTCCAGCTTCGTTCGTGACTGGCAGTTTGCAGGTTGCTTGGTCCTGCATTTTAAGACGTGAAGATCCTCGCTATCTATAACAGGTATGGCTTTGTTTTTTTGTTTTTTTTGTTTTTTTTTATACAGACCACACTGAGAAAAACTCTTTTTCTGATCATCAAGAAGCCATAATAGTATCATGGTGGATAAGAAAAAGCTGTCTGCACTAGTTATAAAGTGGAAGTCTCTACTGCAGAGAGGAATATATATATATATATATAGTGTGCTTGACTGGATGATAATGACACTCACTGACCGGATAATGATGGTACAATGACATTGTTAACCTATGTTATGAGTTGATGCATTTCTAATCTCATCCACACAGCAGCAGCTGCCTTTGAGAACCTAGACTTTTTTTTTCCTCCATCATTGCAGGCTGCAGTGATCTGGTGAAGCTGCTAGTCTTTCCTTTGTCCCCATTGCATTGGAGGGATTCGTGCTGCGCTGACAGCCAAGGAAGAAAGAAACCAGGAAGTTTGGATGGGAACACAATCGCTTTCTTTCGTTTTCGTTGCTTTCGTATGGAGCATCATTCCGGGGACCTTCGATTGAAACAGGTTCGGAGTTTTCCTCTGTTTTCACTCTTCCACCGCGAAAGCAGTAAAATTGCTAGATTTCATCGATCATCATCGCTTGGAAATAGAGTTCTGAGAGTCCCGTTGCACTTCTGGTTTCGCTTTCGGAGGCTCGAGATCACACTCAGAAGCCAATTTTGTGTCGGATTGTGTGGGTCGAGTGAGTGAGTACATGAGGAGTGTAGGCCCGAAGCGCACTGGAGCTGATTCCATGTGTTGGCTGCCTGCTTGTGCGATTCAGGAAGGCATAGTAGTGCTTTCAAGATTGCAGAGTCGCATTGGTCGTGATGGAGTGGAACAAAGTATCAAATTCATCAGTTCATGGGTTTGATTCTGTCAAAGACAGTAAGGCCTCATTTGGTTCGCGGAATGTAAAGGAAATCAATTCTTTGTTTTTTTTATGGACATGAACAAAATTATATTTTGTGTTTGGAAATGCCATAAATATAGTTATAATATATTTTTGAGCAATGCTAGTTTTGTCCTAAATTTGTCTAATAAATGCAGAAAACTGGGATAAAAATGAATATTTCCTGTGGTTGGGAAACCATCTCTCTTTTCCGTTGGAAACAATTTTCTTTCAATTACTGTTCGACTACATAAACTCGATTAGGAACTCACCTTAATAACTCACAATATGGTATGGTCATGATACGTGTACAAAATTTTCTATTTGAGTTCTTGATTTTTTTTAATTTTTTTTGTGTTTAGGTCCTTAAAAATTTAAAGGATGAGATGCATGTATTCCAAGGGTTTGTTATCGGTGAGTTTGAAAAATTAGTAAGAGCATCATTAGTAGTTGGGACTCTCCAATGCAATTCGGAGTCCAAAATTTCAAAAAAAAAGTAAATGTAGAATGGGTTGGGTTTGTATGAGAATAGTAGGAAATGATAAAGTGAGTTTCGGTCCCAAAAATTGTGTGGTCAAAAATTAATGTAGGAAAAAAATAATATAA
Source organism: Iris pallida (assembly GCA_029216955.1). Classification (NCBI taxonomy): domain Eukaryota; kingdom Viridiplantae; phylum Streptophyta; class Magnoliopsida; order Asparagales; family Iridaceae; genus Iris; species Iris pallida. The sequence continues at coordinate 4,905,836 of JANAVB010044419.1, forward strand.
AGTTTAGAATCTAGAAAGTTGGGCTCCAAATAGAACTTACTATTCTACAAAACGAGTTTCTACAATCTAGAATCTAGAAATTGGGAGGTCCAACCCTTAGCACCCATAGATGGGTTGGAACCGAAATTGTAGAAATTGGGACTAGGAATGAGACTTATTATTCTACAAAATGAGCTCATACATTCTAAATCTAGAATCTAGAAAATGGGATGGGCCTTACTAATGATGCTCTAAGTCTTGAGTTCCTTAGGATTTTTTATTTTTTCCCCCTATTTTTATTCTTTAGCATCCAAATACGAAAAATGAATAACTCATTCTTCAGGGTGCTGATTCCGTGAACCAAACGTGGCTAAAGGTGAAGCAATGTAACGTTCTCCCAGGTTTTAACTATACCACGTGATTTTTTTTTTTTTTTTTTTAAACATCAGGAAATGATTCCTATCCATCTCCAGAGCAAGCTACTAATAATGCCTATGGGGGGACCTCAACCAACTGTTGTCGAGAAGATTTTAAATTTTGCGTATGGCAGAGTTTATCACCTCAACTGTGGATTTCCTATCTGGATCTTCAGATAATAAATAAATACTATTAGGTCTAACTGAGCAGAGGGCCAAGGTCAAGAGAAATTTTTCATTCAATTTTGAACTTTCTAGATCCGAATTTTCCATTTGTAAAAATAAGTGAAGAAAATTTGGTTAACAATCAAAGGATAGAAAAATACATTAACTTAGCCTTGTTTGGTATCATTTTTCTTTATCTTTTTTTTTTTTCTTTTTATAATTTTTTTTTCAAATTTTTACAAACAGTAAATATGTTTGGTGTATCTAGTAAATACTTGTTTATTAAAACAAAACATGAAACGATAAAGTATAAAATTATTTAGTTTTGGTAAGTAAACATGTCATACTATCTGCATTCCAAGTTTATTTATTCTTTCCTTTTTTTAATGAAAATATGCTAAACAAATTTTTTTGGTTTTCACTATTTTTTTTTGTTTAGTTTCCAAAAAAACCATAAATACACTTACCAAACATGTGTTTTGAAAAAAAAAAAATATATATATTTTTATATTTTTTAAATAATAAACAAAAATGATACCAAACCAATAATAATAATAATAATAATAATAATAATAATAATAATAATAATAATAATTATTATTATTATTTTTGAGACTTTGAGTGTTGTAAAGAAAATATTGTAACATAGAAGAAAATCAAAATAAATATTGCAGGAGGAAGGGTCACCCTTGGCTAATGGTTTTTCCCTCCCTGATTGGCATATGTAGAAGCAAGGGCGGAACTAGAAATGTGGGTTGGGGTGAGCTTGGGTGTGAGATGTAGGCATGACCGGCCCAGAGAGTTGGATTTGTTCTATCCGGATCTAATTTTGGTTGTTCCTTGACCCTTATTGTAGGTCAATTTTGGAGGGTCACTCGTGACCCCAATAGTGACCCCAATCTCTATTGGATTCATGGTTAGTCTAGAGGTTGTCCTAAACAGAGGAAGTTGTTCAAGTTCAAAGTTTTGTCTGAATTATTCGGTCTTCGGTGCAGGTTGACCTATACGGAATTTTTTTTAAAATTTTTTGCTTCGGCTGGAGCCCTCCTCAGCCCACACAGTTGGTTCCTTCCATGTGGAGAAGATTGTGGCTCACTTTGTCTAAACATCTCAATGAAAAAGATTTCTTCATGTTCCTTTTGCTGCTACAATCATAATGAAAGCATAGTGTTAGTTTTACACCAAAATCACTAGTCATTTAATTTTAAACAACTTAGAGGTTCGTGCATGGTATTGGAAATGAAAACTTTCTACGTGTTATGAAACCCTTATCTATTCACCATTATGTCATGAGTTACACATGACCCTTGGGATCATGTAACTCATGACCCTTGGGTTATGTAACTCATGACCCTTGGGTTGCCCCTTATACCTATATATATGGCCCTTGCCATATGATGAAATGAGGAGAATAAAAATACTATTCTACGATATATCGTCTCCCTTCAAACAAGTTATCAGCACGATTGCTGAAGCAAGGAGAATCGACGTCATCCTTCCTTCTTCCCTAGCCGATCCGACGTACCGTTAATTTTTTTTTTTACCTTCTTCCACCGTACGATAAGAAAGGTAAATTTATTTTTGAAAAATTCATCTTATTCATGAGATGTACTACTTTCTGAATCATGTAAGTACTTGCTCATGATACAATATTCAATTGGATAGTTTTCTAGATGATATCTAAAATTTCATTCGAGAGTACGATACTCTAGAGAAATGATAAAACCCATTTCCATATGCTATAATTCATAGAGCTCCTAAATCGGCATATTCATGTGGTGTGTCTGGATATGTTTAGATTTTCAACAAATGGTTTGCAGTTTATAGCTTTATATTCGAAGTTGGGATCTTATATTTTCAACAAATCGTGTTATCTCTTGAGAACCGTCAAATCACTTAATTATGATCAAGTGGTTTAATCCATTAGTCGAATGTCTGTCCAATTTAGAAGGACTCCACTTGACTGCATTATTGCTATTAATCATCCTTGTGATTCGAACAATCGGTATATGGTCCGAGGGCATAAATAAATTGCCTAATATAACGGAGTAATCTTGCAATATGTTACAGTAATCATTTTGAAATATTGTATTTCAGTTTATGTGGTTTTGTGTAACATATATAATAGACATAGGACCAACAAATTCGTTTGAAGCCATCCACCTTTAATGAAGGGTGGACCACACAACTAGCAACATTAGTGCTTTATGTTGGGTAGGCATTTTTTTTTACACCAAAGAAAGATTGGATGTTATTTCCAACTTACAATCTAATTCTGAGACTTTCAAGCATGCATATATGCATGTTGGTACTAAATAGTAGATATCTGTCAAGGATACTAAATAGTAATGCTCTTAGCTTCTTCTTCTTTCCAACTTTCATAGTGTTCATTACAGTAGCATTTTGAGTCCAGCAGGGTCGGCTATCTCATGGAATGGACGAGGACATAATTGCATAAATGAGACTAAACTTTAAATATCTTGCTACAAGTATATCTTATTTTAAACTTTAAAGTTCCATTGATTAATGGAAAGGAAAAGTTTAAGGAAATTAACTCAATATTTTTTTTTTTGGCATGATTGATCTAAAGATTAAATGGCCGATAAAAAAAAAAATAGCGAGTGTCGATTTCGTAGTACTAGACGCTGCTGAAAAAAAAAAATTATTTGAGCTGGCACGTGGACCTGAAGTTCCATTTACGTGCCCAGGACTTATTAGCCACCATTTCAACTCCTCTCCCATCGGCTCCGGCCACTGGTAGTGTCAATTTCTTGATAAATGTGAATTTCTTGAAAAATGATATTTATTCTTACATTTGACAAAGAAAATTTTACGAAGTCTCTCCGAATAGGCTCACCTATTTGGGTATGATGTCAGAAAGAACTTGAGGCTTGGTATTTAATTGGTCCCCGGTGACCTCCCTCCCTCATTTTTCCGCCTGGTCATATTCACGTAGAGCTACCGAAAGGAGTTGACCGAATATTTTTTTCTTCTCAAATTGTATTTATAAATTATCCATTTTTGTAAGTAACTTATTGACCTCTCTATATCGGCCCATCGATCGATATAAGAGAATTTTTTTTAAACAAAATTGTATTTCAAAACTGTTGTTTTAATTACGATTGTTTGTTGTTATTTTTTCATAGATCTATAGATGAAGTGTGAATGCCTTGTGGACAGCGCCTCGACGCACACAATCCTTCGAGAAAAAAGCTATTTTTATAGCTTATATAATTATGACGGTCCCGTTATTACGATATCAGGACTATCAAACATAATAGAAGGATCTGGTGAAGCAATTATATTGCTCCCAAATAAAACAAGACTAATAATAAAAGATGCACTATTCTCTCCTAAATCAAATAGGAACCTCATAAGTTTCAAGGACATTCGTTTAAACGGATATCACTTAGAAACAAATGAAATAAATGAGGCAGAATATCTGTATGTTACTCGTCTAAAAGATGGTTCAAAAACCATCTTAGAACGATTCAAGGGACTCCCGTCGGGTCTCTATCATACTCATATTCAATCAACAGAAGCTAACATGATTGTGCACCAAAAGTGTCATTTATCGCCAAAATTTACACTTTGGCATAATAGACTGGGTCACCCAGGATCAGCTATGATGAAACGAATCATGAGCCAATCCAGTGGACACAACCTGCAGAACCTGAAGATTCTTCAGAAGTATGATTACTCGTGTCTACCTTGTTTTCAAGGCAAACTTATAACGAGACCATCCCTTTTGAAAGTGGGACTAGAGTCTCCTAGCTTCTTAGAGAGAATTCATGGAGACATTTGCGGACCTATTCACTCCGCAAGTGGTCCATTTAGGTACTTTATGGTACTTATAGATGCATCTACTAAATGGTCTTATGTGTGCCTTTTGTCCACCCGCAACTTAGCTTTTTCTAAGCTATTGGCACAAATAATTAAGTTGCGGGCTCATTTCCCCGATAACTATATCAAAAAATTAAGACTTGATAATGCGGGTGAATTTACTTCACAGGTTTTTCAAGACTATTGCCAAGCAACTGGCATCGAAGTTGAACATCCTGTAGCTCATGTTCACACCCAGAACGGGTTAGCAGAATCTCTTATTAAGAGATTACAATGGATTGCTCGTCCATTGTTGATGCAGTCACAGTTGACTGTGGAAGCTTGGGGTCATGCTATATTGCATGTCGCATCACTTATTAGAATACGGCCTTCTGGAGGTCATATTCTATCTCCGATGCAGCTCGCTTATGGTTCACCTCCAAATATCTCACATTTGAGAGTTTTTGGTTGTGCTGTTTACGTCCCCATTGCTCCCCCACAGAGGACCAAAATGGGTCCATAACGTCGATTAGGTATCTATGTTGGGTTTGACTCACCCTCTATAATTAGATACCTAGAACCCCTGACGGGTGACGTATTTAAGGCACGTCTTGATGACTGTGAGTTTGATGAAGGATTATTTCCTAAACTAGGCACACAGTCTATGAAGCCAGATGTCACGCCCCAGAACCAGAATACTGGAGAGCGGGGGCAGATATAGCCAGCTACGTATATGAAATGGAATTCATTTCGCTATACGGTCACGGCTGTCTAGATACATGAGGGTTTAACTACAAGCCACCAGTCTCTTAAGGTCATGAACAAGTCTATTGTCTCAATCACAAGCAAGTAAGTAAAAGTTACAAGATGTATGATCATTAAATACACAATAGTAAGGCGTCCCAAACATTACATATTCAGCTGATCATGAAGCTAGTCATTACAAATGTCAGGACTAGCAAGAGTTTTAGTCATACATGATCAACCCTAGGATCTGTTAATCATGTTACAGCCCGTAGGCAGACAGTAAGTAAAGTGCAATCGAGCTAAACATGTGCTCGTCGGCTAAACGTCTCAAAAGAATAATTTTTACAATAGAGTGGGAGAGCCAAAAATAACCCACTCGTTGCCAGGGTTCCGTCTAGTGGCCACCATCTGGCTAGAAGGTCGGTAGATCCTCTGGAGCTGCTCCGAAATCTGGCCACACAAAACCAGCTGGGTCAGACCCCAGAAAGAGTAAGTGCCACAAAGGAGGCTTCACTTAAGAGCTAAAACCAGCAATCAGCACAAGGGTATAAATAAAAGTAAGAACTGGAATAAAAGAAATACATCAGGATGATATACGACGAGATAATCATGAAACTATTCAGATAACCAGGTTACAACCCGTAAACCAACAAGGACCGGGGTTGTAACCCTTCGTCTGAATAGAACTTGGAATTTTCACCATTTATTGGTAAAATAAATACAAGCATTCTGGTCATGCAGCAATCTGGAACAGGATCAGGGCAAGACTAGACTGGTTAGACTCCATCCCAATCATTTCACGGCCAAGCAAGAATTACGGCTTGATACTTTAACTAACTAGGGTTGTCACAAGCCTAATTACTAACAAGATGCAGCGAGATTATTCCACAGCTACAAGCCCTGCAGACCATCCAGGTTACCCGAGTTGAAAGATTTAGAGTTGAATTCAGGTGGGTACATCGTTCAGGAAATGAATGTACCCTTAGGTAGCTTGAAGGGTGCAACACATGACAGTGTGCTGGAAATGTGCCCTACTCGACGGCAGGCTACAGATCCCAAGGCGTACCCAGGTAACGGGATTTTCTGTAGCTGGAAAATCTCTTCATGACTAATGTATTAATCTAGTTATTAGTCCTTAGTTCATTTCAATAGGTACTCCTGACCGTGGTACTCAGGAGTCCCATCCTAGACATGATGCAAGACAGGACTGGTTTATTTATACAAACACAATCGCCCACGGTGTCCAGGTTATTATACAGGTCATGTCATGTCAAGTAGCCGTCGTAACAGCTTATCAAGATATAACATGTCAGGTTATCAGGTCAAGTGTACTAGTCAGGAGTGCGCCACGACGGGCCACTATCAGGTCATGTCAGGTTACTCATGTCAGGAGTGCACCACTACGGGTCACTATCGTGTCAGGCTCAGTTATCCTTTCCAAACATATTACATAAATTCGTGATTATCAAGTTCATGACAAAAGACGTAAGGATATAAAATGGGCGTAAAATATCTAATAAAATATCAATATACAGGGCTATAGAAGAGCCAAGCTTAAAGAAAATAAAATCAAACTGACACGCTGACATAAGACCAAGTCAGCCAAAGGCCATACGCTCAGTACAAAAGTCATACGCTCAGTGAATAATATACTCCATACGACTCCTCATCAAGGTAGCGTATGAACTCCATACGACTCCTCATCAAGGCAGCGTATGAACTCCATACGACTCCTCATCAACGCAGCGTATGAGGTCCATACGACTCCTTGTCACCCAAGTCAGCGTATGCAAGACATACGCTTCCAAAAGGCAGCGTATGAGGTCCATACGACTCCTCGTCACCCAAGTCAGCGTATGCAAGACATACGCTTCCAAAAGACAGCGTATGAGGTCCATACGACTGCTCATTATGGCAGCGTATGCAAGACATACGCTTCCAAAAGGTAGCATATGGGTCAGTCTGTGCTGCGCTAAAGAGCGCGCGCAGCTCAGTGGCGCAAGCTAAAAAGCTCGCGCATACTGCTCACTGTCTTCTCCAAATCAGCAAGAACTCCATGGTTGAACCCAAAGCTTCAAAAGTCCATAATTTGGTCAAAACAAGTCCAAATCCAATTTTTTAAAGGTCAAAATTGGGTAGAATAAAATTCTCTACAACATGGAACCATCAAAACTTGAAAACAAAAAAGTTTGATAGATCAAAACCACCAAAATCCGAAAGTAACTAATTTCTAGATCTACAAAAATTAAAGCCTCAAAATGGAAAACGACAAGTTCTAATGTGTCTTAGAAACATGAGGAGAAGCTAATGGAACAATAAAAATGAGCTCTCTTATGGAAGCAAGTTGTACTTGCCTAAGGGGTGTTGGTGTTGTGTAGAGGAAGGAAGAAGAAGATGGAGAAATAAATGAGAGAATAATGAGGAGAGAGAAGGTTGGTGGAGATAATAAAGAGGGTGGTTGTGGTGGAAATGAGGGAGGAGCATAGGCTAAGGTGTTCCATGCATATTAAATCAAACCAAACCAACCCAAACCAATCTTTCTCCATAAAATAAAACCAAGCCATGCCAGACACCCATTCACGAGAAACCAAAAATCCGCAAGTCGAGAAAATAAAATACATGCCAAAATCCAACTTTGAGTATAATTACGAAATACGGGAAACGAGGGTGACAACTCTACCCACCTTAAAAGAATTCCGTCCTCGAAATTCAATCAAGAGGCTAGAGGAGCAATGACAAGCTATACTAATAACAAGCAAGCTATACTAGGCAATCAATCAATCATGCAAGCAAGGAACCGAAGGCATGAGGCATAAGAAAGACATTATACCTCACAAGTCAAACAAGCCGGGATATCGCGATCGGATATCATCCTCACGCTCCCATGTTGACTCACCCAAAGAGTGATGACCCCAAGCAACTCGGACTAACTTGATAGTCTTATTCTTGAGGGTCTTCTCTCTCCGGTCCAATATAGACACGGGCCTCTCCTCATACGAAAGGTTGGTACCAACAACCAATTCCGAATGATCCAGGATGTGGTTCGGGTCTGGGATATACCGTCGTAATTGGGATACATGGAACACGTCATGCACCTCGCTTAGCGACGGCGGAAGAGCGAGACGATAGGATATATCTCCTACTCGCTCCAGAATGTCGAACGGCCCTATATACCTAGGACTAAGCTTTCCCCGTACGCCGAAACGAATGACGCCACGGTTAGGTAAAATCCTCAGAAATACATGATCGCCGACCGAAAACTCGAGAGGGCGCCAATGAGAATCGGCCCAATGACGCTGGCGATCTTGGACAACTCGAAGGTGATCTCTGACTCGCCTGACCACCTCAACTGTCTGGGCAATCATTTCTGGACCGAGCATCTGTCTCTCTCCAACATCATCCCAGGCTAACGGGGATCTGCACTTCCTGCCATACAGCGCCTCGAACGGTGCCATCTGGATACTGGCCTGGAAACTATTATTGTACGAGAATTCTACCAGGTGCAAGTGATCTTCCCACGAACCACCAAAGTCAAGTGTACAAGACCGCAACATGTCTTCAAGAGTCTGGATCGTGCGCTCAGACTGGCCATCTGTCTGCGGGTGATAGGCTGAACTGAACTGGAGATGAGTCCCCAAACTCTCTTGCAAGCTACGCCAAAAGTGTGACATAAATTTGAAATCTCGGTTCGAGGTGATACTGACTGGAACATCGTACAATCTGACGATCTGTCTAAGGTACATCTCCGCTAGCTGAGCCGTCGACTGACCAACTCTAAAGGGAAGAAAATGAGTCACCTTCGTGAGCCGGTCAACTATAACCCAAATAGAATCTCTACCAGCTGGAGATCTAGGTAATCCAGTCATGAAATCCATGGTCACATGCTCCCACTTCCATTCTGGAATCGGCAAAGGCTGAAGAAGTCCTGCTGGCCTCTGATGTTCAGCCTTAACTTGTTGGCAAACCAAACACCGAGAGACAAACCGAGCTATCTCCCGCTTCATGCCATTCTACCAAAAGTGCTGACGGATATCACGGTACATCTTCGTACTGCCAGGATGGATGGAATACTGAGAACTGTGCGCTTCTGACATGATTTCCAGCCTGATATCTCCACTGGGTACACAAAGGCGATTACCATGTCGAAGTGTACCATCCTCATGAATACATAACTCTGGTCTTCGTCTTGTCTCGTACTCTGCTCTGAGTCGCTGAAGCTTGGAATCTGTCGACTGCGCCATCCGGATCCTCTCAACTATAGTGGACTGAACTTGCATGCTGGCCATCAATGCCACACTGGAAGGGAGAACAACTTCTATACCCATCCTCTGAAGATCGGCTAACAATTCTGGCTCCGCTGTTAGAAAATAAGCTCCGGCTCTCCTGCTCAATGCATCTGCTACGACATTGGCCTTCCCAGGATGATACTGCAAGCTGACATCATAATCCACAAGTAGCTCCAGCCATCTTCTCTGACGCATGTTAAGATCCTTCTGGGTGAAAACATACTTCAGGCTCTTGTGGTCGGTGAAAATCTCTACCCTATCTCCGTACAAATAATGCCTCCACAACTTAAGTGCAAACACCACTGCTGCCAGCTCCAAGTCATGGGTTGGGTAATTCCTCTCATGATCACGAAGTTGCCGTGATGCATAAGCTATTACCTTCCCATGCTGCATCAGAACACATCCTAAACCTCTGCCTGAAGCATCACAATACACTGAGAATCCTCCGGTTCCATCTGGAAGCGTCAGAATAGGAGCTATTATCAGGCCTCGCTTCAACTGTTCAAAAGAACTCTGACACTCTGCTGTCCAAGTAAACTGCGTATCCTTGCGGGTCAACTGGGTCAATGGTCTTGATATCCGAGCAAAGTCTAAAACAAATCGCCGATAATAGCCAGCCAATCCAAGAAAACTGCGAACTTCTCAACGGTGCTGGGTACTGGCCATGACTCAATAGCTACAATCTTCTGGGGATCCACTTCTACTCCTCCTCTGGTGATGATATAACCCAAGTACGAAATGCGATTGAGCCAGAACTCGCATTTACTGAACTTGGCATACAGCTGGTGCTCCCTGAGAGTCTGAAGAACCACACGAAGATGCTGCTCATGCTCCGCCTCACTCTTGCTGTAGACCAGGATGTCATCCAAGAACACGATCACAAACTGATCCAAGTAAGGCATGAAGATGCGATTCATGAGGTCCATGAATACTGCCGGCGTATTGGTTGCTCCAAAAGGCATAACAAGAAACTCCCAATGTCCATATCTCGATCTAAAAGCTGTCTTCGGGATGTCCTGCTCTCTGACTCTGATCTGGTAATATCCTGAGCGCAAGTCAATCTTCGAGAATACTGATGCCCCCTTGAGTTGATCAAACAAGTCATCTATCCTCGGGAGAGGGTATCTGTTCTTGATTGTCACTGAGTTCAAGGTACGGTAATCAACACATAACCTGGACGTACCATCCTTCTTTTTCACAAGAAGCATCGGGGCTCCCCAAGGCGATCTACTAGCACGAATGAATCCCTTGGTTCTAAGCTCTTCAATCATCTTGTACAAGATCTCCAACTCTGATGGCGCCATCCTGTAGACTCTCTCTGACACTGGGGCTGTCCCAGGAATCAAGTCTATAGTGAACTCGATCTCCCGCTCCGGAGGAATACCTAGAAGCTCTTCTGGAAAAACATCTGGGAACTCATCCACTATCCTGGGCAACTGAACTGCTGCTACTGCCATCCGCAATATCGGAGGAGAAGGCTCAACCTCGCCTCGAGAGAAAGAAAACTCCGGCTCTCCTGGAATGCTAAAAACAACCCTACCAATATGGCAGTCTATCCTAGCATACTGGTTCCTCAACCAATCCATCCCTAAGACCACATCATAATCGGCCATCGGGAACTCTATCAATCTAGCGAAAAACTCCCTACCACTAACTACGATCCGACACGAGGAAAACACTCTATCTACTCCCACAAGTCCGCTACCAGTAAGTATATTGAGCCTTACTGATAATGACTCGGGCTCCAATCCTATTCGTGTCGCAAATCGTACAGACATAAATGAATGCGATGCACCAGAATCAAATAAAGCTGAAACTGGAAAGGAGTTGACGAGAATAGTACCTGCCACTACCTCTCCTGGTGCCAATCCTTCCTCCACGGTCATCACCATAGCCTGACCGTGCCCTCGGGGTGCTGGTCCCCTCTGCTGAAATCCTCGCTGTCTGCTCTGACTCTGGGCTTGGGCTTGTGCATACTGCTGGGGGTTCTGCTGTTGGAATACTTGGGTCTGAGGCGGCAAGGGCCTCGACAATGGATACTGCTGTTGCTGCTGCGGGACCGGTGCGGGTCCTCTCACCGAAGAACTAGAAAGGTTGGACGAGGATGAACCACCCCTGTTCCGGCAGGATCCAACCCTATGGTTTGCTGCTCCACAAGCCAGACATAATCCCTGCGCCCTACGGTACTCTGCCACCACATGGCCTGGCTTCCCACAATAAGAATATCCCACTGCGAAAGACTGCTTCTGCTTCTGCTGCTGCTGAGGGTGCGTCGGAGTGGAATGCTGAACCGACGTCACTGAGGCCGTTTGCCTCGGAGCTCCAATAGTCAAGGCCCTGGCTGCCGGGGCTGGTACTGAAGACTGATTTATCTGGCCGTGAGATCTCTTCCGACCCCCGGCCCTACCCACGATCCTTTGGGAGGTATACTCATGCCTCCTAGCTGCTCTCAAGACTGCATCAAAAGTCTGATGCTCAAATTGTTCTACTGCCAACAAGATCTCCAGATGAAGTCCCTGCTGGAACCGCTGGGCTCTATCATACTCGGTTGCCACCAAGGTGGGAGCAAACCGACTAAGTCTGAAAAACTCGGCCGCATATCCGTCGACCGTCCTGCCTCCTTGCTTCAGATTTGTGAACCTCGTCTGTAGATCGTACCGAGCTACAGCATCAAAATATTTGGTCTGGAATCTCTCCCGGAATACTGCCCAAGCAATGGGTTCTGCTAATCCAACGGCCTGTGCCGTCCACCAGCTGCGGGCAAGATCTAATAGCTGTAGGCGCACAACGGCCACCTTCTCATTCTCTGGAGTCCTGGCTGCTTCTAGAATCACCTCTGTGTCCTGAAGCCAAGCATCTGCGGCGATAGCATCTTCACTACCGTCAAAGAAGGGAGGGTTCAAGCGCTTGAAGCTGCTGGCCGCGCTGTTACCCTGATGACCACCCCGGGTCAAAGCATCCGTCACTGCCTGTTGCAAGGCATCTCCACGACGATCTTGGGAAGCTATCAAGGTCCTGACGAGTCCTACCAAAGTGCCATCATCAGGTTCTATAGGCTGAACTGGCTGAACCGGTGGCTCTCCGCCAGAAGGCACGACTCTGGAGGCTACCCCGGAATGCTGGGCTTGATCCCCGGGTTGCTGCTGGTCTACGGAAGGTGCTCCATCTTGCTGATCGGCCGGGTCTGGTACTATGCCGCTGAAGAAGACGACATAGGAAACAAATAAGGAAGGACCAGGACAGACCAACGATGCAAGCAGGTGATCAGGACAAGAATCCGGGGATTCAGAGGATACGAGCAGAGTTCAAGGGCAGATATTAATTGAGACATCTATTCGGTAAACCCTCACATATCTTGATTTACAAGGCCTGTATGGGCCACCACTTAAACCATGTCACACCCCAGAACCAGAATACCGGAGAGCGGGGGCAGACATAGCCAGCTACGTATATAAAATATAATTTATTTCGCTATACGGTCACGACTGTCTAGATACATGAGGGTTTAACTACAAGCCAGCAGTCTCTTAAGGTCATAAACAAGCCTATTGTTGTCACACCCCGATTCCGTAGAATCGATAGTCGTCCCCCAGGCGTGATGCCGTGCGAACCTAAGTTGCGATCGCACAAGGCATAGTCATAAGGTTATCCGAAACACAACATCAAGTTAGAGTACGCAGAGAAATTGAATAACACATTTGAAATAGAAGTAGATTTTTTTATTGATAATAAAACTTCATTTACATTGACTTCATTACATTCATTGCCGCGCGGGCTACAATATGACTCGACTTACAAAATGAACGCCGATGAGATAGTCGTTCCATACATTATACCCCTTTATACAAGCAAAACTATTATACATTTCTACCTGCGATCGAGACAAGCCGATTCGCCATCTTTTCTTTTGGACTGAGTGCGGGGTCTACTTCAAAAGGATTCCAGAAACAAGCCTTTACACGGACGAGACTTCAAAAGTGTCCACGCCGCCTTGAGATTTTAGATGGCACGCCCTTCGTGGTTCGGGGTACCTGCGTGGAGAGCGAGGATCAGTATATTACACTCTGTATTGGTGCGTGGCAAGTTAAGTTCCAAGCTCTTATTTGGTTGAATGAGTTTATATAACTTAGTTCATGAATGTTTCTAACCATCCTAATGAATTTCAAGTGGGCAATGACAAGCATAATGTAATTTACGTCGGAACTTACCCCCGGCGGACCGCGCCGCACCTTTGAAACTTACCATGTTATTTCCTGTCAATTGTTATCATTTACGTTCCAAGTGCAACATTACGTGTGTTTGGTCACTGACATCACAAGCCATCCTGGACTATAGCTTTGTTAGCCGGGGCCCTTGCAGCGCAAGTAACGAGCCCCGCTGCAAGTCCCCGCTTAACCCGTGCTATCATCCAGCACAGCTATACCATGTTTCCTCCTAGGCCGAGTCGGTCCCGTGGCCCCGGGTAGTCGCTCGAGGAAACTCTCCCTTGTCGACAAGTTGTCCAATGACCGAGTTAAGACAACATTTAGTTATTAAGGCCTAGCCTACTTTCTCTTTGAAACTTGATTATTTTACCGTGTCCGTGCCTTTGCTTTCATTCTTACATCCGCAGCAACACTATCGATTTTATTTAAGAAGGGGGTCGAGAAGAGAAGGGTCAGCCACTCACCTTGAGTTTACTTCGGCGAGAGAACTTGTTGGTCGCACTAGACGTCGCCTACGCGATTACCTGAAATCGCACAAGCAACCAATTAGAACACTGCATTATTCAAAGAGTTCGATAGAAAATGCGAGTTCGAAATGCAAGCCATAAAAACTATCGAAAACATTCACGAAAGCGCATTCAGAAAACAAAGCCAAAACCAACGCAAGCGGCATGAAAAGCAGAGCAACGGGAGGTCTCTCCCGACTCAGCCGCAGAGCCAATCCTCGAGGCGCAACCCGCTGAATATGGGACTTGGTTCCGAAGAAGACATTCCATAACGAGGAATGGATCTTAATTCAACCATTCACGTTCGATCGACTCGGTCGATCCCGACCTATCGGTCCCGACCGAATCGATAGCGACAGTGTTCCTTTCTTGCGCATCCCGTGGACAAGTACGGGGCACGATGTAGGGACGAGACACTACACCATAACCAACTAAGAAAAAGTTTCGTCCTCGAAACTTAAAATAGAACCTACCTCTACGAGAACAATGAAGAAAACTTTTCCTTCATTTCTGACTCAAGCTCCCACGTTGACTCTTCGATCGAGTGGTTCCTCCAGAGGACTCGGACTAGAGAAATAGCACGGTTGCGGAGAAGTTTATCCTTACGCTCCAAGATTTGCACCGGCTCTTCGACATATAACAAGTCCGTCTTTAGGTCCAGCTTACCCAAATCCACAATATGGCTCGGATCATGCACGTACTTCCTCAATTGCGACACATGGAAGACGTTATGTATCTCTGACAACGCAGGCGGCAAGGCAATTTGGTAAGCTATCGGGGCGACTCGCTTCAATATTTCGAACGGGCCAACAAATCTTGGGCTCAATTTCTCCTTCGCACCGAACCTGGAAACTCCACGCATAGGCATCACCTTCAGGAATACATGGTCGCCTTCCGAGAACTCGAGGGGGCGTCGGTGCGTGTCGGCATAGCTTTTCTGTCGGCTTTGTGCTATCTTCAATCTTTCTCGTATCAACTTGACCTTCTGCACAGTCTGTTCCACCAGCTTCGGACCAAGTATCTGCCGTTCCCCGACTTCATCCCAGCAAATGGGCGATCTACACTTCCGGCCGTACAAAGCTTCATACGGTGCCATTTGGATGCTGGACTGATAGCTGTTGTTGTGCAAACTCGGCCAGCAGTAGATGGACGTCCCAACTTGACTTCAAGTCGATCGCACAGAGTCGCAACATGTCTTCGAGAATTTGGTTCACCCGCTCTGTTTGGCCGTCAGTCTGAGGATGATAAGCTGAGCTGAACTTTAACTTGGTCCCCAGTGCTGAATGTAGACTACCCCAGAAGTGCGCTACGAACCGTCCATCCCGATCCGAGACGATAGAAACTGGGACCCCGTACAGCCGAACTATTTCATCAAGGTATATCTGAGCAAGACGGTCGATGCTCCAAGTAACTTTGATGGCGATAAAGTACGCTGACTTGGTTAGTCGATCGACGATGACCCAGACGGCGTCATTTCCCTGCGGCGTCCTCGGCAAGCCAACGACGAATTCCATAGTGATGTGATCCCACTTCCACTCCGGAATGGCAAGGTTCTGCATCTCCCCACCCGGTCGCTGGTGCTCGGCTTTGACTTGCTGACAGGCCATGCATTTTGACACAAAGAGCGCTACGTCCCTCTTCATGCCGTGCCACCAAAAGACAACGCGGAGGTCCTTATACATCTTGGTGCTGCCAGGATGCAAAGAATATTTTGCATAATGTACCTCCGTCATTATCTCCTTTCTAAGTTCTGCGTCGTCCGGTACGCATAGCCGTCCCTTCACGTGCAACACTCCCGACTCGTCCTCTGCAAAGTCGGACGCTTTCCTGTCGATATTAGCTTTCGCATCTTCTTTAGGTATGGGTCGTCCTTCTGTACAGACTTGATCCTCTCCAGTAGGCTCGGTTCCACCCGCAGTTGCGCCAGTTTCACGTCTCTGAAACGAACTCGAAGCTCGATGCCCATTCCTTCTAAGTCACGCAGCAGTCGATCGTTGATGCATAATGAAGCTAAGTATTTTCGGCTCAGCGCATCCGCTACCACATTTCTCTTGCCCGGCGTGTAGTCGATCGATAAGTCATAGTCTTTGATTAGATCGAGCCATCGCCTCTGCCATAAATTCAGTTCTTTCAGGGTGAAGAGATACTTGAGGCTTTTGTGGTTCGTATAAATCCTGCACGCCACACTATAGAGATAGTGATGCCACAGCTTCAACGCGAACACAATTGCCGCTAGTTCTAGGTCGTGCGTGGGGTAGTTCTTCTCATGCGGCTTCAATTGCCGGGAAGCAAAAGATATCATCTTATCCCGCTGCATGAGCACACACCCCAAGCCCTGGCCAGATGCATCGCTGAAGATTTGAAATCCCTCCGTCCCTTTAGGAAGAGCAAGTATCGGGGCCGAAACGAGCCGTTGTTTGAGCTCCTAGAAGGAAGCTTCACAGTCGTCTGACCACTTGAATGCGACTCCTTTATGGGTGAGGCGATTCAACGGCGATGCAATCTTCGCGAAGTCCTTCACGAAGCGTCGGTAGTATCCCGCCAAGCCTAGGAAGCTTCGAATTTCGCTAACTGATGCGGGCCGTTTCCAATCAGCAACTGCCTCGACTTTCTTCGGATCGACTGCGATGCCCGCAGCGGAAATGATGTGCCCAAGGAATGAGACGCTGTCCAGCCAGAACTCGTACTTGTTCATCTTCGCGTACAACTGATTCTCTCAAAGGGTTTGGAGTACCGTCCGTAGATGCTCTGCATGTTGCGCTCGATCCTTCGAGTAGACGAGGATGTCGTCGATGAAGACTACTACGAACTTATCAACGAACGGACGGAACACCTGATTCATTAGATCCATGAAGACAGCAGGGGCGTTTGTCAGACCGAACGGCATTACCAAGAACTCGTAGTGGCCGTAACGAGTGCGGAAGGCAGACTTCGGCACGTCATCTGGCTTGACTTTGAGTTGGTGGTAACCCGATCGTAGATCAATCTTCGAAAATACCATTGCACCCTGGAGCTGGTCGAACAAGTCGTCGATGCGGGGCAGGGGGTATTTGTTTCGGACGGTGGCTTTATTCAATTTCCGATAGTCGATGCAGAGCCGCATCGATCCATCCTTCTTCTTTACGAATAGCACGGGCGCACCCCACGGTGAGACACTCGGACGGATAAACCCTCTGTCGAGCAATTCCTGAAGTTGTGCCTTCAATTCTTTCAATTTTGTAGGAGCCATTCTGTACGGAGCCTTCGAAATCGGCCGGGTGTCGGGGAATGTGTCGATGGTGAACTCTATTTCTCGATCGGGCGGTATGCCAGGTAGCTCGTCCAGGAACACGTCTGGGAATTCTGCCACAACGTCGGTATCACCCGCGTTCGCACCATCCTGCCTCGTGTCACGAACGGACGCCAAGTAGCCTTCGCACCGGGAATGAAGTAGCTTTCGAGCCGAGATTGCCGAGATCACCATGCACGTCGGCGATGCTTCACCACACGAATAGCAGAATTCTGGCACTCCAGGTATGTGGAAGGTGACCTTCTTTCCTGCGCAGTCGATGTTGGCGTTGCAAGGACCGAGCCAATCCATGCCCAGTATGATGTCGAAGTCCTTCATGTCTAGAACTATCGCATCAAGACCGATCTTTTGACCGCTGATACAGATAATCCCGTCGGCGCAGGCTAAGTTTGTGAGAATTGGTGCGCCCGAAGGTGTGCTTACGCTAAGGTCGAGATCTAATGATATTACAGGAAATTTGTGCTCGGCGGTGAAGTCCGTCGATATGAAAGTATGCGAAGCGCCTGAATCAAATAATACACGAGCAGGTACATTATTGAAATTTAATATACCTGTCACAACGGTATCGGAAGTATACGCCTCGTCTCGAGTCATGGCAAAGACACGCCCCTGTGCATTAGGGCGTCGGGCTTGGTTGTCGGTTTGAGTGGGCTGAGGGGGTCGGAGCGCCTGTCCTCGATTCTTTTGACGCTGTTGTTGTGGTGGTGCATTACGATTCCATTTCCGGGGGCAATCTCGTGCTTGGTAGTTCCTTGCTCCGCAGTTGAAGCATCCACCTTCGAGGACATGACAATCGTTGGCATGGTGACCGAAGTTATTGCACTTGGTACACCGAGGTAGTGGGTTCTGTCCTTTGTAGCTGCCGTTGTTTGGACGCTTTGAAGCGTGAATGTTGCCTCCCGTATAGCTAGGACGTTTGTGATTTGAGTGGCGCACAACGTCGTCAGCACCGGAAGGATGCAGGTTCTCAAGGCCGAGGGCGTGATTCAGAGCCTCGCCCATGGTCTTGTACTCCGGGACCCCGACATGTGCACCGATAGAGTGTCGCAGACCCACTTCGAACCGCCGCACACGGCACTCTTCAGTAGGCAGAAACTGGCCAGCAAATTTAGACAACTTGTTAAACTCTGCGGCGTACTGTTCCACTGTCCTGTTCCCTTGCTTCAACTGTATGAATTCATTCTCCTTCGCTTGACGAATGGCTGATAAAAGGTACTGCACTTCAAAAGCTTTACGGAACGTGGCCCAAAAGATCGGCACGGTATTGTTGTCCGGTCGGATCGCTCGCTTGCGCACGACCCACCAGTCGTGCGCGTTCAACCGTAGTTGAAGTTGTACACAGGCGACTTGCATGGATTCTTCAATGCCGAGCAGCTCGAAGTGATCTTCCAGCTCTTCCAACCAGTCGATTGCCATGGAGGGACCCTCGGTGCCGCTGAAGGAAGTGCGGCACGCCTTCTTGAATTCTGACACTTCAAAGTTGTACTTTTTCAGTGTCGCTGGTTGATGCTCGGGCTCCGCCGTATCGACTTCAATGGGTTGGATCGTCGGCTCGGTGGCAGGAGGTGCGGTGACGGTAGGCGCAGTCGCAAAATTTTCGTTGGCCGCCATTGTCTGGACGATCTGCTGCAGGGTATCTAGCTACTTTTGCTGAAGCTTGGCATGTGCATCAAAGCGAGCTTCGAAGCGAGCTTCGAACTGGGCCTGTCGTTCCTCTACTTGTTGATGTCGGTTCTCGGACTGGTTTCGCTGCGCCTCCATCATGCGTAGCATCCTTTCGATGGTATCGTTAGAAGGTCCGGCCCGCGGACGATGCGAACTGCTAGAGCCGCTTGAGGTGCTCTGTTTTTGCTCGGTCGTGGGTTCCGTCACTTCTGTGATACGAAGGCAAACGCATCAGTCACAAAATATTACGGACTCATTATATGGAACAACTTATTTCATCGATGCGAGGTCAAAGGATGTAAAGCCATGCTCTGATACCATTATGTCACGTCCCGATTTCGTAGAATCGATAGTCGTCCCCCGGGCATGATGCCGTGCGAACCTAAGTTGCGATCGCACAAGGCATAGTCATAAGGTTATCCGAAACACAACATCAAGTTAGAGTACGCAGAGAAATTGAATAACACATTTGAAATAGAAGTAGACTTTTTATTGATAATAAAACTTTATTTACATTGACTTCATTACATTCATTGCCGCGTGGGCTACAATATGACTCGACTTACAAAATGAACGCCGATGAGATAGTCGTTCCATACATTACACCCCTTTATACAAGCAAAACTATTACACATTTCTACCTACGATCGAGGCAAGCCGATTCGCCATCTTTTCTTTTGGACTGAGTGCGGGGTCTTCTTCAAAAGGATTCCAGAAACAAGCCTTTACACGGACGAGGCTTCAAAAGTGTCTACGCCGCCTTGAGATTTTAGATGGCACGACCTTCGTGGTTCGGGGTACCTGCATGGAGAGCGAGGATCAGTACATTACACTTTGTACTGGTGCGTGGCAAGTTAAGTTCCAAGCTCTCATTTGGTTGAATGAGTTGTTTTCCATAAATAAATTCACTTTATTTATTGTGTTTCTGGGAAAATTACAACTGTAGGAATCCGATCTAGAAGACGATCGCTTTATCCCTTGGACTATGCGAAGAAGAAAAGCTCTCAAAATTTTGACAGTAGATAACTATGTATCTGTACAATGAATGAGAAAAAGAACTCTATTTATAGAGTCAAAAATAACTGTAAGGATAACTGTCTTCACAACCTATGCCTAGTTAAAAATTACGCAGGATTTTAACATACGCAAAGTTGTGAGCAGTTACTGGACGTGGCCTGTAACTGTTGGACACATGGCAATCATACATGAGTCGTGTGCAAGTTACAGGACACGCAGGTGAGAGATCAGTGGCATGACTGCCACGTACTCCAATTTGATAAAATCTACGCAGACTTGTTGAAGACGAAATCCACGCAAACTCAGGGTAGAAAGCTTCAAAATCCACGCAAACTTGGGGCAAGAAGCTTCAGAATCCACACAGACTTGGGGCAAAAAGCTTCAAAATCCACGCAGACTTGAGAAAAAAACTTCAGAATCCACGCAGGTTTGAGATGAAGAGCTCAAAACACACGCAGACTTGAGATAGGACTGCCAGCTGTCTTGATTTGGCGTGTCTCGACTGACACAAAATCTCTGACAGTGATTGCTTGGTCAGTCGCATTAAATGACAAGAAACTCTTTTGGTACGCCAACTTGACGAAGGCTGAGTCTTGCTGAAGAAGATTTCGAAAGTCACGCAATAGTCGGCTGTGATCTCTCGAGTTCTGTGCATATGTGGCATACGAGAAGACATTCCTCGACTGTCGTGCTGTCAGTCATAATTACACTCTGACTAATGATGAGCTGTCTCCCAGCATGACTTTTAAATATTGTCCTGATCAACTCAGCGTGACTTTTGGACTTGTTCTGATCAACTCAGCGTGACTGTTCATTTTTAAGGCCTACAAAACCCCCTTCAAAGTTTTCAAAAAATGATAAATTATTTCGAAATACTTTGAAATCGAGATGTTAAAATGAATTTAGTCACGCTGAGATGACTTTAAAAAGATATTTATTCCTAAATGATTGGACTGTTAGGATTCTGTGCAGTTAGGATCCCGTATCAAGCTCTTAAATCGAGGCAATCATGATGGGCCGTTTGGAATTCTTCATGAGCCTATAAATAAACCATAGATTACTTCTTTCTTTCTTTACTTGCATTTGAAAGAGAGAATCCACAGAAGAGAACTTCATCTTCCCCGACGAACTCCTTCTTCCCCGACTTCTTCTTCTCCTTTCTCAGCAGCAATGGCTCCCAAGAAAGCTGATGCTCAGGCCAAGGGGAAAGCCCCTGCAACTTCTTCGCGTGCCACTACTGACAGACTTCCTCGACAGGAAGTCCCGCAAGCTCCTATGCATCGTAAATGATGGGAGAACACGAACTGTTGAAGACGACTTTGATGAAGATGAACTCCACATAGAATTTTTTAGGATCTTAAGATAATAAACTTCAGAAATATATCCCCCCTTCTTAGGGCAAAGTATATTAATAAAGTATGCCCCCTCTTTAGGGTCGGCCATACTTCACATCTTCGTGTTTACGAAGCTCTGTGTTTCACGCAAAGGAGCATGGCTCTCATGACTCTGCGTGACTTTTCATGTTGGCAGAAATATCACATGTTGAATTATTCATACAGACTTCATGATGATTCTGCGTGATTTTTCACATGTTGGCAGAGATGTCAATGTTGAATTATTCACGCAGACTTCTGAGAGTCATCCTCTGGATAGATTAGTCTTGATCTATCAGCGTATTTTTTGTCATTTTCACTTAAATGTGATTCTGGCAATGATACGTGACTTTCATCCTAATCTGTCTGGACTTTGCATGAATTAATTATCTGCGTGAATAAATCACTCAGTATGTCATGGTAATATATCCATATGTAGTCTGCGTGACTTTTGGAATTTCCTTAAAATACTGTAATATACGCATAGACATAGATATATCTGACTTTGTCTTCTTTTATTTTCTATAGTGAACATCCGAAGCGAAGAAGCAGATTATGAGGGGTGCTTGAGTTTCTCATTTAAGCATGATCTATCTCATGTACAATTCCCTCATTTTGATCTTCCTGAAGCAAGACTATCATTGTTGGCCAATCAAGATCATACAACCCTACTCTGCTTAATGAATGGACAACCTTTTTAGAGTCTGGATCTGGTATCCCACAAGAAACCAGCATTCTTGTTCGGAGATGCCATAGCATAGAAATCTCAGCCGAAGGGCATCAGAGAGAAGGTGTGCTTCTACTTCGAAGGGGATGTAAAACAACCCATGTACTGGCCAAAGGTTTCCACGGGCTTGTCAATCATGAGACTTATGCATGCCAGCAATCCGAGAAAGATGTCCTGGTATTTGACAGAATATCAGTAGACGAAGGCAAGCCGTATTATTTACAGGAAGGAGGGATTCTTTAGTGCCCCGGAGAACCATGTATCAGTGTTTCGGGGTTTGAAGCCTGGATGCATACCACCAGAAGACTCAGCCATATTGATGCCATTCAGGATGCCCATTTTCATAAACGAATTTATGTCAAACAAGAATGCATTCTATCCGACCGATTCGACGCCGAGGATGAACGGCCTAATGAATCATGAGAATGTGAGATGGAAGACTTTGGTCCACTGGGCTTTGGAGAATTTTGAAACTGAGCTGAAGAAAATAAATCTCTATGATGCCGTCGTCAATTCATCCTACGGCTTCAAGCCTAACCCCTTCCTGTTCCTGGCTTTGGTTGAGAGATACAACCACAGGACGGGGACCTTTATGACTTCCAAGGGGGAGATGGGCTTCGCCCTTCATGAGATGGAATACATCTCACATCTGCTTTCGGGCTCACTGCCGTATGAGGAGTATGTTCCTACGACAGAAAAGCTGAACTTTCTGTCAGAGGAGAATCCAGAGATGGTACATTTATTTGAGGAGATGATGTGCCATTTTGGCACATGTACTCTGTATTATAAGGGTTCCAAGGATGAAGCTGGAAACCACATTCAGAAGTGGATGTCCTACCTTTTCATGAACCGTAAAAAGGATGAGAAGAAAATAAACGAGAAGAGGTGGTACCGGATTAGCAACTTCAAGCCTCTCTCTGAGGGTGAGATCATTTATTTGTTGGAGAAATATGATTGCAAGGATTTCACTATCACTGAAGACTGGTACGAGTTCAAAGCTGGAACCACTTTCAGTTCTTATGTGAGGCAGAGTGGCAAGAGTCTGTCAAGGAATGGTCACTTGGCCGGATTCCTATCTCTGTGGTTAAGGAGATTCATCGTTCCTGGCTCCAGCTCCTTGGATAGGATACACAGAGGTGTTATCTTTGCAGCGGTGCGCCTTGTGTATGGTTACAAGCTGGACTTATTATCAGCGATGACCTGTAGGCTAAATGCAGGTCTTCGGAATTTTGTAACTAACATGCTGTCTGCTCAGAGGCTAATGACTGAAGAATTCCCAAGGATAGAGATGCCCTTTACATTTTTATATGGTTGGCTTCTCCTTCATCATGATGGTCTGATACCTCCAGGGGCAGGAGGGAGTAGCAGTCTTTTTCTGGAGAGGTACTCTGGAGAGACGTTCTGGAAGGTTCACACCCTTCCAGAATGTAGAAATGTTTTGAATCGGGCATCACATTGGTCTATCCAATGTGTCCCTCCACCACAGGGTTATGAGAGCATGCCCTTAAATATGATGGATGGAGATATGGGGAACAGGCTAGACGATGTAGCCTTTCAATGGTTGCAGAGGATCCGTCCTTCTCATCTAGTATACCGTCACGAAGAAATAGCATATCTGGAGCCATATTTACCAAGCCGATTTGCCAGACAATTCGGTTATGACCAACTTCACGTTGGGAACGCCACCACTTGCTTATCTGCTCGTGGAGGGCTTGTCGACGGAGCTAGAGCTTGGAGATATTTTGCGGCTAGAGATACAAAAGCTGTATTCTCTATGCCTAATCCTTTGTCTAGCTTGGGGCCAAAGATGCTGTACACATATGCTCGCTTCTATGTGTCGTCGAGCACCTTCAGGCCAAGTTTCAATCTGAAGACCTTTGTTGCGGAGGATGAATCGAAGAGGTCAAAGAAGAGGATTGTTATTCAACATTTTCCTCCGGAACCCGAAGATGAGACAACAGAGGTTGAACCGCTTTATGAATTATTTCAGGAAGGAAATTTTCCTGATGAAGTTCTCCCCCCTATATTTGTATCTCTTTCTAAGAGGAAGAGAAGCGATGAATCGGAGACTGTCTCCAAGAGGAGTACTAAGTCTACAACATCTAGAAAAAAGAAGAAAGGGGTCTCAGTGACTGCTACATCATCTTTAGGCGGTATCTCTATTGATAAGGACGATGTCGCTGATAAAGACGAAGAGACTAATGAAGACGACGCTCCTTTGATAAGGAGGTCGAGAGGCAAATATGTTAATAAGTCTGTCAGCAAAATTAAGGGCAATAAACTCCTAGAAACGATCATGAGTGGAGGAGTTTTGCCAAAAATCAATGAAACAGCTTCTACTGAGAAGACCGAGTCTGATAATATTCACCTTGCAACAGCTTCAACTGAACAGACTGAAGTAGAGTCTGTTCAAGCTCAGGAAACAACTGCTCCGACCACAAGTGGAGTAGCTATTGAACCCTCGGAGACGAGGATGATCCCATTTGAGCATAGGACAGAGGGCGTCATTCAAGCACTGGATGACCAGATTGATTACTCTGAAGAAGAAACAGCTCCAGAAGAAGTTACCAAACAGTCAGAAGTTCCTGAAATTCAAGCTGAAGAAAACATTTCTTTGGCCAGAGGCGATGAAGACGTGCCGGCGTCTGAGCTATCAGCTGCTGATGATCTGTTAAAGAATGTTTGTCAAGACATTATTCTTCGAACCGATATTCCAGAGACGACTGAACCGGCAACTAATACCGAGCTTGCTATCGTCACTGTTCCGGAGACTCATGAAAATGTGAATATCATTGACTCTGAATCAGAAGCTCATCCTGAAGACGAAGAAGAAACAGAAGCTGAAGGAGGAGAAGACTGGCATGCTGGCACTTCGACTCCTTATGATGAGGATAAAGTGAAAGGGAACAGAATGGAACTTAGCCCTGAACCTGCTCAATCACCGAACAACGCTGTAGCACCCAGTAATTCTGGAGCTGGAAGCAGCCATATAAAGCAGGTATCGGATACAATCATGGACCGGCTGCGAGGAGAAGCGAGACTCCCTCCACATACCGAATATGAACCTCAGCCAGGTAGAACTTTATTTCAAATTATGTTTTTGCTATTTCTCTTTCTTTAAATGCTGATTATATTTTTCTTTGACTGTAGGAACTGCTGCAGCAATGAGCTCGACTCATGCTCCGCTTATCCAGGCTGATGCTGATGAAGGGAGTTCACACTTGCCAACTTCTCCGGTCGTACATACTTCTGTTCCGAGGATAGAGAATATTCAAGCTTCTTCTTCCATGATGACAGCGACTCCTGGATTTGAGACTGGGCTAGCAAGAACTCTGGGAATGTATCCAGAGATCATTTACTCATATCTAGATACATATTCTAGACGTTTCTTGAAGGATGAAGCTATGCCCTTTTCTGATCTTCGAACTATGGTTAAGTTCCCACTGATGGCGCTGCGACATGCTAGTTGCGAATCTCAGTGCATCTTTTTCGAACATCTCCTGGATGAATTAGAAATAACTATCCGAAAATACTGGAAGACCAAGAAGGAGGACATTCAATCTTTAACTGTAGCTGAGATTGATCAACTAGAGCATGAAGCACAGTCCCAACAGGCAGCTCTTGAAGCATTTCTTGCCTCTTCTACTGAAAAATTAGTAGAAAAGGGCAAAGAAATATTAGCTGCTCGTCAAAGAGTAGAGCTTTTAGAGAAAGATAAAGTGTCCAAGACTGAAGAACTGAAGAAATTGAAAGAGGAATTAGCTCGTCTTCAAGAGCGCATTACTGTCATGGAAACAGAACAAGCTAAGGTTGCTACTGCTTATATCTCTGAAGCCGAACGCTGTGAGACTCTTCAGAAGGAGCGAGAACAGATGCAGGCGGAATAGATTGAAGAAGCCAACCGTCGCCAGTCTGCCATCATTACTTTTGATGAACAGAATGTTACAATTGTAGCAGCAGAAAGAGTTAGAAAAACTCATGAAGAGAAACTGAATGCTGTTCTAGATCGTATTAGGGAGCTGATAACTCCAAATAAGTGAATCACTTTTATTTTCACTTTCACTTGTATTTCATGTGTTGATTCTGGAATGAAAGTAAATGAAAATTCTTGAACTGATTTTTGGTTTTGCTGTTTTGATAATGATAGATTCATAGAAAATATGTTCAGAGGTAAATAATACATGACATATTTCAGTAGAATAGAATATACAAACAAATTTTGTAATTCTATCAGATGATATTAAACCAAAAATGATCTTAGTTTAATACTGATTGGAAAAAATAGAATTCAGACATAAAAATATCTTTGAACTCAATTTTTCATGATCTTTAGACTCGGAAATCAAAAGACTAGATAATGAATGAACGGGTTAACCATCAGATTATAATGAACGGACAAACTGTCGATAAATGAACGGATGAACCGTCAAGCATTAATGAACGGACGAACCGTCGGATGAACGAAATGAATGAACGGATGAATCGTCAAGCATTAATGAACGGACGAACCGTCGGATGAACGAAATGAATGAACGGATGAACCGTCAAGAACGGATGAACCGTCAAGTATTAACGGTCAATAGAAACCATGTTGGAAGACAGAATATTGCAGTAGAAATCACCGATACTCGTATCAGAATCCCAAGAAGTGGTACTAGAAGAATCAGATCTCTTATCTTCGTCAGATTCAGGATCTTCATGGACAATATTGATAAAAGAAGTAGGAGCAATATAACCCAATCCGTATTTCGTCCTTCCATATTTCAAAGGAGGAATCCGGACAGGCATTTTTCTTCCTTTTCCATTATTGAGGCCAGTCCTGAAGTCATAGCCCATATTTTTAATGATGTCTTTAGATTGCTGACTATAACGACGTAGTTGTAATCTTCCAGTATCATCATTTTTGTCATCATCTTCTAAAGCAGAAGGACTTTGGGGCCCTTTGTAAAAGAATATTGGAATGTCTCCTGGCTTTCTGCTGGGAACTAGAAAGTATGAAGATTGTACTGGTTCTAGGAATACATCTGTATGAACAGTCTGTACAACTCCTATGGTTATTGTGCTCAAGTCATCTAACAAATATAAATAACTATGAACATAATTACACACATCAACGTACTGCAAAGATGGAGACTTTTCATTAAATGTAAAAATAGCAATATTTATATTGGGAGAAGGCTGAGCCTTAGAGATCTTAGCCAAGTCAATGACTAAAGGGGGAGAAGAAGAACGAGAAGAAGTTTTGTTTCGATTAAGATCGATAACAAATGGCTGAGAAGAGGTGAGCTCCCTTGAAGCTTGAGATGAAAGAGTAGTCCTTCCTTCAACTGGGATTACCAGAGTATCCTGTTTCATATGTGAAGATACAGGAACTGTAGTACGCCCACTAACAGGAATGATCAGTGTATCTTGAGCAGATGACTGAGGTAATGGGGAGATCCGTCCATTCACTGGAATGATGAAAGGATTTTCTCCAGAGAGTTTAGGAGATTGTTGCTGAGTAGTTCGACTTTTAACAGGAATTATTAAAGTCTCACTTTGTGAATCCTCTTTCTCCATAGCTTGTATCACCCTTGTATACTCTTCTTTGTACATTCGGAAATTATTGAAATAAGCTTCAACCCCATGGAAGGGATTTATATCAGCAATTTTCTTTTGTACTCTTCCATTGCTGTCAATGTATTTAAAATACTGATGAAGAGTAGAAGGCACCACATTATTTTCATGAAGAAAGGGCCTCCTCAGAAGAAGATTATAGGATCCCACGATCTCGATCACATAGAAAGTGACTTTGGATCTGAAATCGCCTATCTGAAGCTTCAGATGAATCTTTCCCAAAGGCTCGCTTCGGCTTTGATTGAATCCCAAAATAGTAGTAACCGTCTTGGAGAGCTTGTGAAGAGGGATTTTTAGTTCATCCAACAGACTCTTTGGCATTATACTTATAGCAGACCCTGGGTCAATGAGGATACGATCTATCTTCATTGTATCGATATAACCGGTGTAGTAGAGAGGCCAATCATGTCGATTATTCTCCAATAGCATGTCGTCTTGTGTAAAGGTAATATTTGGGATAATCTCCAATACACTGTTGTAATGTAAGCAAGCGGCAGGTTCTGCATCTGGCTTCTTCAATTGTGCAAGACAAGAGTCAGCCTGTAGAAGTGCTTCACTTAACGTCTCCCGAGTTTCTTTAGAAAGACGTAGAAGTTCAAAGAGGGACATTCTAGCTGGAGTATTAGCAAAAATGTCGAAGTTGTAAGGCTTCTGATGCCCAAGAGGAAGGGATTTCTTGATTGGTTTATCAAACCGAGCCTGTTGCTTGCCTTTCTCAAGAGCTGTGGGCTTGGGAGGAACAGGTTCAACTGGTGTAGTTGAAGGAACAGGTACAGTAGATGATTCTTCTTCAGGAGGAACATTAGGAACATCTTTATCAGCTGGAGGGATATCAGGAGTATCCTCAGGATTCTTAGAATAATCCTTTAGATAAGGTTTCCCCGTTCGAGTAGCACCAGCAAGTGCTTCTTCCATCTCTTTTGGCTCTGTGTCGGAGGTAGATCCAAGAGAAGTCATATGACATGATTTAATCTTTCCAGCCTTCTTAGACTTTCGAGAAGTAGTCTTTTGAGGAGAAGGAGATTCAAAATCTGCCACTAGATCAGGATGAATCTACATAATTTCTCCTGTTTCCAAAGTGATTGGCACTAATCCTTCAGACTGTGGAGGAGGAATATTCACTATTTCAAGAGTTGCCTTGGGAATAGGAACAATCCTACTTTCAAGATATTGAGGAGGGAAATCTCCGAATTGCATAGAGACGACATTAGAAGTGACAGTCTTCTCTTTCGGAGTAAGAGAGATAGCTCCAAATTTAATCATTTCTTGGATCTTTTCTTTCAGTACATAACATGTACGAATTGTGTGACCCAACATTCTGTGGTATGGACAGTATTTGGGATGATCTGTCTTACCAGCTTCATCAGGTTTCTTGATCTCAGGTAATTGTATTTTATTACCTTTTAGCAGACATTCAAAGATACCAAGGACATCGTCGTCGTCAAAAGAATATTCTTCTTTGGGGCGAGGTGCTCTTGGTTGTTGAGTTGTAGAGGCAGGAGTTTGAACAGTTGATGCATCTTTGTTCTGAAGATTAACTTCAAGAGTTTCTTTTCCCTTACGAGCATTATTTTTATTGTTAGTACCTTGACCTGTTTCTTTGGGAGTCATCTGCACTCCTAAACCTTTAAAGGTTTCAGCACTAATTTCTGCGGCTTTGGCACTAACTATGAAGGAAGGCCAGTCTTGAAACTGGGTGGATCCTGTCCACATGCTGATGATTGGCAAAAAAATTTGATTTGCATGTGTCAATGGTGACAGCATCAGGAGTTCCAAGAGGCATCTTCAGAGCTTCTCTTCGAAACCGTTCAATGAAATCCTCTGTAGTTTTATTATTTTTCTGCTTGATTCTAATAAGAGCAGACATAGTCATGTCATTGAGCCCTTCATAGAACCTTTCAAGAAATATTTGTTTGAAACCGACAAATGAGGTAATGCACCCATCTGGGAGACTTCTATACCATTCATAAGCCGTTTCCTTGAGACATCCAATAAACACCCGAGTAAGGAGGGCGTCACTTGGTTGCAACTGGTCAGTCATCACTTCAAAGTGATTAATAAACTGACTTGGAAAAGTTGTTCCATCATAGAATGAGATAGTAGGAGGCTTGTATTTAGGAGGATACGATACTTGCTTCCATTCTATCGGATAAGGTTGCTTGATGCCTAACCTTTGTAAACTATCCTTTTGTTTGAATGCCTCGAATTGAGTTTTGAGATTCCTCAATTCTTCAAAGACAACTCCGGAAGATTGTGGAGTTGTAGCTTGTAGAGAATAGTTAGGAGGAGGAACAACATTGTAAGCACTACCCCCAGCTCCAGAGAGACTAGGATTTGGTTGAGCTGGTCCAGGAGTATTGGATTGTACTGCTGGAGGAACTTGTACTGGACTTACATCAGTGTCAACTAGTATGGCATCTGGTACAGTCTGTCGATTTTGTAACTGAGCTGTCATGAGTTCATACATCGACTTCATAGTATCAGCCATAGACTTCATTTGCTGTTCCAAAGAAGCAATCATTTGGTCTTGAGGAGTCACCGAAGAGGAAGGCTCATTGTTCAATTCAGTATTCCCATCCACCATGTATGTCGTGACTGTACGAGGGATTGTTGATGAATTAGTGGATGTTGTATGTTCTGAATCACTGCTTCGTGCATCAAAGTCATTTAGAGGAGAACTACCCCCAGTAGGAAGAGGTGGGAAGTTAGATTCTCCCAAGAATTCAGAATCATCTTCAGAGATCAAAGTTCTTTGACTAGAGGCCAGGACCCTTGCTCTAGTGCCTCTATATACTCCATCTGGACTATCAGTTCTACCCCCAGTATCTCGAGAGGTCATGTTGACAGAAGCAAACAAAGGCTCATCTTCATCAGGCATAGATTCACACTGAATCCGGTTGAAGACAGTTTGTCGTTTAGTTTGACATCTGCATTGCATTGTGACTCTCGGCTGGAAGTCACATTCATGATCAACATGGTCATGAACCATTGATTGACATCTGCATTGAATTATGACTCTTGGCTGGATGTCACATTCAGCATGGTCCATTGACACAGAACTACTCCTTCTCTTCTGTTGAAGGTGTTCTCATAAATCTGTTTGTGAAGATTGAGGTGCATCAGAGAACACTCTTTGTGTATTTTTAGGAGTATGTTTCCTGTTCTTGGGTCTTGATGGCTCTTGATTATATAGAGAGTGATTAATATGAGCCACATAGTTTCTTGCATACTCTGCATCTGGATCTTTTATTTTCATATCCGATTGGTGTGGTTTCTTAACACCAGAAGTGCTTTCCAAACGGACTTGATTAAGTTTTGCTCTTAGATCAGTTGGAGGTAACACATTGGTTTTGGAAACTTGGAGTTTTCCTTCCATTGATCTGGATATTTGTAGAGAAGGAAAAATAGAACCATCCCCCTGATTAGGAGTTGGTAATAAACCCTCTCTAATGGACAAATTCTGTGCCCAATTTGAAGAAGTCATAGAAGAAGACATTAAGGAATGTTTCTTCTTAGACTCATTCAAGTTTTGAGACATAGAATGTCCAGAAGGAAGAGTAGTCAAAAGACCATCTCCTTTTTCTTGACTAACAAAAGTGTCAGTCAAAGCTGTTCCTGAAGTAAAAACTATAGGAGCAGAAGAAACAACTAAAGAGTTATTCCTTTTCGAAGGGACTTTGTGTGGAAGACCACTCCCAGTTCTAGTAGAACTTGGCAAAGAAGAAGAGATAGCTAAAGAGCTATTCTTCTTAGATGAAATACACGCTGAAACAGACTTGGTTAAAGAACCAGTACTGTTAGCATGACTTTTGAATTTAGAATTACACGCTGGAACAGATTTAGATAAGGAGCCAGTACTGTCAGCGTGACTTTTAGGGTTGAAATTGCACACTGGAACAGATTTGGCTAAGGAGCCAGTACTGTTAGTATGACTTTTAATTTTGGAAATACACGCTGGAACAGATTTGGCTAATGAGCCAGTACTGTTAGCATGATTTTTGAATGTGAGATTGCACGCTGGAACAGATTTGGCTAAGGAGCCAATACTGTCAGCGTGACTTTTGGGGTTGAAATTGCACGCTGGAACAGATTTGGCTAAGGAACCAGTACTGTCATCGTGACTTTCGATTACTGTCGTCTTCGAGCGCACAAGAGTGTGCGTGCTTGCAGTAGAGTTCTTGCCAGTGTTAGGAGCAGACACTGTGGCAGAGACTTCACCATTGGCTACCAACAGATTCTTAGGGACATAGACAGAGTGTCCCTTCAACTTGGCAGTGATGATGGAGGCTGAAGTGGGCTTGCCACCCTTAGCCCGCTGCATTTCTTCATAGGCGAGTTGATCGAATTGGATTGTCATCACCTTCTTCGTCGAGCCGGTTGACGAAGTGTCGCATTGAGTTGTTGCCATCTCAGAAGAGAAGATGGTTTTTCCCAGCAGAGTCGCCAATTTGTTTTCCATAAATAAATTCACTTTATTTATTGTGTTTCTGTGAAAATTACAACTGTAGGAATCCGATCTAGAAGACGATCGCTTTATCCCTTGGACTATTCGAAGAAGAAAAGCTCTCAAAATTTTGACAGTAGATAACTATGTATCTGTACAATGAATGAGAAAAAGAACTCTATTTATAGAGTCAAAAATAACTGTAAGGATAACTGTCTTCACAACCTATGCCTAGTTAAAAATCACGCAGGATTTTAACATACGCAAAGTTGTGAGCAGTTACTGGACGTGGCCTGTAACTGTTGGACACATGACAATCATGCATGAGTCGTGTACAAGTTACAGGACACGCAGGTGAGAGATCAGTGGCATGACTGCCACGTACTCCAATTTGATAAAATCCACGCAGACTTATTGAAGACGAAATTCACGCAAACTCAGGATAGAAAGCTTCAAAATCCACGCAAACTTGGGGCAAGAAGCTTCAGAATCCACGCAGACTTGGGACAAAAAGTTTTAAAATCCATGCAGACTTGAGGAAGAAAACTTCAGAATCCACGCAGGTTTGAGATGAAGAGCTCAAAACACACGCAGACTTGAGATAGGACTGCCAGCTGTCTTGATTTGGCGTCTCGACTGACACAAAATCTCTGACAGTGATTGCTTTGTCAGTCGTATTAAATGACAAGAAACTCTTTTGGTATGCCAACTTGACGAAGGCTGAGTCTTGCTGAAGAAGATTTCGAAAGTCACGTAATAGTCGGCTGTGATCTCTCGAGTTCTGTGCATACGTGGCATACGAGAAGACATTCCTCGACTATCGTGCTATCAGTCATAATTACACTCTGACTAATGATGAGCTGTCTCCCAGCGTGACTTTTAAATATTGTCCTGATCAACTCAGCGTGACTTTTGGACTTGTTCTGATCAACTCAGCGTGACTGTTCATTTTTAAGGCCTACATGAGTTTATATAACTTAGTTCATGAATGTTTCTAACCATCCTAATGAATTTCAAGTGGGCAATGACAAGCATAATGTAATTTACGTCGGAACTTACCCCCGGCGGACCGCGCCGCGCCTTTGAAACTTACCATGTTTTCATGTCAATTGTTATCATTTACGTTCCAAGTGCAACATTACGTGTGTTTTGTCACCGACATCACAAGCCATCCTGGACTATAGCTTTGTTAGCCGGGGCCCTTGCAGCGCAAGTAGCGAGCCCCACTGCAAGTCCCCGCTTAACCCGTGCTATCATCCAGCACAGCTATACCATGTTTCCTCCTAGGCCGAGTGGGTCCCGTGGCCCCGGGTAGTCGCTCGAGGAAACTCTCCCTTGTCGATAAGTTGTCCAATGACCGAGTTAAGACAACATTTAGTTATTAAGGCCTAGCCTACTTTCTCTTTGAAACTTGATTATTTTACCGTGTCCGTGCCTTTGCTTTCATTTTTTCATCCGCAACAACACTATCGATTTTATTTAAGAAGGGGGTCGAGAAGAGAAGGGTCAGCCACTCACCTTGAGTTTACTTCGGCGAGAGAACTTGTTGGTCGCGCTAGACGTCGCCTACGCGATTACCTGAAATCGCACAAGCAACCGATTAGAACACTGCATTATTCAAAGAGTTCGATAGGAAATGCGAGTTCGAAATGCAAGCCATAAAAACCATCGAAAACATTCACGAAAGCGCATTCAGAAAACAAAGCCAAAACCAACGCAAGCGGCGTAAAAAGCAGAGCAACGGAAGGTCTCTCCCGACTCAGCCGCAAAGCCAATCCTCGAGGCGCAACCCGCTGAATATGGGACTTGGTTCTGAAGAAGACATTCCATAACGAGGAATGGATCTTAATTCAACCGTTCCCGTTCGATCGACTCGGTCGATCCCAACCTATCGGTCCCGACCGAATCGATAGCGACAGTGTTCCTTTCTCCCGCACCCCGTGGACAAGTACGGGGCACGATATAGGGACGGGGCACTACAATTGTCTCAATCACAAGCAAGTAAGTAAAAGTTACAAGATGTATGATCATTAAATACACAATAGTAAGGCGTCCCAAATATTACATATTCAGCTGATCATGAAGCTAGTCATTACAAAATGTCAGGACTAGCAAGAGTTTAGTCATACATGATCAACCCTAGGATCTGTTAATCATGTTACAGCCCGTAGGCAGACAATAAGTAAAGTGCAATCGAGCTAAACTGGTGCTCGTCGGCTAAACGCCTCAAAAGAATAATTTTTACAATAGAGTGGGAGAGCCAAAAATAACCCACTCGTTGCTAGGGTTCCATCTAGTGGTCACCATCTGGCTGGAAGGTCGGTAGATCCTCTGGAGCTGCTCCGAAATCTGGCCACACAAAACCAGCTGGGTCAGACCCCAGAAAGAGCAAGTGCCACAAAGGAGGCTTCACTTAAGAGCTAAAACCAGCAATCAGCACAAGGGTATAAATAAAAGTAAGAACTGGAATAAAAGAAAATACATCAGGATGATATACGACGAGATAATCATGAAACTATTCAGATAACCAGGTTACAACCCGTAAACCAAACAAGGACCGGGGTTGTAACCCTTCGTCTGAATAGAACTTGGAATTCTCACCATTTATCGGTAAAATAAATACAAGCATTCTGGTCATGCAGCAATCTGGAACAGGATCAGGGCAAGACTAGACTGGTTAGACTCCATCCAATCATTTTACGGCCAAGCAAGAATTACGGCTTGATACTTTAACTAACTAGGGTTGTCACAAGCCTAATTACTAACAAGGTGCAGCGAGATTATTCCACAGCCACAAGCCCTGCAGACCATCCAGGTTACCCGGGTTGAAAGATTTAGAGTTGAATTTAGGTGGGTACATCGTCCAGGAAACGAATGTACCCTTAGGTAGCTTGAAGGGTGCAACACATGACAGTGTGCTGGAAATGTGCCCTACTCGACGGCAGGCTACAGATCCCAAGGCGTGCCCAGGTAACGGGATTTCCTGTAGCTGGAAAATCTCTTCATGACTAATGTATTAATCTAGTTATTAGTCCTTAGTTCATTTCAATAGGTACTCCTGACCGTGGTACTCAGGAGTCCCATCCTAGACATGATGCAAGACATGACTGATTTATTTATACAAGCACAATCGCCCACGGTGTCCAGGTTATTATACAGGTCATGTCATGTCAAGTAGCCGTCGCAACAGCTTATCAAGATATAACATGTCAGGTTATCAGGTCAAGTGTACTAGTCAGGAGTGCGCCACGACGGGCCACTATCAGGTCATGTCAGGTTACTCATGTCAGGAGTGCACAACTACGGGTCACTATCGTGTCAGGCTCAGTTATCCTTTCCAAACATATTACATAAATTCGTGATTATCAAGTTCATGACAAAAGGCGTAAGGATATAAAATGGGCGTAAAATATCTAATAAAATATCAATATACAGGGCTATAGAAGAGCCAAGCTTAAAGAAAATAAAACCAAACTGACACGCTGACATAAGACCAAGTCAGCCAAAGGCCATACGCTCAGTACAAAAGTCATACGCTCAGTGAATAATGTACTCCATACGACTCCTCATCAAGGTAGCGTATGAACTCCATACGACTCCTCATCAAGGCAGCGTATGAGGTCCATACGACTCCTTGTCACCCAAGTCAGTGTATGCAAGACATACGCTTCCAAAAGGCAGCGTATGAGGTCCATACGACTCCTCGTCACCCAAGTCAGCGTATGCAAGACATACGCTTCCAAAAGGCAGCGTATGAGGTCCATACGACTCCTCATCAAGGCAGCGTATGCAAGACATACGCTTCCAAAAGGCAGCGTATGGGTCAGTCTGTGCTGCGCTAAAGAGCGCGCACAGCTCAGTGGCGCAAGCTAAAAAGCTCACGCACACTGCTCACTGTCTTTTCCAAATCAGCAAGAACTCCATGGTTGAACCCAAAGCTTCAAAAGTCTATAACTTGGCCAAAACAAGTCCAAATCCAACTTTTCAAAGGTCAAAATTGGGTAGAATAAAATTCTCTACAACATGGAACCATCAAAACTTAAAAACAAAGAAGTTTGATAGATCAAAATCACCAAAATCCGAAAGTAACTAATTTCTAGATCTACAAAAATTAAAGCCTCAAAATGGAAAATGACAAGTTCTAATGTGTCTTAGAAACATGGGGAGAAGCTAATGGAACAATAAAATGAGCTCTCTTGTGGAAGCAAGTTGTACTTGCCTAAGGGGTGTTGGTATTGTGTAGAGGAAGGAAGAAGAAGAAGATGGAGAAATAAATGAGAGAATAATAAGGAGAGAGAAGGTTGGTGGAGATAATAAAGAGGGTGGTTGTGGTGAAAATGAGGGAGGAGCATAGGCTAAGGTGTTCCATGCATATTAAATCAAACCAAACCAACCCAAACCAATCCTTCTCCACAAAATAAAACCAAGCCATGCCAGACACCCATTCACGAGAAACCAAAAATCCGCAAGTCGAGAAATTAAAATACATGCCAAAATCCAACTTCGAGTATAATTATGAAATACGGGAAACGGGGGTGACACCAGAAGCTTCTAAGACAATTTTTTGGGACACAAAAACTTTGTCTCATTTTGATCCACGTACAAGTCAATGTGAAGATGAGATCCTGAAGATATTACATCTTCAGAATACTGTACATCTACTTCCGGATACATTTACTGACAACCAGAAGATTGTCAGATCACACGTCCCTGTTGCCAACATGCCAGCTAGGATTTACATACCCAAAGATGGATGCAATCCGCCGGCAGCAGAAATGGCAATACCTCAATTAAAAAGAGGAAGCCCACCAGGTTCGAGAGACAAAGTCCCTCGTAAAAGAAAAAACCCTGGAGAAATTAAGAAGATCCCAACACAGGATGCTGAGCTCAGATCAGCTACCTCTCCCCTCCTAGTTTTCCCTGAAGAGGAACAAACATGAGAAATATTATTAAATTATGTACGTACTGGAGAGGTACTGAACAGAAAAAGCACAGTCGTCGACGACGATTTTTCGTTCAATATTGCCGTTCACGTCACTGAAAATGACGATGACATCGATCCACGATCTCTAGCAGAATGTAAACGCAGAGGCGATTGGCCAAAGTGGAACGAGGCAATAGGAGTAGAGCTGGACTCACTCTTGAAACGCGAAGTCTTTGGACCTGTAGTCCAAACACCTGAAGGTGTAAAACCCGTGGGATATAAATGGATCTTCATAAGAAAAAGAAATGAACACAACATAGTTGTGCGCTACAAAGCACGCCTTGTAGCACAAGGTTTCTCCCAGAAATCGGGAATAGATTATGAAGAAATATATTCTCCGGTCATGGATGGAAATACCTTCAGATTCCTGATCAGCCTCTCTTCTCTGAAAAGCCTAGAAATACAGCTCATGGACGTTGTGACTGCATATCTTTATGGCAATATAGATAAAGATATCTATATGAAACTCCCTGAAGGATATAAAATTTTACCAGAGAAAACAGATAGACCTCGGGACACCTATTCTGTAAGGTTACAAAGATCATTGTACGGTCTTAAACAATCAGGAAAAATGTGGTATAACAGACTAAGTGAGTTTCTTGCTACGCAAGGATTTACTAATGATAAAGTCTGCCCGTGTATCTTTATAAAAAGATCGGGAACATGATTTGTTATAGTCGCCGTTTATGTCGACGACTTAAATCTCATTGGATCTCCTGCAGAGATCACTGAGATATCTGAAAGCCTTAAGACAACTTTTGAAATGAAAGACCTAGGCAAAACAAAGTATTGTCTTGGCTTACAGATCGAACACCTAAAGGGTGGTATCCTGTTACACCAATCTACATATACACGAAGATTACTTAAACAATTACACATGGATAAATGCCATCCCCTTACTACACCAATGGTCGTTCGATCATAGGACGTAAAGAAGGACCCTTTCCATCCACTGGAAGAGGGGAAGGAATCATTAGGTCCTGAAGTACCTTACCTAAGTGCCATTGGGGCACTACTCTATCTGGCTAACTGTACGCGTCCTGATATAGCGTTTTCAGTTAACTTATTAGCCAGATATAGTGCAGCGCCCACAAAGCGCCACTGGAATGGAGTGAAGCATCTTCTGCGCTACCTCCAAGGGTCTATAGACCTAGGACTATATTACCCGAATAGTGGGTCTTCCATTTTACTTGGTTATTCAGATGCAGGTTATAGATCAGATCCCCACACAGAGAAATCACAAACTGGATTTGTGTTTACTTTCGGTGGTACGGCTATCTCCTGGAGTTCCGTCAAACAGACCAGTATGGCTATCTCATCCAACCATTCTGAACTCCTGGCAATCCATTAAACAAGCAAGGAGTGTGTTTGGCTTCGCTCCGTCATTCAACACATTTTGGCATCTACTGGCCTGAAGACTGGTGAACTTGAGCCTACTACCCTTTTTGAAGATAATGCAGCATGCGTAGCTCAACTTCAGAAAGGATACATGAAGAGTGACAAGACAAAGCACATATCCCCCAAATTCTTCTGGACGCACGACCTTCAAGAGAAGGGACAAGTCAAAGTACAACAAATTCAATCTTGTAATAACTTAGTAGATTTGTTTACCAAAACACTGCCACGATGTACTTTTGTAAAGCTTGTAAGAGGAATAGGGATGAGGCAACTAAAAGACCTGCAAGCCTGAAGCTTGTATAGATCAGGGAGAGTAAAACTATAGGATTGTACTCTTTTCCTTAGGACTGATGGTTTTTCCCACTGGGTTTTCCACAGCCAAGGTTTTAATGAGGCAAACTAAGTTTACTCTGGATCCAGCAGTATCCATCCCATTAGCTTATTGAATCCTGAAGTATTTCATAAGTGGATCCAAGGAAATGGATGAATAAGAAGGAGTGTTATGAAACCCTTATCTATTCACCATTATGTCATGAGTTACACATGACCCTTGGGATCATGTAATTCATGACCCTTGGGTTATGTAACTCATGACCCTTGGGTTGCCCCTTATACCTATATATATGGCCCTTGCCATATGATGAAATGAGGAGAATAAAAATACTATTCTACGATATATCGTCTCCCTTCAAACACTACGTCACAATTTCTTTTTCCACATCCAAATGTTACAAATAACGTGGATTTTCAATGGCTTTGGTTGAGTTGAACTATTGACTTATTTATTATTTTGATTAGCACCTTCCAAAATGTACAACTTTAAACCTTATGGTTCAGTGCTTGTTCCAATTTGTTGAGCTTAATTTATCCTATGAAAAAGCAAGTTAGTTTGGTAAAATGACTCTATAATACTCTAGCCAACATGGGTGGCCCAATGGTTGGAATTGGTGTAGGTTGGGTAATGCTATACTTACAACCAATTGTTGGAAAATATGATTGTATATTTGTTATAATAATAATATCAATTTTTTTTCTATCAACGAATCTATGAAAAGGTGTACGAATCTTTTTATTGAAAAATGTGTACGAATCTATTTATTGGAAAGGTGTGCGCTTTCCATCGTGTCTCTTTATTTATATAAATACACATGTATTTGGAGCATTCAAGCATTCATTCAATCATTCATATTGAGAGACAACCAACGTTGAGAATGTATACTAACAGACTTAAGACAATATTCGCCCCGCACTGGTGCTTACGGTTTAATGGCGATTAGTCTCCCAGGATACAACGGTTATTTCCTTCGGTAGCAGCACTTCACACCGTAGGAACTTGTCGAAGCAACGTTTCTTTACCTGCTACTATGAATCCTTCTGGTTGATTCATGTACATTTCTTCTTCTAGATCACCATTTAGAAAGACTGTCTTCACATCCATTTGATGTATCTCAAGATTGTGCAATGCTGCTTTTGCAATTAACATCCGAATTGATGTTATCCTTGTTATTGGTGAATATGTATCAAAATAATCAATTTTTTGTTTTTGATTATATCCTTTGACAACCAGCCTTGCTTTATATTTATCAATAGTTCCATCAGCTTTCATCTTCCTCTCAGGGCCGACCCTCAGTTAATGGGGGCCCTAGGCAAATTTTTAAAATGGGACCCATATATAATTTAAAAAAATTGAACTAAAAAATAATACAGCCAAGACTAGAACCTAGGACCTCTTATGTATAAGTATAACAAACTACCACTACACCACAAATATTTTGTGATAAAGGAGGATCATATTATATATTAGTTCTATTTTCAATATAAGATTACTAATATATATATACATTTAAATTAATTTTTTTGGGCCCCAAATTTTATGGGGCCCTGGGCTGTCGCCCTGGC
The DNA here is from genome assembly GCA_029216955.1 of Iris pallida. Taxonomy (NCBI): domain Eukaryota; kingdom Viridiplantae; phylum Streptophyta; class Magnoliopsida; order Asparagales; family Iridaceae; genus Iris; species Iris pallida. The sequence goes on from JANAVB010044419.1 coordinate 4,946,374, forward strand.
CGCCCTGGGCCAGGGCCGGCCCTGCTTCCTCTTGATATCCATTTACAGCCTAATGGCTTACATCCTGGAGGAAGATCAGCTAATTCTCATGTATGGTTTTGCATAATGGACTCTATTTCACTATTTATAGCTTCTTTCCAAAGTGGTGCCTCTGGTGTAGACATTGCTTCTTTGAAAGTTTGAGGCTCATTTTCTAACATGAATGTTAGAAATTCAGGTCCAAAGGTCTTTGATGTTCTAGACCTCTTACTGCGTCTAGGCACATCTTCCTTATCGGCAAATTTATTATCTGCATCACTTTGACCAGTATGTCTAATGCCATCATAATTTCTTTTTAATGTTTCTCTTTCATGTATCTTCTTACATGGAAAGATATTCTCAAAGAAAGATGCATTCCTAGATTCAATTATTGTATTATTATGTATCTCCGGAATGTCCGACTTATGTACGAGAAACCGATAAGCAGAACTGTTTTCAGCATATCCTATAAATATGTCGTCAAAGATCTTGGGACCTATCTTGACCTTTTTAGGCAAAGGAATTGCCACTTTTGCAAGACATCCCCACACTTTGAGGTATTTATAGGAAGGTTTCTTTCCTTTCCATAATTCATATGGCGTCTTATCCTTTTTCTTGTGGGGCACCTTATTTAAAAGATAGTTGGCTGTAAGTACAGCTTCTTCCCACAAATTATCTGGCAGTCCTGAACTTAATAATAAAGAATTCATCATTTCTTTAATTGTTCGGTTCTTTTGTTCAGCAATACCATTAGATTGTGGTGAATATGGTGCAGTAGTTTGGTGTATAATTTCATGTTCTGCACAGAATCATGCAAAAGGTGCTTCATATTCACCACCTCTATCGCTTTTGATAACTTTAATCTTTCGATTAAGTTAATTTTCTACTTCAGTTTTATATTGTTTGAACATATCTATTGCTTCATCTTTTGATTTCATAAGATAGACATAGCAATAACGAGTATTGTCATCGATGAATGTGATGAAGTACTTTTTCCCATTTCTCGTTTGTATGCCTTTTAGATCACATACATCTGTATGGATTAAATCCAACGTTCCGGTATCTCTTTCAACCGGATTTTGAAAGGATGTACGGATTAATTTTGCTTCTGCACATATTTCACACTTATGATTTGAATCTATTGCAGATCTAGGAATTAAGTCCATGTTCATGGGTTTCCTGATTGAATCATAATTAACATGACCTAATCATAATTAACACGTTTGTTTTGATAGTAACTTTTACAATCGTCTACGTGGTATCCATTGATTGGGGAAAATGGGGGATCGGATGGGACCGGATTAGCAGGAGGGTAGATATGGGTTGTAAGAAAGTTGTAAATATATGATAGTAAACTTAGCATTTTCCGTGTAGGTTATGGGGAAGAAATATCCCTCTACAATCTTCTAGGAAACTAATCGAGAGGGTTTAGAGCATCAATAGTAAGGCTCATCCCAATTTCTAGATTATAGGTTCACAAGATAGGATTTCATTTTGTATAATAGTAAAGTTCAATTATAGTCACATGATGGTCTCGTCCCAGCCACATGAGCTATAGCCTGGGTCTCATAATTTCTACATTCATAATGTAGAAACTCATTTTGTAGAATAGTAAAGTTTAATTTGGAGCCCCAATTTCTATATTCTAGGTTTTATATTATTTTTTTAAAATAAAGAATATGACACATGAGTCTATATCCATTCATCCCTTTTGGGTCTTAATATTTATTCCTTTACTTCTCTCGTACAAACTAAATCAATTCTATATTTATTTTTTATTACAAATTTGAACCTCAACATGTATTTTTGAGGATGCTCTTACAATATCTAAATTTGGTTCTGATTTCGCATGGGCAGGTTAACTGGGCCCAGCCCATGCTTGATCTTTGCTTGTTTAGTACCATACTAAATTAAAAAAACAAATAAAATCGAAGTAAAAAAGATAAGGCCCATCATACAAACTTAGATGGCCCATCACTCCATAACATTGTGTATGTCATGCCACCAAAACTCGAAACTCTGCAGAGTTTTTGTTGGGGATAAGTGTTATATATTATTTACATTATTAAACCCCTCTCCGGTAGCTTGAACCTATTTTTATTGGTTGAGAGGTGGATTTGTCTATAATGTAATAATTTTAAAGTTCTATTTTGGGTGTCTCCCCCTAACGAAAATATTTGAATATTATGTTTGCCGACTCCTACTATAGCTCATACATGTAAATATACAAATGACAAAGTCCAAAAAATATTTTTCAGTTTAATATTTTAAAAGTATGACGTTTCATTCATATTGGATTATTTCATGATAGTTTGTGTATGCTACCGGAATTATTTGGAATTTTGCATTTGTATTTAAGATTGGTACCGTACGGAACTGAACACTTAAGAGATGAAGGAGCCGACAATTAATGAAATAGACTTACAACCTTGGAGGATGCTACTGGAGATGAAGAATGAAACGACAACGTCTTGCATAGTTAGATCCACTTCTCTGGTAAATAGAAGATTTGAATATATAAAGAACACAATAAAAATTTAAAAAAATTGGACAAGAAACCAAAGACTCGATATGAATTGAAGATAGAATATCTACTTTTCACTCTATCATCTTTTAAAAAAATATTACTAAATTTCTCAAATAAATAAAATTAGTTAGTTTCCTTCTTTAAATTATTTTTTATAAGCCCAGAGCCAAAGACCAAAGTCTTTATTTATATTATTTTTTTATAAGTCGAAGCCCATGGCAGTTTTTTTTAAAGCCTTTATTTTAAAAAAAGCCCAGGGCCAACCAGGGTGAAGTTAGATAGTTAACCGGGCCTGCTCAGCCTGAGTTAGTGCGGGCCAGTCCAGACTTCGGACTAGCGGACAACACATTGTGATCTGGATGCCGTCCATAACACTGTGTTTGGGAACATTTTTGAGCAGGGAAAGGAAAATTTGAGGGAAAAAAAATGGAGGAGAGTAAAATGAAGGTAAAATTATTTTTTCCTTCACTTGTTTAGATGACCAAAAAGTAGAGAAAGAAAATTTTAAAAATAATATTTTATTTATTTGTGGAGATAGATATAATTACCATTCAATTCTTGATTTTTTTCAAATCATAAATGAAACTAGCTTTTTCGAAGGGTAGATGGGTAATTTTTCCTACAATCCTCTCAACTCTCTCCATTTTTGAGTGGGACCTGCATGAATTTTCCTCCCAAAATTCTCTCCCTCATCTTCTCTTCCCCTTCCCAAACACCAATACTTTTAATTTTTCACTCATTTTTCCCTCAACATTTTTTTTCCCCATTTTTTTCTCTGTTCCCCAACAATACCTAATAGAAGTGCAATGACCCCAAAATCAACTCTATGGAAACTAGAAAAATTCTATTTGGGACAAATATACTTTTCTATATTGTTATTGCTATAATGTCCCGCTTGGAAATGGCTAAAAAAATAACCCGTCTAAGATGAATGCCTATCATCCATCAAATAAAAATTATTCAATTTTGTTTTCCTAACTACTATGTATTTCCTAAAAATTAAGAAACAAACTAAAAATCTAAAATAATTTAACTACCTTAACATATAACAAATCCTAACATATATTCATTATTCAAATTATATTTAAACTAAGTACATGATATTATCTAACTAAACACATCAAGTTCGCATCGCACGTCCAATTTTTTTTTATACTGTTAAAAAATTAGAAAATATAAATTATATTAAAATATTTTAGATGTAAATTATATATATATATGAGAGATCCGTATTTCATCATTTTTTTCATCCCCAAGCATTCCCATGTTAACAACCGTTGAATTTTGTTTAAATAATCTAATCTTAACCGTTGTTTTGAACTATTCAAATCAATGGTTAAGATTAGATGATTTAAACAACATCCAACGGTGGATGGCATGGGATACTTGTGAATACAAAAATTCGGAGATGTGGATCCCTCCTCGTATATATATATATATATATATATATATATATATATATATATATATATATATATATATATAAATAAATGGCTAAGGGAGCGGGTGACCCAGGCGACTGTGGGGGAAACCCTAGGTTTTCGTCTACGAAGGAGATCGGGAGGGGCTCATATATATATATATATATATATATATATATATATATATATATATATATATATATATATATATATAGGGAGCGGATCAAAAGCCCCCCTTAGAAAAGCCCCTAAAAACCCCCCACCACTCTAATTCGTAATATTAATGTTAATGTTAATGTTAATATTAATGTTAATATTAATGTTAATGTTAATATTAATGTTAATGTTAATGTTAATATTAATTTTAATGTTAAGTTTAATATTAATTTTAGTATTTAATGTTAATATTAACATTAATATTAACATTAACATTACGAATTAGAGTGAGGGGGATTTTAGGGGGTTTTCTAAAGGGAGCTTTTGATCCGCTTCTACACACACACACACACACACACACACACACACACACACACACACACACATATATATATATATATATATATATATATATATATATATATATGTAAAAGGGAGCGGGTGACCCAGGCGACTGCAGGGGAAACCCTAGGGTTTCGTCTACGAAGGAGATCGGGAGGGGCTCCCAACCCTGGGACCCCGACGCGCCCCCCCGCGCGCGCCAGGCGGAGGGCCGGCGGGGGTGGTCGGCGAGTCCGACGGCAGCTGCGGGGCTGAATCAGGCGAGGCTGCGGGGCTAAATCCGGTGGGGGTGGTCGACGCCTCCTTGGCGGTCGCGGTTGCGAGCTCGGGCCCCCAGGCGAGTGGTCAGGTGGTGGAGGCCGAACAGGAGCGGTCGGGCGGGATCGATGGCCGGCGAACCCAGATGTGGGGTGTCGGGGGAAGACTGTCGGGACAGGCGGATCGGTGGGTTCCAGATCTGACGAAGAATCCAGATTTCCATATAGTATCTGGATCTGGATCTAAAGGGAACCAGGCAGAGGGAGGTAGATGGACGACGGTCATAAGACGACGGAGAGCAAAGATAGGGGTTAAAGCGGGCGGCGTGCCGAGCCACCATAAAGCGCGCTACCCTACTGTGAGGCCACCGGAAGAGGGTACGGGGTTGCGGACGACGGCCCATGGCCCTGTGGTGTCTGCGGGAAGATCGATGGACTGGCGTCCCATGGCGACAACAGTGGAAAAAGGGAAGGGCAAAGTTGTGGACCTGGGAGGCCAAGGGCCGGGGCCATCCCCGCCTGGAGTCACTCCTGGGGGCATCCCTCATCCCCAGGGGGCGCCCCCCGTCTTGCGGGAAGGTCCTGGGCAGATATATGCAAACCGTTGGGTCCAATGAGTCACACCTCTATGGAGTTTGTACCGCCGAAGAAGGTTAGAAATGGATTTTGGGCCTCCTTTCCAGCTGAGGAGATTGAGAAGGTGACTGCCTTTTGGGAAAACACGCTTGTCCTGTACGTCCTGGAGGACAAGCCATTCTACGGCCAGATCCGGGTGTACGTGGTACGTGTCTGGTAGCCAAAAGACAGTATGGAGATATTTGCTAGGGAGAATGGCTTCTACTACGTGAAGTTCGGGCTCGCAGAAGATGTCACCAGAATCCTGCAAGGAGGTCCATGGACGTTCGATGGCAAGTTGATCATCCTGAAAGAGTGGACTCCCGACCTACGTTGTGAAAAGGAGGTCTTGAATGCCATACCTGTCTGGATACGTTTTTCGGAGTTCCCTGTCAGGTTCTGGAGCATTCCATTGTTGATGCGGCTCGCCAGCCTGTAACACCCAATTTTCCAGATGAGGGTATTTTTGAAATTTTATAATTATAAAAATTATTATTGATATTTATTTCATATTATAATTTTTGGTGATTTTTAATAATTTTTAAACTATTTAAAAACTGCTTTAAGTCATGACTTGTGATTTTGATGTGCTGCCAGTGAAACCTGAGAGACTGCCTGACCTAGAGCCTAACCATGTCAGTAGGATGATTTAATTATCATTTTTAGCCTAGGAATAATTTGGTCATTTTGACTTATTTGAATTATTTGGTGATTTGTTGAATTGGTGAATTCTAGTTGACCTTGACTTGTTGAGACCTAGTGGACTAGTCTAGAACCTAACCCTAGCTATCGTAACCCTAGTCTAACTTGAGTTAACCTATTTTAGTCATTAGAGAATAGTTTTAGAATGAGGAGATTTGGTTTAGTGAATTTAAGTCATGGCTTATGGTTTCATGAAATGACTTATGGCTTAATTATTTAATTGATCATGACGTAAGCCCATGGGCCATTTAGTGAACCCTAACCCTGATTTTTGAGCTTGTGACCAGCCACCCAGGGAATCCCACCCTATTTAATGCCTCCATCATTTAGGGTTAGCCTCCCTTGGAAATAGATTTCAAGTTTAGAAAGAGGTAAATCCCCAACTTTAGAAATTCATAGAAAATTTATTTTAATTCCTTTTTAACCCTAGTTTCTTGCATTAGAACCTAAAACTCTTCTATTTTATGATTTTGGAGTTTAATCCTAGCTTTGGGACAATTTGGGAGCATTTTGCTAGCAAGGAGGAACCCCCATTTGGAGCTTTTTCTTGCTATTTGCATCTACAGGTAAAACACCTCTAATTGTATTAAATTTTTGTTTTTCTTGCATTTAGGGCTAGATCTAGGAGTCACCTAACTGTCCCTGGAAATTTGGCATAATTCGTCTCAGTTTCGTGTCCGTATCGGACACGTATCCTTTTGATAGTCTAGGTGTTTGATGTAATGCCTCAACCAACATTTTGTTCTGATTTTTGAAATATAAATGAATAGAATCTTAGCTCTCGGGCTTGCTTAATGATTTTTTTTATTATTTCCTAATTTTGGTGTCGTGTCGTGTCCACACGGGGACACGAACACGCGGGGACTGAACCACATGCTATGTCCTGCATCACGGGCGGGTTTTCTTCTTGCACAAGACACAAAGACACACCAAATTTTGGGAGAATGTCAGGGCACTGACTGACATGGCTCTCCCAAAATTTGGGGCCATATGGTGCAGTGTGCGAGGAGTTCTCCACCTCGCACTGGCCGCTCTGGCCGCGCGCGCGCGCTGTGCACGCGTGGGTTTTGACCACTGACACGGCCCTATAAGTCAGACACGACACGACCCCGACTCAATACAGGACCCTAGACACCTAGCACTACCCTAGGCGGACACGTGGGCACGATCACGAGTCGTGTCGTGCCCTGTGTCGTGTCTTAGAGTGACACACACGCGTGCACGACACTTCATGAACACGGTTTTGTGTCTGTGTACGTGTGGTCGTTTGGACACGTTTGTGTCCACTTGGTTGGACACAAACACCCCCTGTGACACGAACACGTGTGCTAGATTAACTACCAACCATTAATTTAGACTGTTAACACGATTTGATGGTTCAAAATTCATTTTCCTTCTTGCACTGATACGCGACTCCAGTTTGGAATTCTGAGAATTCATTCCCTGTTTAACTATTTTAAATGATGTTTTTAAATTGCCAAATTGATTCCAACATATGTATTAGTTACTGAATTATTGGGTTATAGTTTGTGTTTGAGAATTTAGGTTTTGTTTTGGTTTTGGGCATTGGTGTAACTGTCCAATGTGTCCACTGTTTTGTGGAAACTAACAATGTAATTCCTGGAATACTCTTTCCTGTCATGCCACACTTTGACACTTGCTGGACACACATCATTGACACTACAACACCTTCCTTGTTAACACATTAATTCCTGAGAATTATACCAGGCTGAGATGTTGGGTCCTATGGGTGGGAATTGAAATTGGTTGAATGTTTAGATGATATATCTAAACTGAAATTGAAGTTCAGCTTAGAGAGTTGGGTGTATAGCTGTTGATTCGAAATTTGTATTTCTTTTGGTTTCATATTTGGTTTCGAATTTAGTTTAGATTTATATGTTAATTGCTTGGATATCACACTGATTTTTCCCCACACCCTTCACTACACCACACATGGACTGATTAGTTTTCTGAGAACTTAAAATCTGGACATTGTTAACCCACACACAGGTTCCTGATACACAGCCCTGGGATTGGAGTCCTGAACTTCATTCTAATTAAAATTGATTGATATGTGAACTGTTAGTTAATGTTTATTTGCAAGTTCCTGTTTTTTCCCACTAATGGAACCCTGAATTTAAGTCCCTGCTGAAACTAATTTTGAGTTTAATTGCCAAGGTTAAATCCATTTACCTTATGATTAGTTCACATGTTAGTTGTTGAATGATTGGTTTCATGCTAGCTAGAGGATTGACTGGATTTCGAATGGGATTTTGGTCTGCAATGTGAGGGAAATGGGGGTTTAGGTTTGAGTAGGGAAATAGGTTTTGTACTTAATTGATATGACAAACTGCCATTGCCATGTTTGCACTGTTTTGCACTTCACAAATTCCTGAAAATACATATCTCTGTAATGCACACATAAGTTGAGTTTACCACTGTTATGTCTCCATTTAACTGTCATCTAATTCCCAAAATTTTGAACTATTTTCCTATGCATCCTCCAGTCACACACAAAACTGGAACACTGACACACAGATTAAACACACACACAGATTTTTCCTACACCTTGACACACACACTGCCTAAAAACTGAGACCATAATCCCTGAGTTCCAATTCACTAAACTGTCACTTGTTTTCAGGTTTATGAGAACTGAAACTCCTAAATATCATACTGTTTTCATATACACATACACACATACATTGTATTGATCCATTTTCATTTATACACACATTGAACACATAATTCCTGAGAAATCCTACTACACTAAACTGTCACATTGAACCCACATTGCCCTGTTATTCACTAACCTATCTACACTGTTCACTGATTTCAGTTTTCCAGTCACACACACTTGGTTATGTATCACACACTCATGTCTCACCCACATACATCTATAGACACATATGCCATGTATCCTCTCTCTATCTCACTATATATATATATATATATATATATATATATATATATATATATATATATATATATATATATATATATATATATATATAAATATATTCTATATACTTGATAAATAGTAATGTGGTATAGACATATATATGTGTATTATAATTTATATTAAATTAGAAATATACATGATGTGTAATTAGCCTGTAGCTCCTAATAGGTATAAGCCTATAGTGAATATGTGCATGTTACATAGAAATTGTGTGTGGTTGGCTTGTATGGCCTAGATATGGTGTGTGCTTACTAGGATAGGCTGGTTAGGCCTAGTGAGACTTGAGCAGACTAGAGTTGACCTAGTTTGACTATTGTAGCTAATTTGGTTAACCCAGAGTTGACCAAGTTTGACTTGGACCTAGTTTGACCTAGACGGTTGACCAGGTTTAACTTAGAGCTGACTTTGACCTAGTTTGACCTAGAAATCATATAGTTTGCATTGTAGCTTTTATTTTCCTTATATTGAACATGTCATAACCCATATTACTCTGTTTAGGACATTGTGACTCTGGTGCAAGCATCTGATATTACACTACTCTTTTCAGAGTAGCATGCGAGTACATTCTCTGATAGTTCTCTCATTTACTTGTCAATTACTGTATTTCAGTTCTAGTTAGTTGTATGCGATTCTCTGTTACAACACGTATGGATATTCTGGATTCATGTATACGACACACATTTATTTTCTGGCCTCTATTACTGGTATCATCATTCTGACTTCTATTTCTGGAATCACCTACTGGAATCATTTACTGGTATCATTATATTTTGGCTGGACTCATCTTGAATCATTGTGTCGAATTTCTGGATTCACTTACTGGGAGGGGAAATACTTGAGTAAGACATGTAGACATACCCCAATCTGGAATCACCCAACTGGAATCTACTGGAATGATAGCCATCTCACACCCGACCAGGTGTGTGATGTGCCGTATTACCTACAGCCGTTTACATGTCGATCTCGGTATTTTAAAACATATTGTTAGAATATAGGCTGGACTCACCCTGGAATCATTGATCACTATAACTGGAATCGTCCCTTACTGGATTCATCTTGTATTAGATTCATCTTATACTGGACTTACATTAGAGTTACACTTGTCTACATTGCTGTCTGGACTTTATATCATATAACCCTGGTTCAGCTAGTTCTATTTTACAGTCTTCATTGCTATGATTCTTCTCTTGTTTAGTTATTCTCTTTCCTTGTACTTTATCTGTCTTTTTTACCATCACCTGAACATAAACTGCCATATTCATCAATACAACTGTCTATAACTGCTGTATAGTTCTCTGTTATTTACTTGGGTTTTCTAGATGAGATTGTGCTCGTTCCTGTCCTGACTGGACCTATTAAAAATTTACAGATGATTGCCCTGATGACACTTGCCTACATATTATGGACCCGAAGACAGGATGGCTACCTTGGGCCCGACACTCAGGAGTGATCAGGATTTAGTTTAGTAGACTGGCATCCGTTTTTATTTAGAGCTTGTTGTATAGAATTGAGACTTGAGATGTAATTGAGATTGTTCGAGATGTTGTTATTATTTCAGTAGTTATTGTTGTCTTCAATTTCTTAGTTATTTTTTTGTGTTATCTTATCGTGCTTAGACTGTGATTGAGTTACACCATATCTTATACTTGTCCTCCGTTCGAAGTTGATCATGATGAGTACATTATATACTGCATGAGTTGATGGTTAGTTAGAGACTTAGAACAGCGTTCTACCGCCGACACTGCGACGTAGGCTGGGCGTTGTTACGTACTCATACCCTCACAGTGGGTACGGGTCGTGACACAGCCTGGTGGGCACCCCGATTAAGGCTGATGCTGCTACCGCTTTTAGATCACGGTTGATGTATGCATGGATATTCGTGGAGATTAGAGCGGACAGGGAGCTACTGAGGGTTTTGGAGTACAAAGTGCCTTCTGGAGAGGTTCTAACCCAGAAGGTGGAGTGTGAATGGGTTCCCCCAACCTGTTCACATTGTGCTTGTTTCGGGCATTTAGTCAGTACTTGTTCGTCAGGAGGTTCCCAGGCGGGGGCGACTACGGCTCCGCCTCCTACCGAGGCGTCTGGCCCCTCACGAGAGATGGAAGCCCTATCCGGGGACGACGTAGCGGAGGATAACATGCAGGAGGGGGATCGACCGATGGAGGAGGTTGGAGAAATGAGTCTTACTATCTCTCCACAGCCGGTCCCCCCGAGTGGGACGATGATCACCTTCTCGGCATAGAGGAGCATGGTCACCAGAGGCATGGTGGCCTTGGGAAGAGAGGAGCGGGGTACGAGCGGATCTTCGGAGTGTTTGCCATTAAAATTCTTTGATTGCAAATTTCAATACAAACAGAACAGTGTTACAATATAGGACTTAGATGTAGTCCTAGGAGTACACTTTTGTTTATCTGGGTCCCTTGTGCCGATGGAGTGAGTGGTAATACGTTGACTCCGTTGACGATCTGACGACGGTTATCGGTTCTCTGAAGGTTCGGATTGCTCTGGGTGCTGGAGCTTACTGAGAGGAGGAAGACGTTGAGTGTCTGTATCTGCCTCTCTGGTGATATGTTCGTTCGTTGGGTATTCTGTGCGTGGGTGAGAAGGAAATGATCCCTCTATTTATAGTTTTGCAGGCTGGCTGCTCATGCGCGCATATAGGATGCACCTGTTTGCGGGGACGCCACGTGGTGATTGCTGATGGAGGCGCATGGATGATGTGCCCTGATCGAGGGGTTGAATTCTTCATACTGCTGTTGTGAGTCGACACGTAGCAGAGGAAAAGATCTTTCTGTTGCTGAAATCTTGGGTGAGTTGAGTCAAAGGACACGTGTCATCGACTCATGGCCCGGAAATCTCGAATTTGATGGGGGAATGATCTGGTGGGATACGCCTAGGATTGGACGCATGAGGAGACTTTAGCTCGTAACCTTTAGGAGTCACGAACCATTCTGGACGCATGGCTTTTGAGGCACATGCAGAGCTTCAAATGGTGACTTTCCTTCTGTCTTTAGGGATCAGTAAAAAGTCTGAGGCGCATGGCTTTTGAGGCGCATACGGATGGTTGGGTGGCCACGTGGCAGTAGCCGTCGGAGTAAAGTAATGATGATGCTGACGTTGCCGACGCTTCGTCTTCTAAAAAAGCTGTCAACTGTTTAGACTTTGGGAGGCGTGCTGCCAACTCTGTCAGTTCAGCATTTAATGTTTCTGACATTCGATGGACAGCTGAGTGGGCGCGTCGATTGGCGTTCCACTAGGCGTACTGAAGGACGCATCTGTGTTGATGCGCTTAGTGTTGAAGGGCACGTCAGTATGATGCGCGGGCTGGCCGACGCATCCGCTTCGTGACATATTCTTTAATGCAACGACTGTTACGTTCTTCGAGTGCTTTAAATAGCCGTTTTGATTTGGCTGAATTCGAAGCGTCCGGTTCATCCATTAAATGCAAATTTATTGCACGAAATTCGGAGAGCTATCCACTTGGCACATGGGTTTGATTTGCCCGGCCTATAAATAGTGGCATAGAGAGAGGGTTTGCTTCTCGTTCTCTCACGTACTTCCGACATGAACTTGTGTACTCGAGTGCATTCTGTTGACGAAGTGCTCCCGAGGGTGAAGATGTGACGCCATGTCTTCATTGATGCACTTGAAGGTGACTGTTACATCCAAAAGTCGGAGTCGAGGGCTTCCGAGGCAGGCGGAAGGTGCCTGTTGCATCCAAAGATAGGGATGCCCGGGGCTCGTCTTCGTTGTGCAGGAAGAGCCGTAGATCAGAATTGCGGGGTTAGGCTCTTTCTTCCTTCAAAGTGGGTGTTGCCCACTCTGGTGGATTTGGAAGCTGCTCCTTTAGCCGCATTTCGATTGCGATCTTCCTTGGTCTTTGGAGGCTCTTTCGAAGCCTCCCCTGGCCACAGATTTACGGTGCTCTTCTTTTCCTTGGTTTGGGGAGCCCTTCCTCCAGCTAGAGGGTTGATTGCCACCCTCATTCTGCTCAATAAATGCTTCATTAGTCGAAGCACTTATCAGGTGAGTCTGGCTGGAAGGGTGGCACATAACTGGGCTGCTGAAGGGATGCACATAACTGGGATGCACATAACTGAGCTGCTGAAAAGGATGCGCCTTGCTGAGGACGCATGGTGGGATGTGCCTGACTGAGGGCGCATGATGATTGCTGCGCCTTCTTGAGGGCGCATGGTGATTGCTGGCTGTAGACTTAGGATCTTTTCTTTGTAGAAATTCTCCTTTGTATAATCTTTTCTTTAGACATGTAATAGACTTTTATATGTTAAATAAAAAGTCCTCTTTTAATGTCTATACTGTTGGCACATTTTATTTTGATTATTAACAGCATCTTCGTAGTTTAGTCTTCTGTTCTTCAGATTCAAATATTCTCAGAAGATCTACTACATGGAGTTCTTTCGTTCAAGCGCAATCATCTTTTACATTGAAAAATGAAGCAGTTACCGGCGTTCCCTGCATAAGACATCGTCCTCCTGCTTAGAGTCTTTGTGTCTGTACAAGTCTAGGTATATCTGTAAACACCTAAGGACGGATGACAAGTAAAAAGAACAAGTCAAAAATCAAATACCTACAGAGCGGCATACCGGCGGCATGCTTCGGCATACCGATGGTATACCGTTTTTGGCATCCAAAAAGTTGCTGTGACAAATTGTTGGCATACCAGCGGCATGCTTCGACATACCGGCGGTATACCAATTTTTGTGTCCAGAAAGTTGCTGTGACAGATTGTCGGCATACCGACGGCATGCTCCGGCATACCGGCGGTATACCGTTTTTAGCGACCCAAAAGTTGCTGTGACAAATTGTCGGCATACCGACGGCATGCTCCGGCATACCGGCGGTATACCGTTTTTAGCAACCCAAAACTTGCTGTGACAAATTGTCGGCATACCGGCGGCATGCTCCGGCATACCGGCGGTATACCGAGTTTCAAATATTTGGTTTTTGAATTGCTCTGACTAGCATTAATAGCCACATTTAATGCTCTCAAACGGTCATTAATATGACCGTTACTATTTGGCCGGTATACCGATGGTATGCCACTGCATACCGACGGCATGCCGGTCTGCCTGTATCCAGAGCATTAAATGCCTCCCACTCTTGGTTTCTCTATAAAAGAAAGCTCTCTCTCTCTCTTGAGGCTTTTATCAACTCTAGCCATAAATTTTCCAACAACCAAGAGCTCCACCATTAATACTCTTCCAAGCTTTTAATTGTCATCCTCTCCCAAAGTGATAGAGTATTTAAGAGTTGTAAATTTCGATCTTCACGTGTTAGAAGATCAACAAGTTTCTCTTCTCATTTGTTTGAAGTTGGCGAGCCTTCGTAAGAAAACTCGTGTGTTAAAGTTGGCGAGTCTTCGGATCCAAACTCGTGTTGAAGTTGGTGAGTTCTTCGGTTCCAAACTCGTGTGTACTATTTGACTAAATAGTGGATTTAAGCCGGAGAGAGTTCCGGGACTGGATTGCCTCAAGCGAGGATACCAGGATACATCTTTGTGTTTGATCTTCTCACTCTTTACTTTTATTTGTCATATATTGCTTCTGCTGTACTAGTTTATTTTATTTTCCTATTCACCCCCCTCTAGGATTCTACAATTAGTATCAGAGCTTTGTTCTCTTGATTTGGATTTACACCCTTTGAGTGATCCATGGCCTCTAACCCTAGTATCAACACCTTCCACAATGAAGGACACTCCACAAATAGGCCTCCCCTATTTGATGAAACCAACTATAACTACTGGAAGATTAGGATGAGCATTTATCTAAAGTCTATAAATTTCGATTTATGGGATTGTGTGATAAATGGTCTTCCTACTCCTTTCAGAGTTATGGAGGACATTGCTTCTGACATCCTTCGGGACACACTTACTGAAAACACCAAGAAGCTTGCGAGTCGAGATGCCAAGGCAATGAATGCTCTTTACTGTGCTCTCGACAGTAGTAAATTCAACCGAATCTCTACTTGCAAGGCTTCCAATGAGATTTGAAAGTTACTTGAAGTCACACACGAGGGAACTTCACAAGTGAAGGAATCCAAGATTAGTAGACTCACATAAGAATATGAGTCCTTTAAAATGAAGCATGATGAATCTATTACTTGCATGTTTACTCGTTTTGGTGACATTATTAACCCTCTCTCTTCTCTTGGAAAGGAATGTCCTGCTCATGAAAAGATAAGAAAAATTCTTAGAGGATTGACGAAAGCTTGGAGTCCTAAAGCTACCGCAATCATTGAGGGGAACGATCTAACAGTCATGAACCTTGAGACCCTCATGGGTAAGCTAATGACTCACGAGCTCGATATGAAGGATCAAGAGGAATCCTCCATACAAGAGAAGGAGAAGGAGAAGACCAAAGAGAAGGAGAAAACTCTTGGTCTCAAAGCAACAAAGTCCTACTCCAAGGATAGCTCCGACGACAATGAGTCGGACGACGATGAAGAAATAGCTCTCACAGCTAAGCACTTCCGGAAGTTCCTAAAATTCAACAAGGCCAACCGCTTCAGACGGGACAATGAAGAAGATCCGGCGTGCTATCAATGCAGAAGACCCGGACACATCAAGAGGGATTGTCCGATGATAAGAAAAGACTCAAGCAAGTACGAGAAGCCTAGCAAGGGAAGCTCGTCCTCCAAAAAGTTTGCCAACACAAGCATTTGGTATAAAAGTGACGCGAGCGACTCCGACAACGACAAGGAGTGCAAACACAATGCCAACGTCTGTCTCATGGCAACCGATGAGGTACTTGATGATCTCTCCTTAAACACTCTTACCTATGATGATTTGGAGAAAGCCATTCTTGAATTGCATGAAGAACACAAAGGTGTTCGGAATAAATACAAGAAATCTCTTAAGGAGGTTGAGACTCTTCAACTTGAAGTAGAGAGACTCTCAAGCATCATTATTGATGTGAAGAAAAAATCTCCTGCTTCTGACACGGATGAAATAGAGTCTTTGCGACTAAAATTTCAAGAATCTCTTGACACCATCAAGAAAAAGGATAATGAGATTCAGTCCACGAGAAGCTCTTATGAATTTGCTATGCACAAAGTTCAAGATGCTAATAGAAGAGAATATGACACTTCTATTAAGTATAATGATCTTCTTATTCAGTGTAAGAAATTTGGTAATAAGGACACTACTCACATGCATGCTCCTAGACATCTCCACACTCATCATAATGCTAGGCATACTTCTTACATGAATACTACACACAAATCCTTTCCTAACACTAGGAAAGGACCATTTATTAAGAAAAATACTTCGCACCATGCTTTTTATTATCATCATCACAATACTAATGCTAGAGCTCCTCACACTAGAGTTTCATATATGCATGATTCTCACATATCTTCTTCTAAATCCTCTATGATTTGCAATTCTATGGCTTGCATGGACATACGACCAATTATTGTCATACAAAGAAACTTGTTGACAAAAAAGTTTTTATGTGGGTTCCTAAGACTAACACTCAACGACCCATAAGATCATGGGTACCAAAATGTTCATCTTCAACTTATGTTGTTGGTGAAGAGTCCTTCTCATGCTAGACGCAAGTGGATTCTCAATAGCGGTTGTTCACGACACATGACCGGGGATGCTTCATTATTTACAACGCTATCGATGAAGAAGGAAGGACACGTCTCTTTTGGTAACAATCTCAAAGGTCACATTATAGGAAATGGTAATATAGGTTCCCCTCCTTATCCTTGTATTAAGAATGTGTGTCTTGTTACTAATCTTAAACACAATCTTCTTAGTATTAGTCATCTTACCGATAATGGTTATGATATCAAGTTTGTTAAGCTCAAATGCTTCATTACCGATAGTTCTAATGGATCTATTGTTTATGAAGGAATTAGAGAAAACAATATCTATGTTTTATATCTTGTTGAAGACACTAACAATGACAGGTGCTTAGTTGCTAAAAATGATGAGAGTTGGCTTTGGCACATGAGGCTTGGACACGCCAACATGGATGCCATCTCTCGTCTTGCTACCAAGAAGCTCGTAAGAGGACTCCCAAGTATCCCATTCAAAAAGGATATGGTGTGTGAAGAATGCGAGAAGAGTAAGCTAACTAAGTCATCCTTCAAATCAATCAACTCTGTGAGTACTTCTAGACCCCTTCAACTTATCTATATGGATCTTTTTGGGCCTAGTAGAGTTGCTAGCCTTGGAGGCAAGCTTTATGCTTTTGTTTTAGTTGATGATTTTTCAAGATTTACTTGGGTTATTTTTCTTGCTTGCAAAAGTGATACTTTTCGTGAATTTGTTGCCTTTTGTAAACGTGTTCAAAATGAGAAAGGTTTTTCTATTAACAAAATTAGAAGTGATCATGGAGAAGAATTTGATAATGCCGATTTCAAAAGATTTTGTGAAAAGAAAGGTTTTGGACATGATTTTGCTTGTCCACGAACTCCTCAACAAAATGGTGTTGTGGAGAGAAAGAATAGAACCCTTGGCGATATGGCCCGGGTTATGTTAAACCAATATAAGCTCCCCCAATATGGACGGAAGCCGTTAATACGGCATGTCATGTTATTAATAGGGTCTTGATTAGACCTATTTCTAAAAAGACTCCTTATGAGCTTTGGTTTGACAAAATTCCCTCTATTGAATATTTCAAAGTTTTTGGTTGCAATTGTTTTATTTTGAATACCAAGGATAACCTAGGCAAGTTTGAAGAAAAAGCCTATGAAGGAATATTCTTTGGATACTCTACTCATAGTAAAGGTTTTCGTGTTTTTAACAAAAGAAGTCTTGTTGTCGAAGAGTCAATCAATGTCTCTTTTAATGAACTTAACTCTTCTACATTCTCCTCTTCCGAGGATATTGGTGACATCTCGTTTGGATTGGAGAACTCCTCTATTGAAGATCGTCCTTCTTCATCTAACAATGAAGTTGTGACCCCATCAAAAGAGTCTCCTCCTCTCGAGCCTCCTCAAAAGGATCTTCCAAAAGAATGGAGATTTGTCACCAATCATCCTAAGGAGCTTATCATTGGGGATCCTTCCTCCAGTGTTAGCACAAGATCCGCCACTCGTGATCTTTGTGCAAATGTGGCTTTTATCTCTCAAATAGAGCCTAAAAATGTTAATGATGCTTTCCTTGATGAGTTTTGGATGATAGCTATGCAAGAGGAGCTAAATCAATTTGAACGAAGCAAGGTTTGGGAACTTGTCCCAAAACCTAGCAATCATCCCATTATTGGAACAAAATGGGTGTTTCGCAACAAACTTAATGAAGATGGTTTAGTGACTCGTAACAAAGCCCGATTGGTTGCTCAAGGCTATAACCAAGAGGAAGACATTGACTACGACGAA
The DNA here is from genome assembly GCA_029216955.1 of Iris pallida. Classification (NCBI taxonomy): domain Eukaryota; kingdom Viridiplantae; phylum Streptophyta; class Magnoliopsida; order Asparagales; family Iridaceae; genus Iris; species Iris pallida. The sequence goes on from JANAVB010044419.1 coordinate 4,964,722, forward strand.
ACCTATGCTCCGGTTGCACGTCTTGAATCCATTCGTATGCTTTATGCTTTTGCTTGTTTTAATGACTTTAAGCTATTTCAAATGGATGTTAAGAGTGCTTTTCTAAATGGTATTATTAAAGAGGAAGTTTATGTTAAACAACCTCCCGACTTTGAAGATTTTTAATTTTCTAATCACGTGTTCAAACTCCACAAAGCCCTTTATGGCCTCAAACAAGCTCCTCGTGCTTGGTATGAGCGCCTTAGCTCTTTTCTTGTTTCTCATTATTTTTCAAAGGGGAAAGTTGACACAACACTTTTTATTAAATCCCATAATGGCACTCTCTTATTGGTTCAAATTTATGTCGATGATATTATTTTTGGTTATACTAACAACACACTTTGTGTAGAATTTGCTAAAGTTATGCAGAAAGAGTTTGAAATGAGTATGATGGGTGAACTTTCCTTCTTTTTGGGTTTATAAATCAAACAAGGACCCAAAGAAACCTTCATAAATCAAGTGAAATATACAAAGGACCTCCTCAAGCGTTTCGACCTCGACTCATCCAAATCAATGAGGACTCCTATGGCCACAACGACAAAGCTTGACAATAATGAAGATGGCACATCGGTCGACATTCGTAAGTATAGAGGTATGATTGGTAGCTTACTTTATTTAACTGCTAGCCGTCCTAATATTATGTTTAGTGTTTGCTTGTGTGCACGATATCAAGCCAATCCAAAGGAATCACACTTGTGTGCCGTTAAGCGCATTTTTCGTTATCTCAAAGGCACCATTAATATGGGTCTTTGGTATCCGAAATCCTCATCCTTCGAGCTTCATGGCTTTTCGGATGCGAATTTTGCCGGATGCAAGATTGACCGAAAAAGCACTAGTGGCACATGTCAATTCCTCGGGAAGTCTTTGGTATTGTGGTTTAGTAAGAAGCAAAATTCTGTTGCTCTTTCAACTACTGAGGCAGAGTATATTGCGGCTGGTTGTTGTTGTGCACAAATTTTTTGGATGTCACAAACACTTTTAGATTATGGCATTTCTTATTCTTGCACCCCTATTAAATGTGATAACACTAGCTCAATCAATCTCACGAAAAACCCGATTTATCACTCACGCACGAAGCACATTGAAATTAGACACCATTTTCTTCATGACCATCAACAAAAGGGAGATATTCGTCTTGAATTTATTGATACTACCTATCAATTAGCCGATATTTTCACCAAACTGTTCCCGGAAGATTGCTTCACCTTCCTTTGCCGTGAATTAGGCATTTTATCTTTTGATCCATAATCCTTCTCGGCCGGCACACCGACGGTATACAGCGGTATACAGGCGGCATGCCGTTTTTCGATTCAGAATTAGGTTCTGTTTCGAAACTCGGCATACCGTCGGTACACGTCGGCATACTGTCGGTATGCCGGATGGAGGCAGACAGGATTTCAAATCCACAACTGGGCCCACCTTTATTCCTTCTCCCTTTATTCTCTCAACCTTATTCCCTCACATCCATCTCTTCCCCATTAATTACCCTCTCATCTTTCAACTTCTTAACCTCCCATCACATTTATTACCCATCACTTCAACTTCTCCATTTACTCCTCTTTTTACTCCCTTTCCATAATTCCAACCCACTAACTCTTCCTCTCCCCTATTACTTCCCTCTTCATCCGTTCCCAACCCACCCTCCCTTCTTCAATCTCCAACCGTTCATCTCCCTACCACTCTATTAAAACCCCTTCTTTTCTATCTCTTCTTCCTACTCCTCTATCATTCTCTCCAAAACCCTAAAACCTTCTTCCATGGCAAATTCGAAGCGTCCCCGCTCCTCTTCCTCCTCCTTCTTCAACCCCTTCATCCCGGTGGTGCAACCACACGGGTATGACCAACGGATCTTCTCCAACTCTTTGGCGGCCGAGCTATGGTTCCAGCACTTCGTTCATCACAATGTCTTCAAGGGACGAGCGATAAATTGGAATCTCTTTCCCGGTCACGTCTCCTTGTTTGACGAGGCCGGACTCTCCTCTCTTCTTCGGCGTCAAATACCCGTCTACCCCACTGCTGTCCGACTATTCTATTGCAACTTGGTCGGGGACGACGATCACCCCGCCATTCAGTCCATGGTCAACGACCGTCACTTCCGTCTCACTTCTCGGGACATCGGACACATCCTCGGCATCCCGGATAAAGGGGAAGCCTTGCCATCCTTGGCTGCTCTTCACTCCTCGGCGGCGTCCCCCTTCGACGAATTCTGCCGAATCATCTGCAAGGCTCCAACCCTCCTGCCATCCCGGCCCTTTCTGTGCAGCTGGAGCCGTTTTACTATGAGCTCCACAGGATTGTATGTCATACACTCTTTCTTAAGGGCGGGAACTACGACGCTATTACCGGCGATGCCCTCGTCTGCATGTATTATCTTTATGCCCGGAAGCCCTTCTCCTTCCCGAAGACTCTCCTTCTTCTCTTTCGGCGTGTCATGCCTGCGGGAAAGCAGAACCTCTACTACGGCTCCCTCATCACTCTCTTTCTGGAAGCCCGGCAAGTTGATCTCTCTCTTTGCTTCTCGGATGGCGTCTCCTCCTATCTTGCTGTTTCCCGTTCCCTTAGTGGCCCCTCTACTTCACGTGCTTCGTCTTTCCAAGAGCCACCTGCTTCCACTCCTGCTGCTCCCGCATCTACTCCGCCTGCCTCCGGTCGATATATGCCGCTAACTCACCAGCACTTCGACATGCGCATGGCCCAGGCAGAGGAGCAGATGAGGGCTCATACTCGTGGCCTCGGGAATCTTGTTCAAGCCCGCTTTCATGATCAAGCTTATTTTATCCAGCGCACCATTCAAGACCGGGACATGTATCTGGATCTCAATCTTCAAGATCCAATGTACCAGGGTTCGCGCTTCTCCGATCCCAATGCCTATGGGTTCATGTACCCAGACGACATTGATCCCTATAGTGCCTTTCAACAAGCTCAGGATGGTGGGGACGACCCGGCGGACGATTAGGGCTGGCTACCCTTTGGATGATGGTCTAGAATAATGCGTGGTTTAATTATGTGTGTTTGTTTGTTTTTATGTTCTGTCTTTTGCGGTCCTTCGGGGACCTTTGTGTGGTTGAACCTAGTACTTTGTAGTCCTTCGGGGACTTGGGTTATGTTTGTCTTTTGTTTTCAAACTCTCGTGGGGAGAGTCTTTTTAGTTGTCTTTTGTAGTAGGGCAATCTTGCATGTATTAAGCTTTCACTTCTATATATAAATACATGCTTTGTTATTCTATGCTCTTGTTCTTATTATTGCTATTTTTTAATTTGTTTTCCCATCTTTGACTAAGTGACAAAGGGGGAGAAAACGTATTGAGGGGGAGTTGTCTTCCTACGGGGGAGTTACTCCCTGAAGATGCTATCTCTCTATTTTTGTCAATTATCAAAATGGGGGAGTTTGTTGGCACATTTTATTTTGATTATTAACAGCATCTTCGTAGTTTAGTCTTCTGTTCTTCAGATTCAAATATTCTCAGAAGATCTACTACATGGAGTTCTTTCGTTCAAGCGCAATCATCTTTTACATTGAAGACTGAAGCAGTTACCGACGTTCCCTGCATAAGACAGCGTCCTTCTGCTTAGAGTCTTTGTGTCTGTACAAGTCTAGGTATATCTGTAAACACCTAAGGACGGATGACAAGTAAAAAGAATAAGTCAAAAATTAAATACCTACAGAGCGGCATACCGGTGGCATGCTTCGGCATACCGACGGTATACCGTTTTTGGCATCCAGAAAGTTGCTGTGACAAATTGTCGGCATACCGGCGACATGCTTCGGCATATCGGCGGTATACCGATTTTTGTGTCCAGAAAGTTGCTGTGACAGATTGTCGGCATACCGACGGCATGCTCCGGCATACCGGCGGTATACCGTTTTTAGCGACCCAAAAGTTGCTGTGACAAATTGTCGGCATACCAACGGCATGCTCCGACATACCGGCGGTATACCGTTTTTAGCAACCCAAAACTTTCTGTGACAAATTGTCGGCATATCGACGGCATGCTTCGGCATACTGGCGGTATACCGAGTTTCAAATATTTGGTTTTTGAATTGCTCTGACTAGCATTAATGGCCGCATTTAATGCTCTCAAACGGTCATTAATATGACCGTTACTATTTGGCCGGTATACCGACGGTATGCCGCTGCATACCGACGGCATGCCGGTCCACCTGTATCCAGAGCATAAAATGCCTCATACTCTTGGTTTCTCTATAAAAGAAAGCTCTCTCTCTCTCTTGAGGCTTTTATCAACTCTAGCCATAAATTTTTCAACAACCAAGAGCTCCACCATTAATACTCTTCCAAGCTTTTAATTGTCATCCTCTTCCAAAGTGATAGAGTATTTAAGAGTTGTAAATTTTGATCTTCACGTGTTAGAAGATCAACAAGTTTCTCTTCTCATTTGTTTGAAGTTGGCAAGCCTTCGTAAGAAAACTCGTGTGTTGAAGTTGGCGAGTCTTCGGATCCAAACTCGTGTTGAAGTTGGCGAGTTCTTCGGATCCAAACTCGTGTGTACTATTTGACTAAATAGTGGATTTAAGCTGGAGAGAGTTCCGGGACTGGATTGCCTCAAGCGAGGATACCAGGATACATCTTTGTGTTTGATCTTCTCACTCTTTACTTTTATTTGTCATATATTGCTTCTGCTGCACTAGTTTATTTTATTTTCCTATTCACCCCCCTCTAGGGTTCTACATATACTTGTTATTTTTGCTGTGAAGTACTTTGTCCGAGCTCTGGCGCATGTAGTCTGGCGCATGAGCTTTCTGGTTGTGAAATTCCATGCTTCTACAAGACCCCCTTCAAAGTTTTCAAAACTTTTGGATAAGTTTTAGAATACTTTGAATAAGAAGCATGGTGGTAGAAGCGCATGTCTGTCGGGGCACATAGATACTCCGCGCATTAGTGATGGGGCGTATGCTCCACTCAGTTAATGCAAATGATGACGCCTCGGTAACCAAAAAGATTAATGATGATCTTTTGGGTTTTATTTGCGGCTATCTCTTCACAAAGCTCGAGGCGACGGCTGAGATTACACGTCATCGGTTCACGCGTGCGACCAAGCCCTATAAATAGGCGAGAGATGGAGAGAGAGGGAGTTCTTCTTCTCTGTGCCTTTGCTTTCTTTATAGTCCTTCTTCAAAACCCTAACTTTTCTTTTTGAGAGAATGGCTCCCAAGACTCCCCGCGGCGGTGCTAAGGGAAAGGAGCCGGCAGAGTTCGTCGGCGAGGATGCTCCTGTCACCATTGCGACTCCAGCCGACATTCGTCCCGCGGTGACAGGTGAGTGTCGTCTCTTTCACACAAGCTTTGGGTCATACTGTGCCCTAACTCTCTGCTGCCGACGCGTATGGACTTCTGTCCTGATGATACGCCGAGGTTTTATCCCGCCGACGTGCATAGGTTCAGGCCTTTATTATGCACCGAGGTTTAGTTGCTGACGCGTATGGGTTTTATACCCTGATGATGCGCCGAAGCCTTTACTGACGCGCATGGGTTTACACCCTGACGATGCGCCGAAGCTCCAATGCTGATGCGCATGGGTTCATACCCTGATGATGCGCTGAAGCTTCCCTGCTGAAGCGCATGGGTTTACACCCTGACGATGCGCCAGGCTGCTTGACACATTTTGTCTTTTTGCCTGACTTTTACTTTTGTTGTACCAGTGTCGATGACAATCCCTTTGCTGAATGAGGTCCTCCTGGACGCTTTTCTTTGTCAAATGGGAGTTGATTTTGATGAGGCGGTGATCAACCCTGCGAAGGATGCTATCTTACAGAACCAACCTCGTAAGAGAGTGCTGCAAATCCAGAACCAATTGTCAATTTTTCTCCAGAGTATGATGGAGAGCGATAAACTGAAATCTGCTGAATCTGAGTATGTAACTTTCTTAAAACCTGCCTTTCTGTTCGGTGACCGACTGGTCTCTTCTGAAGCGAAGATACTGAAGATCAGAGAAGACTGGTTCTTTTCTGCAAAAGGTATGGTTCTGTACATGCGGCAACTTGACCGCCAGTTGCCGCTGACGGCCTTTTATCGTTTGGCTTCGAAGAGAAGGATGCGCTGGGAACTTACTCCTTCTCAAGGAGGGGCCTTGGGAGGTACCCTTTCGATTGATGCTACCTCGAACCAGAGGGATACCTTGGCCGCTTTGCGAGCCGATTCCTCGTTTAGTTGCCGAACTTTGCGTCCCGGGAGCCTCTACAGTGAAGTCCCAAGCGACACGTTTCCCTTCAGTGCTCCGACCTTTGCAAATCAGATGCTGACATCGAAGGTCACGTATCCGAAAGGTGGCTTTAGAGTTGAAGGTTGGTGTCACCATATCCTGAGGTAGGACGAGTTGACCATTTGGGTGCTTTCGAAGTTCAAAGCCGAGCTTAAGGAGATTGGGCTGACGGCCGCTATTCGTGCCACACAGGCTGGCGTGGATCTCAATAAGCCTATGTTCCTCGCACTCTTGGAGTTATTCAATACCCAGACTGGCACCTTCTATACTCCGGTGGGGGAGTTGGGGTTGGCTCTCCATGAGATGTATGAAGTGTCCAAGCTTCCTTGGGGCTCGGAACCGTACGAGGAATATTTCCCGTCGAATGAAGAGATCCAGGTTCTGGAAAATAAGGACCCGAAGATGATGGCTGTTTTTAAAGAAGTGGCGAGCCATCATTATCTGATGCACCAGAAGGACAAAGGCAAGACCCAGCCTCATGTGACTGCTTGGAGCGATCATGTTTTCAAGCAGGATTTGGCGGACTCCTCGAGGATCCAGTTTACAACTCCGCAGGGGCTGAAACCTGCGGAAGTGACTTCTGAGATAAGCCGGCTGGACGAGAGAGCTCCTGGTTCAAATGAGAGTGGCGAGAACGCGTATAGCTGCTTCTGGCACTGTGTGCACCGGATGTCGTCTAAGGCGGTGCCGACGGCATTTTTGATGATATGGCTCCGGGATTGTGTGTTTGCGGGCAGATCTGGTGCAGTGGAGAGGGTACACCGGAACCTTATTTTGCCTGCCGTAAAATTGGTCTTTGGACGACCTTTAGCCCTCCTCCCCGCGATGGTATGCAACCTGTTGCGGGGTTTGAGGAACTTTGCTGATGATGTGATCCTTGAAAAAGGTAGAAACGACAACTTTCCCCGGGCCGAGCTACCGTTTTATTATCTTATGGGATGGTTGATTTTGCATCATCCGAACGTGATGAGTCCCAGTCCGGAAGAGGATCATGTTGAAGGAGATGCCTTTATCCGCTGCTTCTACAAGAGGAAGTGGTTACACACGAGCGTCCCCGTTTGCAGGAGGGTTTTGTCCTACCTTCAGGGGTGGGAGATTGTCAAGGTTGGCTCCATCTTTAAAGACTTCGAGGCTGACCAAGACTTGGACGACTCTGGTGAAGATGCGATTACTCTGCCGAAATGGGGTTTTCGTTGGTTGCAAAGTATTTGGCCTTCTCACCTGGTCTACCGCAACCAAAATAGATGTTATCTGGAGCCATATCTGCCCAGCCGGTTTGCTCGCCAGTTTGGCTATACCCAGCTAATATTGCGGAATCCCAGTAGCAGTCTGGGGTTCACGACAAATATGTTGATAGCGGCCCAGTCATATCGTCCGCCGGAATTGACGGGATATCGGGCTGCTGCTGCAGCCTCAGTGAGGGATTCCTCTGTTGGAAAGAGACGGGCCGACACAGAAGCTGGTTCTTCTGTACCAAAAAGGTCGAGAAAGTCGTCAACTCCAAAGGCAGGAGTTCCACCTGTAACGCCAGCGGAATCAGTTCCTGCTGAGGTAGGGAGTCCTCCGTAATTTTTGGCTCATCTTGTCATTTTGGTGACTTGTGTTTTTCTTCTTGTAGGGATCATTGAAGAAGAAGACCCGTGTTTCAAAACCGGGTGTTAGTAAGCCGAAGGAAGTGGCAAGCTCTTCTGACGAGCGCATTCCTCCGATGTTAATGTCTCCAGTGGAGGAGAGTCCTGAAGATGTTCCTGCGGAGGTTTCATTATCTTCAGACTTTGTTGAAAGAGACGCGGAGGTTACAGCAACTTTCGGGATGGTGCCAGCCGCCGTGGGGGCCTTGGATGCTGAAGGTCCAACGGACACGGGGCTTCGTGATGATGAAGTGGAATGGAGTTCGTCGTCTTCGGATGACGTTGCTCCAGAGTTGCAAGAGCCTGTTGCAGGGGCAACAGAGGTGGTTGGAACAGAGGAGAGGGTTGATTCCCCTCCTTGTCATGATGAAGGGGGGTCGGCTGCAACATTGCTGAGCCCTACCCCAGACTTAGCGGCGGAAGCTGAGGTAGCTACCAATCAGGAGGTAGCGACAGATCTTGTCCCTGTAGAGGGAGTTGATGTAGAAGATGAGATTCGTCTGACGGCCCCGACTCCTGGGACGGGTCAGGAGACAAGTGTTGATCTCTCCATTCTGCCAGGGGAGGTACTAGCTGCTGATAGGACGTTGGGGGCTGAAGAGGTGGCCACTGACGTCAGTAGTACTTCCGAGTTCGGGAAAGGTAAGAGTGTGATGGAACCCTCTGTTGCTCTTTCTACTTGGGGTACTATCTCGACGCCTATGCCGGCTTGCTCTGTTCCCTTGGCTCCTCGGGCTAGCAGTCCAGCCCCTGTTGATGAAGAGCCTGTTGGTGCCGAGGTTCCAGCCTCACAGGTTGAGGTTGGCGAATCTTCTTCCGGTCCGCTAGCTGAAGCAGCTCCTCCAACTCCTGCTGTGACATCGCAGGTACTGGCGGATACAGATGAATATGTGAAATCATCGTTGAGGCAGTGTATAAAATGCTGCAGAGGGGTGTATCTGCGGTGATGGACGCCAACGGGAGCTTTACGACGGCAAAAACTCTGACAATGCCTTATATCGACCTGATCCGTCTTCACCAAGGCCATGACCATATGGTCGAGATCCTGGAGGCTTCGGTAATTGAGCTGGACCAGCAGCTCTCGGAACTTTAGCGCATCCAGCGAAATGACCTCTCCGTCTTGATAGATGCGGAGAAGGGAAAGCTGATCGCCGAGATTGAGTCTTCCTACCAGGCCACTGTGAGTGTCTGGGAGCGCGAAGTGGCTGAGACTGAAGCTGCGGTAGAGCGGTTGTCTCAGTCCATGCGGGAGACAGTGGAAATGCGAGCTGCGTTGGACGCTAATATCGCGGAGATAAACGCCCAGATCCGTCGCCTTGAGGACCAGCGGGACCGACTCCAGTTAGATGCCGAACGTGTCTAGGCTGAACACGTAGCATTCAAGAAGAAGGAAGCAACTTTCACTCACCGGGCTCTTGTCCTGGCTCGGCAGCGACAACAGCTTGATGAGAAGCATGAGAACGATACTTCTGCTGAGGCTGTTGAATCGATGCGTCAAGAAGCTGAGCGTCGAGTCCTGGCGACTGTGGAGACTCGTGCGGCAGACTTGAGACACCGAGTTAGAGAGCTTTCAGCCAACCCTGGAGATGTTTAGGGATTGTAGCCTCTTCTTTTTATATTTTTGCAACTCTTGCTGGGGATAGTGTAGTCCTTTACTCTCTCTTTTTAGAAAATAAAGAAGTACGCAACTTTTTGTGATGTGTTCATTTTTGTTATCATGAACTTGATGATTTGTGTGGACCTATTATCTTTTACGCACCTTGGTTTTTAGGTACAGATAATAAGTTTGAAGGAACCAACATGTTTGCTCAGAGGTAATGTGGACGTGGCAACTATTGGGTTCAAATGATATAATCTTCCTACTCAGAGGTGTTATGGACGTGGTAGGAATGATCCTAGGGGATACGCTGAACTACTCAGAGGTGATGTGGACGTGGAAGTTCTGTGATCAATGTACGACAACGCAGGGGTTGTTTGTACGAGATGTTTACTTAGAGGTAATGTGGACGTGGTAAACATGAAGGATAGCGTAGGCTTACGAAATGCAAGATTCCGCTTTGTAGGGTGTAGAGGGACAACTTAGAGGTGATGTGGACGTGGTTGTCCTTCTACTGGAGGATGCTACGGAACAGCTGGGTTCCAGAAGTGTATGATTTCGTTGGAAGGGAATTGTCTGTGAGTCCTGATGATTAGATCCACAGATCCCCTGGTGGAAGCACATGTCTGAAAAGATGTCAAGAGTAGTACTTCTTTAGGAACTTGCCGTTGATGGGCATCATGAACAAGTCCCCGTTGGATTTAGCGAGGCGGTAAGCACCGTTTGAGTATACCGTCTCTATGATGAAAGGTCCTTCCCACTTGGGTTCGAACTTTCCTGGTGTCTTGTGAGTTAACACCATCGGCCTCCTGACTGCCAGAACCAGGTCGCCAATTTGGAAAGTCCTCTGCTTGACCTTCTTATTGAAAGCCTGTGATATACGGGCTTGGTAGAGTTCGATGTGTTGTTGAGCTAGGAGACGCTTTTCATCAAGTGCCTCCAGTTCCCACAGACGACGACATTGATTGTCTTCTTCTGTGAGTTGGTTTGTGATTGCTACGCGAAGTGAAGGTATCTGAATCTCGAGAGGTAGTACTGCTTCGCTCCCGTAGACCAGGGAGAATGGTGTGTTGCTTGTTGGGGTCCGTACCGTTGTGCGGTAGGCCCAAAGGCATTCGTCGAGCTTTTCGTCCCAGTCGCGTTTGTTGGATGACACGATCTTTTTGAGTAGCCTGACGATAGTCTTGTTAAACGCCTCTGCTAATCCATTTGCAGCCGGATTGTAGGCGGTTGATGCCACGTTTTGAATGTGATTCTTATTACAGAATCTGCTAAAAATATGGCTGATGAACTGAGGACCATTATCGTGAATAATTCTCCGGGGCACCCCGAAATGGTAGATGACGTGGTGCTTGATGAAGCTGATCACTCTGGAGCTTTTCAATTCTGCTAGCGGAACTGCTTCTGCCCATTTAGAGAAGTAGTCGGTGATTGCTAGGATGAAGCGGTGACCTCTTGATGAAGGAGGGGTGATCGGTCCCATAATGTCCATGCCCCAAGCTTCGAAGGGCCAGGAGGCGACTGTAGGATGTAGTGGTTCTGACGGTGTATGTATGAAGTCTGCGTGAAGTTGGCACGCGTGGCACTTCTTAGCATATTCAACAGCGTCAGCGGCCATGGTTGGCTAGTAGTAGCCCATGCGTCGCAGTCGATCCTGCAACTTAGGGCCAGGTTGATGGGCCCCGCAGGTTCCATCGTGAGCTTCTCGAAGGGCTTCGACTGCTTCTTCGTTAGACAAACATCGAAGGAGAAGTCCATCGTAGGAGCGTCGGTCCAGTATTTTAGTGGCTATATCGTAGTAGAATCGAAGAGAGCGCCTTCTGACTGAGACGGCTTCCTTCGGGTCCTCTGGGTGAATTCCGTAGACAGCGAAGTCGATGAACGGGAACCTCCAGTCTCGGACATTAACACCAGTATTTGTCGGCATGGCGTGGGCCATGTGTGAGCATAGGTTGTTTTTAGGACAGACCAAGTCTCTACCAACTACTGTGATATAGTGTTGAGTCCCGAGGGGCGCTGCCAATAAGGCCGCAAGGCCAGCCAGAGCGTCGACCTCCAAGTTTTGTAGACGGGGTACATGTTCGATGAAGAACCTGGTGAAGGTTGAAACGATGTTCAATGCAACTTCGTGGTAAGGGATCAGATCTTTATGGCGAACTTCGTATTGCCCTCTGATCTGGTTTACGACGAGTTTCGAGTCACCGTAGGCCTCCAGATGATTCACCCCCAGCTGTTGTGCTAGCTGGAGTCCCATAATGAGCGCGTTGTACTCGGCAACATTGTTGGAGCACGGCTTCGAAAGGGAGTAAGCACGCTGGATGACCAGTTGATCGGGGGAGACTAATACCACCCCCACTCCTGCGACGATTTGGCCTTTGGAGCCTGTTCTTGAAGCGCCATCGAAAAACATCCGCCAGACGGAGCTTTCTTTGGTGACGTTTGATTCTTGGACCTCATCCGGGATGTCTTCATAGAGTTTTGAGGACTCTGGGATGGGGTGTACAGCTAAAATTCAGCCAGAGCTTTACCCTTAATAGCTTTTTGCAGAACAAACACCATGTTGTACGGTGTTAGCAAGATCGCCCATGTGGCTAGCCGGGAGTTCAATGATCCTGTCTTCGTCATGAGGACTCTGAGTGGATTGACTCGGGAAATGACGTGAATTGTCTGGCCCGAGACATAATGGCGAGTCTTCTGGATGGCAAACACCAAAGCCAAGCACTCCTTTTCAACGGGGTTGTACCGGTGTTCGGCCCCGATGAGCGTTCGACTGAGGTAGTAGATTGCTTGCTCAAAGCCTGTATCGCTGTTCTGAGCTAGCAGAGCGCCGAAGGAATGATCCATGGCACGGACGTAAAGGAGAAACGGTTTGCCTGCGACGGGTGCCACCAGGACTGGTGGGCTCGTCAAGTAGGCTTTGATGTCGTCGAAAGCCTTTTGGCATTCCTCTGTCCAGACGTAAGAGACTCCCTTCTTCATGAGCTGGGTGAAGGGTTGACACTTGCCGGAAAGGTTTGCTATGAACCTCCAGATATATGCCAGACGTCCCTGTAGGCTTCGAAGTTCTCGAAGGTTCTTCGGAGGGTCCATATCAAGGATGGCTTTGGTCTTCTCAGGATCGACATGAATGCCTTTCGCCGTGATAATGAAGCCCAAGAACTTCCCGCTAGAAACCCCTAGGAAGGATTTAGCGGGGTTCATCTTGAGTTGATGCGCTCGCATGAGATCGAAGACTGTCTTGAGGTCTTGTAGGTGATGGCTCTTGACTGCGATGTTGTCAACATAGCATTCGACTGTCTTGCGAAGGTGTTGACGGAAAATGATGCTCATAGCTCGTTGGTATGTCGCATCGGCGTTCTTCAAGCCAAAGGGCATCACTGTGTAACAGAAAATGCCCTTTGGAGTTCTAAATGACGTGTGTTTTGCGTCATCGGGAAACATCTTGATCTGGTTGTAGCCCGAATATCTGTCCATGAAAGACATGCGTTCGAAGCCACAAGTGTTGTCGATCATCACGTCGGTGATTAGAAACGGGAATTCGTCCTTCGGGCAAGCAGAGTTGAGATCCCTGAAGTCGATACAAACTCGTATCTTCCCATTCTTTTTGGTGACGGGGACAACGTTGGCTACCCAATCTGGGTGTTGTTCTTCACGGATGAAGCCGCTGGTCAAGAGTTTGTCCACCTCCTGATCGATGGAGTTCATGATATCCGGACGAAAGCGTCGCTATTGTTGTTTGATAGGCTTGGCATCAGGTAAGATGTTCAGCCTATGCATCGCGATCTGGGGGTCAAGTTCCGGCATATCTTCATAGCTGCAAGCGAAGACGTCGATATACTCTTTAGCCAGCTGGATTAAAGATTCTCGGTCTTCTCCTTTCAGGCTTTTGCTGACGAAGATGGGTTTGGAAGAAGATTCGTCCCTAAGGTCGATCTGCTCGATTTTGTCTTCGGTGGAAGGTTCACGTAATTCAAAACGAGACTCCCATTATTCTCCTAGGCGTTGAGCCCAGGGTTCTTCTTCGAAGAGTTCAGGCGCTTGGTCTTCGCCTTCATCTTCTTGAGGTTGTGCTGATGTCATGTTGGCTGACAGCACTCTCTTGAAGACTGAGCCGATACTGGTATCAGAGTCCCATGTTGACGCTTTAGACGAGTGAGAATGTTCTACTTCTTCTGCGTCTGAACTCTCTGGAGTTGATGGTGGCGTGACATAGCCTACCCCCCGTCGAGTCCGGTTGTAGTAGTCCTGTGGCTTCCCTTTAGGAGTTGGAAGCCGGAGAGGGAGACGTCGACCCTTGCCATAGTTCAGGCCTTTGTTGCTTTTTAGGTCGTAACCCATCTTCTGGATGAGGTACTTTGCCTTGTCCGTGTACCGGTAGAGTTGCATTCTGTCGGCATCTGGTTCTGGCTCGAGTGGCGGGAGATCTTGATGACGCTCGATTTTGCCGAAGATGATGGATTTTTCGTCTCGACTTTGTGGCGGGACTATGTAACAGACTCCTTGAGACGGGACTACTCGATTTACATGATGGACGGTCGTTATTTGTGTTTGTAATGACCGTAGAGCGTTATCTAATATATACATAGCGTTCCAATGTGAAAGACAAGAATAATTAAAAGATACTCTATTATTGATGAAATGCGAGATTTTATCCCGCGGGATTACATTGTCCAGAGAGGGGGCATCTACATTAGCCGAGATATAGTCCCCCAGCTCTTCATCTGTAAGCACTGGAGTAGGATCGGGAGAGTCCACCACAGTGTTGGTCTTGGAGTCCGAGAGGACTATGTGGGCTTTCTCCGGCGGCTGGGATGGCGGCGGCCTGCCTTTAAGACGCACCTTCAGAGGTGCCTCCGCTGTGCCTCCAGTGACTGGCGTCTTCCCCTGTAGTTTTGCCACGAGGGGAGCCAATGTTTGAGATGGCTTTTCCTTGAGCCGTATCTTCAGGGGAGCTTCAGGAGCAGCTGGTGCTTTCCCGGGTAGCTTAATGCTCATGGGAGGCAACTTCTGAGGCGGTTTGCTGCTGTTTCTGCTTCGTCGTCAGCATCATTGGCTTCCTCCTCGTCAGGTGACTTGTATAAGTCAGAATCGGTGAAGTAGGCTTCAATCCCTTTGAAAGGGTCAATGTCTGCAACTCCGTCCGGATGACGCCGTTGGTGGACACATACTTCATACACTGGTAGAGCGTGGATGGCACCACCATGTACTCATGCAGCCATGGTCGATCGAGCAGGATATTGTAGTTGACATCGGCATCCATAACGTAGCAGGTCACCTCAGTTCTGAGGTTACCGATGTGATATTTCAGCCGAATTTTGCCCAGCGGCTTACTTTTGCTGGCGTTGAAGCCACTGATTGTTGTGTTTGAGGGAGCCAGCCGGTACATTGGGATCCCCAGTGTTAAAAGCAGCGTCTTCGGGATGATGCTGAGGGAAGACCCCAGATCGATCTGAATCCGCTTCACCTTGACTGAACCGATATACCCTGTATAATACAGCGGCTGGCTATGTCGGTTGTGCTTGAGCAACATGTCTTGTTGGGTGAAAGTTATGTTCGGGATAACTTCATCCGCACAATGATAGTGCGCACATATAGTTGGGAGATCTTCAGGCGGCTTGACCTGACTGAGAAAGGATTCAGCATCCTTCAGAGCTTCACAGAGAGCTTCTCGGGAGTCTTTAGAAAGACGCAGGAGCTCGAACAAGGATAGGCGGGCAGGCATACTGGCCAGTTGTGCCAGTATGTCGAAGTTGTGGAGCTTGGCTAGCCCCGAAGTATTCTCCTTTCGTAGAGGTCTGTCAAAACGAGCCTCTACATGCTTCTGCTTATTGGCTGCTGAGGGCTTAGATGGGCCCTCTTCCTGGGCAGCAGGGATGGTGCAAGGAGGCACCACCTCGGCGGCAGCTTCGTCGGGTTGGACGTTCTGTTGTGAACGCGTCTGCACAGGAAGTGCCTCTTCCGCTGAAGAAGAGACCGTACGGCAAGACTTGATCTTCCTGCCTTTGGATTTGGAGGTAGGGCGTACCTCCGGTTGAGTCACCTCGGAGACGAGGTCGGGGTGAACCCATAGGACCTCTCCTCGAGATGTGGTGAGTGGGATGAGTCTACTCATATTGTCACAGGTAGGTGGTAAGTTAACCACCTCTATTGTCGCCTTAGGGATGGGGACGACGCCATCCTGTGTTGTAGTTGGCGGCAAGGTGCCGAACTAGAGTGACACCACATTGGCCGACACCGTCTTCTCTTCGTAGTCGATGAAAATTACATCCGCATTGATCATGTGCTGGATGTAATTCTTGAGGACATAGCAGTCCTTGGTTGGGTGTCCGACAAACCGATGGTAGTGACAATACCTCGGGTTGTCCACTTTTCCAACCTCATCGGGCCGCTTTGGGTCCGGCAGCTTGATCTTGTCACCCTGCTTCAGTATCTCAAAGAGTTGTAGGGTGTCTTCGTCGTTGAACGAATAAATCTCCTTCGGCCTTGGTGCAAGTGGAGGCTTCTGAGTAGGTGCCGACGCACCTTTTGAGGCATTGACAGTCAATGCCTGTTTCCCCTTGGTCTCTCGTCCGGGGTTGTTGGCTGCAGGCCGTTTCCCCTTGTCATCAAAGGCGGGGAAGCTGACTCCCAGAAGACGTGCATTGGCCGCCTTCTTTTCTGCGGCTTCGGCTTCAATGATCAAGGAACTCCAGTCGGGAGGAGGAGTAGAGTTGAGCCAGAGTTTGACTGCAGGCAGCATGTTCATGCTGCAGGAGGAGAGGAGCGCATGTTCTGGCATGCCCGAAGGTAGTCTGAAGCAGGCCTGTCGGAAGCGTTCGATGAACACCCGAACCATTTTCTTCTCCTTCTGGCGTATCTCTATGAGGGACCCCATCGTCATATTCTTCCCGCTGTCGTAGAAGCGGTCGAGAAAGAGGCACGTCAAGTCGTCGAAGGACGATATGGAATTGTCGGGGAGGCTGCAGTACCAGTCGTACGCCACTCCTTTCAGTGTCCCAACAAATATGCTGGTGAGTAGCACGTCCTCCTTTGGAAGATGCCCCGTCTATGACTGGAAGTACGTCAGGTAGTGACGCGGAGAGTCCTTCCCGTCGTACGGTATCAGTGTTTGTGGTTTATACTTTGGAGGATAAACCACCTTGTTCCACTCGAGGGGATAAGGCTGGGGGATGCCCATCTTTTGGCGCTCCTCTTGTCTTGTCCCGGACTCAACGCGCTCGCACAAGTCCCTGATCATCTCGACCACATCTTCCGTGGAGCTGGGAGTCGGGGAAGGTGGTACCACTTGATGTTGAGCATTTGAGGGCTCCGACGTTCGAGGTGCTTCTCGACGATCTGTGTCCGAGGATACCCGTTGAAGGGGTACACTCGACTCCCCATTGGCCCCTGGGTCGGGACCAGTAGAAGGTGTTCTGGTCAAAGCTGACCGTATTTCAAATACTGCATGAGTCAATGTTTGTATAGAGGCAGAGAGGGTTTTGAGTCCTCCCTCTAATGTGTCTATACGCTGGACGAGGTGTTGTGGCGGCGCATCAGACTCGGCATCAGCCCCAGTCACGTTTACTGTCATGATGGGCCGGGAGTGGATGGATGGGTTGAGGCCTCACTCTCGGCCTCGCTCTCTTGTAAGGGAGTTGCCTTTCCTGGAGCCTCATCTTGGCTACCCCTGGTTATGTTCGGGAGAACATTCACCACGGGCGCATCTGCAAGGGCCTGATTACCCTCGGTTCCTTCTTCGTCTTCGAGACTCAGATCCGCGGAGGCTAGAATACCCCTGGCTATATTCTGGAGGACACTCTCGTCTTGAAGAACAGGGGCTAGACAACCCCCAGCCATGTCCGGGAGGCCGACCTCGAGGAGATCCGCCCCAGCCGTGCTTTGGAAAACAGCTTCGTCTTCGGAAGGAGGCTCGATAAGGGTCTGACTACCCCCAGCTTCCTCCAAGATCTTCTTCCTCGCCCGAGTGCCTTCGAACACTCCGGAGGACGAGACGGCTGTCTTGGTTTTCCTCGACAGACTTTTGGACGAGGAGGAGGAGTTGCTAGTCGCCTTTCGGACTGACGAAGAGTTGGAGATCACGTTGCATGAAGCAACCCTTGGCTCTTCTTCTGTTGACACCTTCTTTCCGAGGCGATGTCGGAGGGGTGTCGATGATTGCAGCCACTGGAAGACCGACTGCCTTGGTGGTACTGCCGCCTTGCAACAGCAGTTGATGGTGACCACTGCACAAGTATGCCCCGTGAGAGGCGCATCGTGCTTGTTGGTCGACTCTCCTGATCGGCGCTTGTGAGTGATCACGTTACGCAGATCGTTGGAGGAGAGTGCCACCTTCGCACCCCCTTCAGGCGCATGGCAAGGCCAAGCGTCGGGGTGGTCAAGTGAGTGCTGCGCCCCCTGATCTAATACCAAACAGGCATTCCGCTCAGTAGTGGGGGAACCACAACATTTGAAGTGACTTGAAAGGACCTCAGACGCACAACCAGAGGAGGCGCGGGAGTTCAAGACCACTAAATTTGCCCCACTCGACTTGGTTGTGCACGCAATAGATGCGCCCAAGTGAGACGAAGACTTTGAAGGTCGGCTCGTTTCTGGCGCCGCAGCACTTGAGTCGACCTTGTACAACTTATGATCAGCAGCGCGCATGAGTACGAGCGCATGCTTCTGGCTTGCTGTTGGCATAGCACGTTTAGGGCGCATGGCCCGTGCTGCCTTGTATTTCTTCGTACTAGCCCGCTGGGGGGCATAATACTCAGAATCCAAATTCTCTTCGCCATTACAGCGAGTGAGTCTGTCAAAGACAGAGACTTTTTGTGACGCATCAAAGGTGATGCACGGGACATTGGCTGCGCCCCTACTCCGTCGATGCATCTTCCTCGCCTGAGAGGGAGATGGCTGGGGAATGTGGTCAGCCGCACGCTTCCCCGAGAGATGCGCTACACCGGTGGGCGCATCTTAGTTGCTGAGGACGTCAGCAGGAATGGAAGGATGGATTGGCGTATCCCCTTCGGTGGTGGTACCCGAGGCGTCGACCTTGCGCACCCAGACCCGGCGGGTCTTCTTCGGCTTTGGCAGCCGCTTCGAAGGACTCGTACTTCCTTCAGAAATGAACTCCTTATACGCCTGTTGATTGAGGCGCACGACCAGCGTCTTGTAGGAGGAGCCCACCTTCACGTCGTCGGACTGTGACACAGCCTTCTCGGTGGAGGAGAAAGAGGTCCCCAGCAGAGTCGCCAGCTTGTTTGCCATTAAAATTTTTTGATTGCAAATTTCAATACAAATAGAATAGTATTACAATATAGGACTTAGATGTAGTCCTAGGAGTACACTTTTGTTTATCTGGGTCCCTTGTGCCGTTGGAGTGAGTGGTAATGCGTTGACTCCGTTGACGATCTGACGACGGTTATCGGTTCTCTGAAGGTTCGAATTGCTCTGGGTGCTGGAGCTTGCTGAGAGGAGAAAGACGTTGAGTGTCTGTATCTGCCTCTCTGGTGATATGTTCGTTCGTTGGGTATTCTGTGCGTGGGTGAGAAGGAAATGATCCCTCTATTTATAGTTTTGTAGGCTGGCTGCTCATGCGCGCAAGTAGGATGCGCCTGTTCGCGGGGACGCCATATGGTGATTGCTGATGGAGGCGCATAGATGATGCGCCCTGATCGAGGGGTTGAATTCTTCATACTGCTGTTGTGAGCCGGCACGTAGCAGAGGAGAAGATCTTTCTGTTGCTGAAACTTGGATGAGTTGAGTCAAAGGACACGTGTCGTCGACTCATGGCTCGAAAATCTCAGATTTGATGGGGGAATGATCTGGTGGGATACGCCTAGGATTGGACGCATGAGGAGACTTTGGCTCGTAACTTTTAGGAGTCACGAACCATTCTGGGCGCATGGCTTTTGAGGCGCATGCAGAGCTTCAAATGGAGACTTTCCTTCTGTCTTTAGGGATCAGTAAAAAGTCTGAGACGCATGGCTTTTGAGGCGCATGCAGATGGTTGGGTGGCCACGTGGCAGTAGCCGTCGGAGTAAAGTAATGATGATGCTGACGTTGCCGACGCTTCGTCTTCTGAAAAAGCTGTCAACTGTTCAGCCTTCGAAAGGTGTGCTGCCAAATCTGTCAGTTCAGCATTTAATGTTTCTGACATTCGATGGACATCCGAGGGTGAAGATGCGACGACATGTCTTCATTGATGCACTTGAAGGTGACTGTTACATCCAAAAGTCGGAGTCGGAGGATTCCGAGGCAGGCGGAAGGTGCCTGTTGCATCCAAAGATAGGGATGTCCGGGCCTCGTCTTCGTTGTGCAGGAAGAGCCGTAGATCGGAATTACGGGGCTAGGCTCTTTCTTCCTTCAAAGTGGGTGTTGCCCACTCTGGTGGGTTTGGAAGCTGCTCCTTTAGCCGCATTTCGATTGCGGTCTTCCTTGGTCTTTGGAGGCTCTTTCGAAGCCTTCCCTAGCCACAGATTTGCGGTGCTCTTCTCTACCTTGGTTTGGGGAGCCCTTCCTCCAGCTAGAGGGTTGATTGCCACCCTCATTCTGCTCAATAAATGCTTCATTAGTCGAAGCACTTATCAGGTGAGTCTGGCTGGAAGGGTGTCACATAACTGGGCTGCTGAAGGGATACACATAACTGGGATGCACATAACTGAGCTGCTGAAAAGGATGCACCTTGCTTAGGGCGCATGGTGGGATGCGCCTGACTGAGGGCGCATGATGATTGCAGCGCCTTCTTGATGGCACATGGTGATTGCTGGCTGTAGACTTAGGATCTTTTCTTTGTAGAAATTCTCCTTTGTACAATCTTTTCTTTAGACATGTAATAGACTTTTATATGTTAAATAAAAAGTCCTCTTTTAATGTCCATACTTGTTGTTTTTGCTGTGAAGTACTTTGTCAGAGCTCTGGCGCATGTAGTCTGGCGCATGGGCTTTCTGGTTGTGAAATTCCATGCTTCTACACGGAGGAGAGGTTCTATAGCAGGAAGAGACGTGCTGGATCACTCCGGGATGGCCCCTAAAGTGTGGGAGGACATTCCTCCGCTGGAGATGAGGCGCTCTGTGCGGACAACCCGGCCTGGGCGCTGGTGCTCTCCCAGACAGCGACCCAGCAGGCCCCTACTGCTGGGATGGAGGAGGATATGGTAGCGACAGATGTGGTACCTTCCCCAGGTGCCAATCCAGGTGACGTTTAAGGGACCCTACCGCCCAATAATTAATGACGGTAATCGCCTGGAACGTGAGGGGTACGTATTCGTTAGGGAGATGGTAGGAGATTTGTGGGGTCTTACACACAGAGAAGTACAAAATCTTTGTCCTGCTAGAGACTAAGATTAATGGAGAGAAGACTCTTGTCAGGCGGACTCCATCCCACTGGGATCAACTCCACAACTTGGCTCTTTGTGACATGGCGAGTATCTGGGTCAGATGGAACTCTAAGTGTTGGGATGGGGACCTGATTTTGATGACGGAGCAACTGATAGCCATCTCTTTTACAAATAAGGGTGGCTTTCGGTTCTTACTGGGAGCAGTGTACGGCCACAATGACAGGCGGCGGTGAGAGATCTTGTGGAGTGATATTTCCAAGGTAGCCTCCGCGGCTGATTCCTCCCATATGCCGCTTCTTCTGATGGGGGACTTCAATGCTCTCCTTCACAGGGGAGAGAATGTGGGGGGCCGACCGGTGCCTGACCCGGTTCTGTATGACTTCCAAAGATGCCTTCTCCAGGCGGGGCTTCAGGGGTTGTCACGCTCGGGATTCATCTAGACTTGGCATAACAAAGCGGTCCGTAATAGAGTGGCTTGCCAGTTGGACAGAGCCCAGGGCAACGGGGAGTGGTTTTGTCTATTCCCCAATTTTGTGGCTGAGGGCCTGGCCGCTGGGACGAGCGAGCACTCTCCCATCAGGGTTGGCTTCTCCATCCGACATACTGCACGGTCGCGTCTATTTAGGTACAGCAACAGCTGGTATCTTTCAGAGGGTTATCTGGATGCTGTTTCGGAGGGTCTCGCTAGCCCGAGGGAGGGTACGGCACAGTTTTGTATGGTACATATGCTCAAATCCATGAAGAAGGCCTTACGGAGCTGGATTAGGGGCCTGCCCAAGACCACTCTGGAGGATAAGGAGGCTGACCTGCGGACCATCCAGCAGGACATGCAAGCTGATATGATGAACAAAAACTTAGCGGCGAGGGAGAAGGAGCTGATCGGGAAGGTCAACATTATGCGCCTACAAAAGGAGATTAGTGCGGCCCAGCGTGCTAAATGTTCTTGGCTTAAGGATGGAGACCGATGTTCCAAATTCTTCTATGATGTCATTCGGACCAGGCAGCATCAGAACAACATCTTCCAGCTACTTGATGCAGAGGGTGTCCTGGTGGAGGAGCCGGCTAAGATCCAAGGGGAGGCTGTCAGGTACTACTCTGAGTTATATTTTCAGTCTGACTATCTGTCTATGTTCCCGGATGTAGTTACGAAGAGACTGGTGACACCCTATGGGAATAGCCTACTGCTTTCCCCGTTACTATAGTGGAGGTAGAGTCCATTATCAAGATAGCGGATCCCAACAAAGCTCTAGGGCCTGATGGTTTTAGTAGTGGATTCTACAAACGGCACTGGGATTCTCTGAAATTCTCGATACTCGAGGCGGTGCAGGAGTTCTTCACTACAAGGAAGCTACTGAAGGAGCTGAACCACACCTTCTTGACTCTAGTGCCTAAGAAGGAGGGTGCGACATCGCTGGCAGAGTTCAGGCCTATTGCGTTTGTAATTATCTCTACAATATAATTATGCACCTTATGTGCCGGCGGATGGAGGGGATCATGCAGGACTTAGTCTCTCCGAACCAGGCGGCTTTTATTTAGGGGAGGTCAATCGCGGAGCATAGCCTACTGGCTCATGAGATGGTGAGGGGTTTCAGTAAACCTGGCGGGGAGAAGGCATGCGTGGAGTTGGATCTGAGGAAGGCCTATGACATGGTCAATAGGGATTTCCTTTGTCATCTGATGTCTGCCATGGGGTTCGATGTCTGCTGGGTAGCAAGGATTCGAGAATGCATCACGACTCCCACTTTCTCTGTCCTCATCCAGGGCACCCCATATGGGTACTTTCATAGCAATCGTGGACTTAGACAAGGCGATCCTTTGTCCCCTTACCTATTCACGTTTGTCATGGAATACTTCACTTGCTTGATAGACATGGTGGTGCATCGTGGGAGGCTGGTTCCACTGTTCAGGAGAGTCGACCCCCCGGTCACCCACCTTATTTATGTAGACGACGTTTTAGCGACGACCATATCCGTCGCCAAAATTCAACTTTTAGTGACGACCATATCCGTCGCCAACCTGTCGGTAAATCAGATTACCGATAATTTGTCAACGGATTTGGGTCAAATAAATCCACCGAGATGTTACTCATCGCTAAAAATAATCCGTCGCCAAGTTGTCGCCAAGCGACGACTGAGCGACGAATTTCTGGCAGCCATATTCGTAAAATTAGCGACGACTGGCCGACGGGTTTCCGTCAAATCAAGTATCAGAAAGTAAGTGATACATCGTCTTATCGACGGGTTATCCGTCGGCAATCCGTCGACATCATGTCGGTAAAAGCATATCAGAGAGTTTCTGATACGCAAACTCCGTCGCTAAATCGTCGCCCTTCGTTGCTACGTTTCGACGGACTGGTGACAGAATAGCGGCGGTTCATCCATCGATCCAGTTCTGAAAATCTTCCATGTTTCCAGAACCTTGGCGACGGATATTCTGCCGCTAAGTCGTCGGCAATCAGTCACGAAAATGGTGACGGAAAGTCCGTCGCTAAACCTTTACCGACTATGAGCGACTAAAGAGCGACAGATAATCCATCGCTTAGGTTTTGTGAATCTTTCATATTTCCAGTACCTTGCCGACGGATATCCCGTCGATCCGTAGTCGCCAACCCGTCACTAACTGAGAATTATCCAGTTAGCGACGGATAATTCGTCGACAAGTAGTCGCTAGTCCGTCGCCAATTGGGTAATTTTTAAAAAAATTGCATAAAACAGAGCATTCCCTGTTCACACAATATCCGAAACATCAAAAAATCACAATATGCATCACACATCACAGAAACCAACAAACCAATATACATCACACACCAATATACAATCCATCACACAAACCAACATAAATCACACACCAACTATCCAAACATTCAGTATTATCCAATGTTTAAAATTATCCACACATAAAACATACAAATATTCAATATTTAAAAAGATGTCAAACTATCCAAATACAATACATCAAGGAGGAGGAGTTCGATCGTCCACTGGTGGTACTCTCTGCTGCGCCCGACGCATATACACCTCCACCATGTATGGCGACAATCCGTCGAAGATATGTTCTGGAAGTTGGCATAGTTGCTCTGGCGACATCAGGTCAAGGAGGGCCGTCACAGCAGGAAGCGGTACTATAGGGGCAGTAGGGTTAAAAGAAAGATGTTCGACGAAAGACGGACCCGAAGGAGCAGTAGACGGACTGGCAGTAGACGGACAAGCAGTAGACGGACCGGAAGCAGTAGAAGGACGCGAAAAGTACGTGGCCAATTGTGCCGGCAAGTCCGACACCGTCTCGTTCAGATGCGTAAGCTGTGTCCTCACATCAACGTCTGCCGGGGCCGCGAGAGGAGGCGGGGGCTATGGAAAACTCGGAATTGCCGCGTGCAACGACGCCAGGGAGCCGACTCAGTACAGGCGCCCTTTCCTAAAGCCACCGACAGTATCTACGAACATGTCGTCGTAGCGAGCGGCCGTAGAAGAGGGCGTCCGGGCGGGCGTCGTTTTGCCGACATCCTCGACAGCAGATGGCTGAACCTGACTAAGGGCCTCACGATATGCAGCCTATCAAATGAATGTGTTTATATTATAAGTTTACCTAAGTTATAATCTAATTCCTATGTTTTCCTAAGTTATAGTCTGAATCCTAAGTTTATCTAAGTTATAGTCTGAATCCTAAGTTTACCTAAGTTATAATCTGAATACTTATAATTTTAACATAAATCTCATAAACGTAAGTACTTACATCAGTCTCCTTGGCCCTCTCGTCGACGAAGCTCCCGTCCTTCCGCCTCTTATGGGTATGCTGGAATACATCGTGCATGGTGACCGATTCTGCCCCTTTTTCCTCCTTTAACGCCCGTTGGGTCTGCATACGAAATATTTGTAGAATTAAATTAATTAAGTATATTAATAGTACCGAATTAGATAGTGGAATGAATGTGCGATATCTCACCAGATCTACAAGCATTGCTGCGTGGGACCTTGATCCCCTCGTATGTAGTCCCGTGGCCCGTCGGTTCGCCTTCGTTTTTTCTGATTTCTGCTTGTACGCAGGAGCATCCATCTTCTCCAAGATCTGCTCATAATAGTCCTGCCGGATCCACTCCTTCTTCGAATGTGCCGTTCAAAGGTCATACATCGCGTCCCGTATCTTCTTCCCGACGGCGCTTCTGTAGGTCTTGCGCATCGCCTCCTCGCGATGGGGGGGCTACCAGAACGTCCTCTGACATACAAATTCAATTATCACGTAATTAAAAAAAAGGTTGATTAAAGAGTAATTAATAATTAACCATAATATATATATATATATATATATATATATATATATATATATATATATATATATATATATATACCCTCATCTCGTCGAGTCAGACGTACTGCAAGTCTAGGGACACCTCAGAAAAATTGAGGTAGGGGCCATGGTAGTTTGACCGGATAATCTGCCCTAGAAGCCTGGCAGCATCCCACGGAAAAAACCTACAAAGAAGCAATGAGTGGATTATTAACTTGAATAAATAAAACAAATTTAATAAATTTACTTAAATTTACTTACGATTCACCCGCGGGCCATAGCTCTCGTCGGAACTCGCCCATCGGCCTCTCTGGTGGCGTCGAAGGATCCGCGACTCCGTGCATGTACTCACCAGTAATCGGATGTAACTGAGTCCGGGGGTACTCCGGGGCCCACTGAGCAGTAACTGGTGGATCCGCTGGCAGAACGGAACCGTCAACGGATGGAGATACATGCCTCGCCAAAGGGGACGATAGCCCCGGGGTAGATTGCCTGCGGGATGAGTACGTGCCTGGGGTACTCTCCAGGTCGAGATCGCTAGATGGGGTCATATCCCGGGACTGCGGAAGGCGACCCCGACTACTACCACCAGCAGCACCACTACGACCAACCCCACGATCAGGGCCACCAGCACCAGTACCAGCACCACCACCACCACGACCAACACCACTACGACGAGTGTTAGCCATCATGACCTGTAAATAGAACACATAAACATAATTAACAATATAGAAGTATAAATGAATATAAAATTAATATATATATATATATATATATATATATATATATATATATATATATATATATATATATATATATATATATATATATATATATATATATATATATATATATATATATATACCACCAGCAGGGCGACGAGTGCCGTCGCGACGAGAAGAACTAGGAGTGCCATCTACAAAAAGAAAATCATATAATAAGTAGATGATCGAACGACAAAACCATGAATTGAAACAAGAATGCAGAAATTTAAACTGAATTCACTAAGTTAGTTGTAAGTGCTTTTATGAGGTCAAACTAAATTCACGTATTTGGAAGTATTTTTAATATATACCGATATTTAATCTAATCATCGTCTTCGTCCTCGTCCTCGGCCTCGTCTTCATCCTCATCCTCATCATCATCATCATCCTTATCCTCATCGTCGACTTCATCTGTATCCTCATCCTCATCAAGTTCTTCTTCTTCTTCTTCTTCTTCTTCTTCTTCTTCTTCTTCTTCTTCTTCTTCACCCTCAAGACGCCTCTTTCTCCCCTGGTTGACAACTAAGTCTTGTGTATCAACCTCTTCCTCTCCTCTATTTTCCTCAATAATATCTTCAGCGTATGTGAGTTCTAGAAAGACTTTTCGTTCCTCAAAATACAAAAGGTACGACAAGGATGACAAACCCACCAATCATCGTCGGCCGAACGTCGACGGGCGTCCTGGGGGCAGCATCAATATCGGCCTCTGCAGGCTCCTTTCCTTTGCCTTGTCCTCGGCCAACACCACCGTGAGGAGTCTTGGGAGCCATTTCTTAAAAAAGAAGTTAGGATTTTTGAAGAAGAACTCTAAAAAGAAGAAGAAAGCAAAGAGAGGAAGAACTCTCTCTCTCCATCAGATGCCTATTTATATATAGGCTTGGTCGCACATGTGAACTGATGAAGGGTGACGTCAGTCACCGCTTGGGGTTCTGTGAAATGATAACTGCAAATAATCCAAAAAGATCATCATTAAATCTTTTTGTTTCTTTCGAAGCGTTATCATTTGTATTTAACACTGAAGAGGAGCATGCACCTCATCACAGATGTGCGGAGCAAATCATGCGCCTCGAACAGTTATGCGCCCCATTGAAGTCAACCCCATGCTTCTTATTCAAAGTATTCCAAAACTTGACGAAAAGTTTTGAAAACTTTGAAGGGGGTCTTGTAGAATCATGAAATTTCAGGCACATCCATAGGCCAGAATCCTATGCGCCTAACATTACATGCGCCAGGGAGCTCTAACGAAGTACTTGGTACAGCAAAGAACAATAAAGTATAGACATCAAAAGAAGATTTTTATTTCATATAAAAGTCTATTACATGTCTAAAAGAAAAGCTTTACAAAGGAGAATTTCTACAGAAAGAAAGATCCTAAGACTACAGCAGCAAAACCGTCATGCGCCTCTTGCCAGGCGCATCATCTGTCATGCGCCTCCTGCCAGGCGCATCATCAGTCAGGCGTATCTATTTTAGCGTCTCAGTCAGGCGTATTTATTTCAGCGTCTCAGTTATGCGTATCATGAAGTCTCAGCATATGTGCTCTACTTCGACCCGATCAAGTGCTTCGACTAATGAAGCATTTATTGAGAAGAACCAGAGTGGGCAACACCCCACCATAGCTAGAGGAAGAGCTCTCCAAATCCTAAGGAAGATGAGAGCACCGTAATTCCGATCCGCGGCTAAAGGAGCAGCTTTCAACACAACCAGAATGGGCAACACCCACTCTAGCAGGAGAAAGAGCTCTCCAAAGCCCAAGGAAGATGGGAGCACCACAATTCTGATCTGCAGCTCTTCCAGAATAACGGAGATGGGGCTCGAGCATCCCGATCTTTGGATGCAACAGGCACCTTCTGCCTGCCTCAGAAGCCCTCGAATCCGACTTTTGGATGTAACAATCACCTTCAAGTGCATGAATGAAGTCAATTCGTCGCATCTTCACCATCGGGAGCATCTTGTCAACATAATGTCCTCGAGCAAATAAGTTCATTCGGGAAGACGTGAGAGAACGAGAAGCAAACTCTCTCCTTGCTGCTATTTATAGGCCGGGTGTCACGACCCGCACCCACTGTGAGGGTACGAGAACGTAACAACGCCCAGCCTACACCATAGTGTCGGCAGTAGAACGCTATCCTAGGTCAAACATCTAACAGTATAAAGGTACCTGTACAGTATATACACTCCGAATGGAGGTGACATAACAATATACAGTTCTCAATCACATCTAAGGTAGAATGAAGATAGAAGATAGATAAGTAATACTGAAATAAAAAGATCCACAGAATACAATCAGAGAGTCTAAGTGTCTACTGACATAACAAAACAGAACATCCAGCTCACTACAAGTCTCTAATACTGAATATGAAAGAATATATACAATCCAGATCTCAAATGACAGAAAAGTAAAAACCTAGACTAGGGAGCCTCAGTCTCTAAGCTAGTGGATCAGACTGGAAATCTGGGTCACAAGTACCACCTACAGCTGTCCCATAGAAGATGTCTACGCAGGTCTCATCCTCTGTAAAATTTTCAACAGGTCCAGTCAGGACGGAAGCGAGCACAAAACATCTCACGCAGTTTATACCATATTAGGAAATATAAAGCATGCAATAGAGTAAGGTACATGAAACGCTGAAAGAAGAATGTATATGAAAAATAGTAGAGATTTGATAACTGGAAATATCTATATATGATAAGTAAGAACTGTAAGCCAACTATAATTTAGAGTACAATATGGTTATGTAAACGGTCTAGGACAATGCAATGGTAACTCCATTGTACGTGAGTATACAATAGACATATATAATAGTTATACAATGTTGTACAATAGGATTTGAGTACATAACCAATTCTACTCCCCCTTTCTAATCAATACACAAGGATCCACTCCCGTTACGTTATCTTGCACAATAGTGTACAATGTTATACAATGGATGTACAATATTATATAATAGATATACAATGTTATACAATAGTTGTACAATGTTATACAATAGTGTACAATCGTCTATCCCTGGGACTCATGTGATACTGAGAGTACAATATGCACAAGGAGTATACAAGGATATGGGTATTCAATAAATACAATATGTAAGTGAAACGCACATCACAATATATATCTAGTGAATACAAGGGGATAACATCTCAAAAGAGGATCCGTATAGTAGCAATCCGTGATAACAATCGTGTCAGCATCAAGTACAGTAATCTAGAGCAAGAATGTAAATCCAGACAAGTATGAAACGATCAGAGAATGTACTCACCTGATATCCTGAGTGTCTGAAGAGAATATACTGTCCGAGGAGTGGTGTCTATCTCCTATAGAACAGTACAAGTCACTATAAGTCTAAAAATGATAATAAGATGCATTACAATGCATTCTAAATGAATCTAGGTCAATCTAGGTCAAATCTAAGTCATACCAAGCTAAACTAGGTCATACTAGGTCATACTGAGCCAAACTGGATCACACTAGGATAACCAAGGTCAAATAAGGTCACAGGAAATCAATCCAAGTCAAACTAGGTCAATTTGGGTCAAAGGTTCACTTACAGTTGACTTTTGGTCAAAAAGTCAACTCTAGTCAACACAGAGTCAATCCTAGGTCAAACAAGTCATATGTTGACCAACTGTTGACTTTTAGTCAACTGGTCAACTCTGGTTTGGTTCCGGTCAAATCTAGTCGCTTAAAGGCTAAGTTTGACTCTCGGTTGACTTTTGTTGACTTTTGGTCAAAATGGTCAACCGACGTCAAAACTAGTCTATGAGCACTATATTTGATCATTACCAACCAAGGAAATGAAGTTCTAACTCTATCATAGACTCCAAACTCAAATATCCTATTTCTAGGCATTACCTATATTACCTTACAAGGTATGTGGAAATTAGAGACAATTAGCGACGTAGTTAAGTCTATGTCGCTTAATAGCGACGATCAGCGACGTAGTACGTCGCTAAGGTTTTTATATACCGATTCAGAAATTTCATTTCCCTCCATTCTCGATCTCTCCTCCCCCAAATCCTCGAGAGCCGAGAGCCAACGCCCCCTCCTCCACCCAACGCCCCCTCCTCCACCGTCGAGAGCCGCCGTTCGTCGAGCCCCTTCCCCAGGTAATTCCTATCCCTAACCTTGGCACTAAACCCTAAATCTAGATACGATGGACAGGGACACGATGAGTTCGAGCCCCAATCCTAAATCTAGACACGATGAGTTCGTCGAGCCCCTCCCCTAACCCCCTCCTCCCCTAACACGATGAGTTCACGGCGTCATTCCTAACCCTAACTGGGACATCCATGTATCACCCTTCGGGGGCCTGTGTATAGAATCATAACATAACCTGGTTGGATCCTTGTGTATTGATTGGGGGTACGAGGGAGTAGAAGTGGACATGTGAATAATACACCAGTAGTGTAGCATCAGAATCATTCCATAGTGTAGCATCAGAATCATCCCATGCCATTTACATGTCCATGTTGTACTCTGACTCACTAGCCACATGTTAGTTCTCTATTTATAGTAGATATTTCTATTACATCTTTCTCTCTCTGTTTACATACTGTACTTCTTTCAGTACTTGTATCTTACTTTACTATATGATTATATTTTCTAACCTGCTATGAACTGTTGAGATGTACTGTGCTCGCTCTTGTCCTGACTGGACCTGTTGAAATATTACAGAGGATGAGAAGGAGGCCTGTCTGGACACTTTCTACGGGGCAGCCTTAGATGACACCTGCGAGCTGGACCCTCAGGAGGACCCAGCTCTAGCTGAGGACATCACCCCCATTGCCTAGACTAGTCTAGTTAGGCTTATCTTTTTATGTAGTCTTGAGACATGTTTTAGCTAGACTTTATTCTGAGTTCAGAGTTGTATATATTCTTTCATTCTGTATCTGAGACCATGTACTTCTGGATATTTGCTGGGATTATCTTAGACTACTTTTTCATCTATTTGTTTCCTTGAGTTCTATTTTATATCGTGCTATCTCTTCCTTAGTTGTGATTGAGTTTATTACTGCCATGTCACCCCCATTCGGGGAGTATAAACTGTTTAGATATATATTGTTAGATGTATGTTGACCTAGGACAGCGTTCTACCGCCGATACTACGGCGTAGGCTGGACGTACCCACGTCTCGTGCCCTTACTCTAGGGTGCGGGTCGTGACACTAACACTATGGGGAGGGGTTTGTGCACAGGGGACTGTGCAGTGCACAGTCCTTGTACGTGTGTGTGTGTGTGTGTGTGTGTGTGTGTGTGTGTGTGTGTGTGTGTGAATTTCAAGTTAGATGTTAAAGTGTGTTAGGTCATTGGATGTTGGAGACATGTTCTTCATGGTATCATAATGAATCATATTGTATCTTATATATATTTTCATTGTTATGTATTTAAGTTGTGTATATGTCTCTCTCTCTCTATATATATATATATATATATATATATATATATATATATATATATATATATATATATATATATATATATGTATGTGTGTGTCTCTCTCTATATATATATCTATCTATATATATATATATATATATATATATATATATATATATATATATATATATATGTATATATATATGTATTGTTTGTCAATGTATATATTTATTGGTGTGTGTGTGTGTCTAAATCTATGTATCTTAATCTAAATATATATGTGTAGGTGTTGTTGTGGTTTAGAGAGAAATATAGAGAGTGATAGAGAGAGGGATATAGAGAGTGATAGAGAGAGGGATATAGGGAGTGTTAGAGAGAGTGAGGGAGCAGTGGAGGATTGGGGGGAGCTGCTGAAATGGCAGCAGCAGGAGCCATTTGGCATGCTGACCTCTCGGCCAGCAGCAGTCCCCACAGGGGACTGCATATGCAACAGCAGCAGTAGCAGTATAAGGAACTGCAGCAGTAGTAGTTGGGAACTGCTGCTTTGTAGCAGTGTGAGGGGGGGAAGCAGCCATTCGTTGATCCATTTCGACCACTCACCATTCAGCCCCCTATTCCATCTATCCATTCAGCCCCTCTTCCACATTCATTAATCCATACATTCTTCTATCCATACTCAATTCAGCCACCACTCATTAATCCTTCCATTCATTCTTCCACCCACATTCCTCCATTCATTCAGTCATTCATTTATGCATCCAATTCAGCCATAGTCCATCCATTAATTTATACATTCATCCAAACATTAATTCCACCATTCATTTATACCATTTTTCATTCATCTATTCAAACATACATATCCATATATCCATTCACCCACATTCATTCATCCATCCATCCATCCTTTCCATCTCAAATCAGCCCATTAACCCTTGAATGTTTAGGTGGGAGAGTTAGTGACCATGTTGAGGTATGGTATACTAGTGAGGTAATTAGGATTTACCCTATGAAAGGGTAAAGTTCTAAAATACTTCTAGATATGAAATTAGAGTATCAAGATACCATGGCATGGTATCGGGATACGAGGGCATGGTATTAGGATACCATGTTGAGGTAGAAGTGCCTAGAAACTAAGGTAGGGATTTGATAGTGAGTTTACCTTGGTAAGGTAATAGGGTAAGTTAAGGTAATTGCCTAGAAGCTAATGTATGAGTTTATGATATTAAGATATGGTTAGAATGTGGTTTCCTTGGTTGGTGATGGTCAGAAATAGTGCTCCTAGACTAGTTTTGACCTCGGTTGACCGTTTTGACCAAAAGTCAACGAAAGTCAACCGAAAGTCAAACTTAGCTTAAAAGTGACTAGAATTGACCCGAAACCAAACCAGAGTTGTCCAGTTGATTGAAAGTCAACAGTTGGTCAACATTACCCGATGGACCCGACCTAACCCGAGTTCAACCCGATCCTCCGGACTTGGTCTTGGGCTTCATATGTTGAACCCGAGGCCGGGCCGGGCTTGGGCTCGGATTAGGCTTATGATTCATCTGGTTGGGCTCGGGTTGACCTCAAGCCCGACCCAACCCGCCCGAGTTGCACCCCTACACACGGTTACCATGTCTCTCTACTATATTATACACTAGGAAGTTCGGACACTGCAAATATCGGTATTTATTCCATGTCTATGTCTAGTGAAGGATAATTGCCTAGACTTAGTCAACTTCATCCAGTTTGACTAGTTTGTCCAAGATATTAAATTAGTCAACTCAACTTCACCCAGTTTGACTAGTTACTGTGCTGAACATGTGTGTCCATCTTTGCAGAATTATTTCCAAATGGATATGAATTACTAGTTGCGGAATCGTTCATGGATGTACAATCGTCGTCCTGATGATATATGTGGTGTGCGGGATGAATACATAGTGGGAGTAGAGCAGTT
The DNA here is from genome assembly GCA_029216955.1 of Iris pallida. Taxonomy (NCBI): domain Eukaryota; kingdom Viridiplantae; phylum Streptophyta; class Magnoliopsida; order Asparagales; family Iridaceae; genus Iris; species Iris pallida. Next base: position 4,997,884 of record JANAVB010044419.1, read on the forward strand.
CCTACAGTTTGCTTAGGCGTTCCCTCAGTACATGGACGGCACCAACATTAAGTGTCCGTGTGTGAAATGTCATAACGTGAAATATTATCCAGAAGTGAAAGTAACATATCATTTGTACTCGAGGGGTTTCACGCCTAATTACTATCAGTGGACCGTACACGGAGAACTTGTGTCTTTAGCATCAGAGCCGGAGCCTTATGTTGAGCCGTATATGCACGAGGGACCTAATTTTGTTTCAGATAATCATGCATACGACGACGGGTGCGTGAACATGGTTTTCGATGCTGCGGGGCCTAGTTTCGTTCATGATACAGCTGAGGAGGCACCGAATGTCGATGCTGCAAAGTTCATGGAGTTGCTGGAGAATGCAAGGACTCCATTGTATCCTGGTTATGAGGATCATTCACCGTTGGAGGTGGTTACAAGACTGTTGAGCATTAAGTCAGATTTTAACATGTCGCAAGAATGCTACAACCGAGTGTTGGAGTTGATTATAGAGATCTTGCCGGCGGGTGCTAAATTACCTAAAGACTTCTATCGGTCTAAGAGGATGGTAAGATCGCTCTGGATGGAATACAAGAAAATTGATTCTTGTCACAATGGGTGCATGCTGTACTACAAAGACGACAAGGACGCAGATGTGTGCATATTTTATGGTGCTGATCGCTATAAGACAACTAGTACAGGAAGGTCTATCGGTGCAAGAAGACCGACCGATTCAATGCATTACTTGCCATTAACGCCGCGGTTGCAAAGATTATTTATGGTGAAAGAGACGGCCAAAAATATGAGTTGGCACATACGAGAACAGATTGAAGGAGTGTTTGATCACCCATCCGATGGAGAAGCGTGGAAGCACTTTGATCGAGTGTATCCTGATTTTGTTTCAGATCTACGTAATGTCAGGTTGGGGCTATCTTCTGATGGTTTTACTCTTTTTGGTATTTCGGGATCCCAGTATTCGTGCTGGCCTGTGATTGTCACTCCGTATAACCTACCGCCTTGGATGTGCATGAAGACTCAGTACATGTTTCTAACCGTTATAATTCCTTGTCCGAACAATCCCAAGAGGAACATTGATGTGTACTTACAGCCTTTGATAGATGATTTGAATCAGTTATGGGAAGTAGGCGCTAACACGTACGATGTTTCCCGGAAGTAGAATTTTCAGATAAAGGCAACCCTTATGTGGACCATCAACGGCTTTCCGGCTTATGGAATGTTATCTGGATGGAGCACTCATGGCCGTCTCTCATGTCCATATTGCATGGACCATAGTAAGGCTTTCCGCTTGAAATACGGAGGAAAACCGTGCTTCTTTGATTGTCATCGGCAATTTCTGCCAAAAGATCATCCGTTCAGAAGGAACAAGAATGCATTCCGTACCGGTGTTGTTGAGAAGGGTGATCCACCGCCAAGGTGGTGTGGAGCCACGATATGGGAGGAGGTTAGAGATTTTCCAAGTGCTATCGAAGATCCTATAACTGGGTACAAGTACGATAGATTTGGTAGAGATCATAACTGGACAAAGAGGAGCATATTCTGGGATCTGCCATACTGGAGTACCAATCTGATCAGACATAATCTTGATGTCATGCATATTGAGAAGAATGTGTTTGATAACATAATTAATACTGTGATGGACGTAAAGGAAAAAACGAAAGACAATCCCAAGGCCAGGTTGGACTTAGAAGAAATATGCAAACGCCCTGCGTTGCATTTGATAGAGCAGAATGGAAAACAGTTCCTGCCGAAGTCAATTTTCTCGCTGGACAAGGAGGATAAAGTGAGACTTTGTCGGTGGATCCAGGGCCTAAAATTTCCAGACGGATATGTGTCAAATCTGAGAAGATGTGTCGATCCAAAGAAAAACAAATTGACGGGTATGAAGAGCCACGACTGTCACATATTCATGGAGAGGTTAATTCTGATTGCATTTCAGAATTTCTTACCGCAGGCAGTTTGGGATCCATTGACGGAGCTTAGCATATTCTTCAGGGATCTTTGTTCTAAGAAATTGCTCGTTGATCGTCTAGAAAAGCAAGAGAAGGACATTGCGATAATACTGTGCAAGCTAGAGAGGGTGTTTCCTCCTGGATTCTTCGACTCTATGGAGCATTTGCTGATTCATCTATCCTATGAGGCACGTATTGGTGGACCCGTCGAATATCGATGGATGTACCCGTTCGAGCGATATTTGAATCACATAAAAAGAAAGGTGAAAAATATGGCACGGGTCGAGGGTTCTATTTGTGAAGCCTATGTTCTCGAGGAGATTACAAACTTTTGTTCGATGTATTTCAAGCCTCATGTTGCAACTAATAGAACGAGAGCTTCCAGAAACGACGACGGAGATCATGAAAGTAAAGATATAATACTGAAGGTATTCAATGCTCCAGAAAAGCCATCAGGTAAAATGAAGAAGAGATATCTGAACGATGATGAGCTAAGGGCTGCTCAGGTGTATGTATTACTCAACTACGACGAGGAGGAAGTAGAGAAACTGGAGGGGTAAGTAATTAATACGTCTACATTATTTTAATAGTGTTGATTATTATACTATTACATTAATTGAACGATGTTATTTTCAGCATATTTAATGATGATGTGAGGTCAGGTAGGCCATACATAACAGAAGAAGAACTAGAACAAGAAATGAGGCGTTATTTTCTGTAGCACCCACTTTTTGAAATAAGGGTATTTTAGTCATTTTAGTCATTTTGTGATTTTCTAGGTACTAATGACTTGTGTTTGATTTAGCATTTGGTTTAACCTTAGAAAATCCATATTAGAGGCTAACCATGACATATGAGGATCATTTAACTAATTAGAATTTATTTTAGGCTTTGGTTCAATTTAGAAGGCCATTTGACCATTTTTAGGCTTTTTAATTAATTGGCCTTTTTAGCCTTTTTGTTAGTGGGCTTAAACTCAACTTAGATAGAGAAGAGGGGCCCATGAACCAACCCTAACCCTAGAAGGACTGTTATGGCCGGCCAAACAGGAAACCCCCTCCCTATATAAACAATTGTATTGGTTGTGACACCCTTTTTACAAAACCCTAGTTTCCAGCTCTCCAAAACCCTAACTTTTTCATCCGACCTCCGTTTCACCTCAAACGAAGTGCGTTGTGATCGTGGGAAACTGGTCGTCTCATTGTTCGAGGAGTCAGTTTCATTGATATTTTAACTCTCAATAGGTAAACACCTAAATACTATAGTTTTTCCTGATTTTTCTTCATAGTAGCATGCATCTAGGTATCCTTGACACACCCATATAGTTTGGTAAAATTTTGTGTCTGTTTGATAGACGTGTCGGACACGTATCAGATTAAAATTTAATGTGTTCGACGAATTGCCACTTAGAATTCAATATTGTTGTTTAGGTTAACTAATTACATGATCCTGTAGGCCTTTAGATGTAGATTGCATATATATATTTTATGTAGAGTTTCTGTGTCGTCTCGTATCCTAAATTCGGGTTGGACACGCAGTACGAGACTGCGTCTCGATGCCCTGCTGCTGCTGTGTCCGTTCTCGCTGGAAACGACGACTCGACATGTGATTTTTGGGTTGTGGATAGGGGCAAGGTCTGTCGTGATGCCCAACAAATTTGGTTAGGTTTCGTGGAGAGTCGAGAGAGAAATCGACACGGCACGGGTTGTACACTGTCGCGCGTGCACCCAGTTTTGGCGTCGGATACGCGTGTCGTGCGACTCGGACACGCGTCGTGTGGCCAGTGTAGACACGTGGGCTAGTAGCCCTACATGTGGGCTACATGTAGGAACGACCACGTGTCGTAGTTTGGTCTGTGTTGAGCCCTAGGTCGCGTGACACGCGTGCACGAGGACTGGGTTCCAGTTTTGATACTCGCGTATCCTGGACACTTCGTGTCCTATTCCTTGGACACAACTGCACCTGAATTTCATGTTCATATACATGATACGTTACCAACCTTTAGTTTCGATTATCTTTAGATTTTAGGATGGTTTTAGGTCATATTAGGCTTTGTGTCGAGTATCGGGTTTTAGGTTCAGTTTTTCTTTCCTGTTTCAGTTTTCCTTTTGTTGTTCCCATCACATTTCAATGTAAATTCTGTATAAACCCAAACCTACAGATCCTTTATAACCCTATCTAGGAGATACTTGCTAGTTTGCATAGAGAGAGGGCTGTGTTCGAATTTGGGTTGGATAGGATTACTCGGGTAGTATCAGAAATCAGAAACTCTAGTTCCTGGGTTTCATTTTCCTTCTTGGATTTATTAGATGCCTAGTTTAGTTAGTTGTTAGTCCAGAGTTGGTAATGCCAAGTTCAGTTAGTTGGTAGTTAAATTGTTTGTTGAAGTTTAAAGCAGAAATTGGTTTTTGAGAAGTATATGTATGTGGGTATTGGTTAGGGTAGAAGCTGGATTTGAGATAGGAAATCCCTATGACTGATATTGGATTGATTTAGGTTTTGGTTGATTTAGGATTGATTTCAGTTAAATGCCAAGATCAGTTTGGTTGTTAGTTAGGAATTTGGTTAATACCAAGTTTAGTTGATTGTTAGTTAGGATCTGGTAATGTCCAGTCCAGTTTAATTGATTAGTAAAGGATTAGTTGTTGTAGTTAGAGTAGAACCTGGATTAAGAGGTATATATGTATATGTGTTGTGTACAGATATGGGATGTTGGTGATGAAAACTCAGGAAATAGGCAACTGCAGTAGCAGTAGGCATGCCAAGTGCATAAGTCCAAGTGTGAGGGTGCATTGGTTGAGTGTGAGGATTTAGGAATTGAGATTACCCTATTTTTTACTAGAAAATTTACTAAGAAATACCTAGCCTAGAGTTTTGGTATATGTTAGTCTAAGGTATAGATATTAGACATAGGGTATTATGAGTTAGGGTATTTTGTGAATTACATTGGTTGTTAGGATTATGCTTTCTTGGACCTAAGATAACACCAACTCAACACCCAAAATCAACACTAGGACTAGTAGTGACCTAAAATTTGACTTATAGGCTAGTTGACCAAACTTGGACCTAGTTTGACTAGTCTGGTTGACCAAAGTTGACCCAAGGTTGACTTTGACTTAATTGACCCAAATCATGTAGAATTGGCATTGTAGGTTTTCCTTATGAGATTTTAGACTGTATTATGACATGTGGTTGTTTTAAATAGGATTTTATTACTCCAGTCCAGTCACTTTTCATCATCAGCAGTTCGGATTGCCAGGCGAGTACATTTTCTAATCTTTTCATACTTCTTTGGATATGTACTCTTGTTATAGACTAGTATACTTGATGCTGACACGACGTTCACACGGATTAGTACCCTCTATATCTTTTCATGCGATGTTATCCCCTCGGATACATCGAGTATGTCATGTTCATGTACTTTATCATGGTCATCATGTACTCCATGTATTCACATTTATCCATGTGCCCTCATATGTTATTCATGTACACTCATGACCTTATGAGTTCCATGTATACAGTAGTTGTTATCCATGTGCAATAACATAACATGCTTTGATCCTTGTGTATTGGTTGGGGGCAGGGGGAGTGTAGTTGGTTATGTGATCATTATCCTCAGTAGGTATCCATGTGCATTCCATAGCAGTATCCATGTGCAACGCAAGTTGTTTACATAACCAATTCATGCTCTGATTCACGTAGAAGGTTACATTCTTTATTTATCATATTATATCTCAGCTTATATCTTCTCTCTTGTTGATTTCTCTTTACAGCGATTCATGTATAGTTTTCTATAGCTTGCTTTATATGTCCATTCCTGATATGAACTGTTATGAGAGATATGTGCTCATTCCGTCCTGACTGGGCATGTTAAAATTTTTACATGTGATGATGAGGAGTACTGTCCTACTTATTATGGCATTGGCTTAGATGACACTGGCGACGTGGACCCACAGGAGGATCCCACAGTCGATGAGGACTTGCCCATAGTCTAGCTGAGACTTAGTACTTTATTTTGTATTTTCTGTTTGAGACTTTATGAGTTGTACTTGAGATTATTTCTGGTGGTTTACACCTAGATTATTATTGTGACTCTCTTGAGATTCTTTCTTCTATTCCATCTTAGTATTGTGATTGAGTTACGTATTATTTTACTCTCTATTCATAGCTTATTTAGGTTGTGTTAGATATGGTGACTCAGGACAGCGTTCTACCGTCGATACTGCGGCGTAGGCTGGACATTCATTACTTCTCGTGCCCTTACACTGGGTACGGGTCGTGACATTTTTCATCATAGTTGAGTGCATATGTAAGACTTGAGAACTCTGTAATTACCTTTCTGTATATGCACTTGATTGAGAATGAGCTTAATTGCTTCTTTCGTGGTATTTAGGTCGATCGTCCATACGCAAGACTTGAGAATGAGTCTATTAGAACGCTAGCCAAGGGACCAATTTATGTTGCAAAAATATGGTCAAGCTACTGTGTTAATGGGTTTAGGTTCAAGTCAACAACTTGCCCGATCAGAGACAACTTTGTGGATCTCGACTCCACCAAAAACAGCTGTTTGTGTATCAGATCTTCGAACTACAAAGATATTGATGCGGGCAACGATTTCTATGGCGTGCTACGGGAGATCGTGGAGCTGACATATAGTTATGGAATAGAGCCTGCTAAGATTGTGTTATTCAGGTGTGATTGGTTCGATCCGATTGAAGGTCAAGGTTGGAAAGTAGACAAGCACGGTCCTGTTGATATAAACTATCGGCGTCGATATCAAGCCTATGAACCATTTGTCCTATCAAGTCAGACTCAGCTCATGTACTTCACAAGTTATCCTAAATGGGGAACAACAAGGTCGGACTGGTGGGCAGTATGCAAGACCAAAGCTAGAAATACCTTTGAGGTTGACGATATAGCTTATCAAGAGGATAAACTACCTCTTGTAACAAATATTATAGAAATGGACACGACGGAAGTTCCTCATTACACATCTAATTGTGTAGAAGAAGTGGAATTATCTGAAGAGGAAGATGCAGATGAAAGTGAAGATGTAGAGGAGGAAGAAGAAGAAGAAGATGAGCTAAACGAACTAGATGAATTTTCAGAAGAGGATTAAATCTGTACGTTTGTTTTATCATCATATTTGACACTTTAGTGACACTTCTATCATATAAATCTGTGACACTTTAGTGACACTTTTATCTGTGACTATGATATTTTTCAAAAATCTGTGATGTCTATCATATAAATATGTTTTTTTGTTTTATTTTCATATGTTATTATTAGGTATGACTAGACCATCTGGACGACGCGGAGGATTTTATATTAGGCAGTCCCGTCAGCCTCGGGTTGGGGATAGAGATTCCGTACCCTCATCCTCATCTCCGAGTACGCCATTGTACCGTTCTGTTCCCGGTCCATTACCGGGACAGGGCAGTTCCAGCAGGTTGGTGACTCCTCCCTCGTCGTCTAGCGTTCCTGATCCCGTGTCCAGCATCCCTGATCCCCCGTCCAGCATTCCTCCTTTCGACGGCTCCATAGGGGGAGTCGACGTCGAGCATATGGAGGACGACGATCAGACTGATCTTGCCAAGGCAGGAGGTGAGAGCGACCCTCCATGCGCTCCCCCGGGCGAGACGCGTATGGAGATTTGGACGGACGGGCCTACGAAGTATGTTAATTAATCAATATATATTTCTCAAATGATTATATGTACATATATATTCATGAAAATTATTATTGTATAGATATCGGCCTTCTGCAGTACAGAGACAGCTGGAGGTATTTCTGAGGCAGAACTATAGTGGGCCTTGGATTAACTACTCAGATGCTCCCGTAGATAGGAAGGCCTTTTGGTTCGCCCACTTCAAGGTAAAAAATTTATTTATTTTTAAATTTTAATAATCATTTATGTATATTATACAACTTTTCTATTTTACTTCTTGTAGAGGACCTATTTCTATCCACCACACCGGACGACAAAGATCGAGGGCCAATTTTCTGCCGTCGCAGGCAAGCTCATCCGTGATACGATCCACGACCAAAAGTCTCGTGATCGCTCCGGACAGCCGATCCACGGTTGGATCACGCCAGAGCAGTGGACTGCGATGAAGGCTAGATTCAGCGAGCCCAGGTACCTGGAGCGGTCTGACAAGGCCAAGGTGGCACGGTCGAGCGCCGGTAAGTGGCGTGGTGGCTCCATTCCGATGACGGAGCATTTTTGTCGTCTGGTACGTTTCCTATGACGGACATTAATTTATATATAGTTCGATAGAATATTTAATACTAATAATAGATAATATATTTTAACAGGTAAAAAAGGGTGAGGACCCGAACATGGTGACCGTCTTCCTGGTCATCCATCGGAGGGCTGGGGAGTTCATTGACGAGAGGGCGACGCAGACATATGTACGTTCTATTCTTTATATTAACTTACTATAATTTAGAAAACAGGAAAATAGATATCAATATAGACTTTAGCAAACACTTACACGTTAGCAAATATGTTCTAGGCCGAGTTTGTTCGGCTACAGGAGGAGGCGGCTGCTGCTACTAGTGCGCTAGCAGAGGGAGGGACCGGTACTTCCTTCCAGCCGCCTACAGCTCCATCGTCGGACGACCTCTGGATGACCACCGTTGGCGGTCTTCAGAAGGGTACGTACTACGGTACAGGATCCTACGGCACGTATTTGGCTTCGGAGTCATCCCGGGCCCCCTCTGTCAGTGCGCAGTCTCCGGCTTCGCAGGCGTCGTTACGAGCTCAGGATATTCGTCGTCAGATCGACGAGCTGCGTCGCGAGTTGCAGCTGCAGATTTCTGATCACCTTACCGCAGAGCGAAGATCTGACCCTCCGATGATCATCGGATGATTTGATGCGGTCGAGCGCAGTATACAGGAGCTGATGAGTCTGCAGCAGGCTACAGCTGCCAGCTTGTACACGCTCACCGAGTCTATGCAGCGTACTGAGCATAGACAAGTTGAGCTGGACCATTCGCAGAGGACCATGTCTGCCTCACTCACTCAGTATCGGCTTCGCTTGAGGAGAGTACTCAGAGGATGGTGAGTACCCTTGCTGCACATGGTGAGCGACTGCGAGAGCTGGAGCAGATACATCCTCCCGGTCCATCGACGGTGCCGACTCCAGATATTACACTGCCTCCTACTGCCCCTACGGTGCAGCTCACACAGGTGCAGTATGAGTACATGCTATCCCAGATGCGCGGCAGGGGTCCTCAGTGATCCAGTAGATTTTTTTATCATCTTTGTATTTATTGGCCCTATGGGCCCATTGACCGTTCTGTACACTGATTTTCATTATTATTTGACTCTGTTGGACATGTATGTTTGTTGGACATGTATGTTTGTGATATTTAATTTGTTGGTATTTTCATTGAGTAAATGTATGATATTTAGTTGTAGACTGTTATGATAGGAGACTGTTATTCATTTATTAGTTATAGACTGTTATGATGGGAGACTGTTAATTATGATGATATCTGCGACGGGGATGACAAATATACCTACGCTGGGTTATAAACGATGATCTGATATACAAAGGAGGTGCTGCCCAAATTTAAAAAAAATATAATATGTATTTTTGTGATGATGTGTGTCTGTGTTTACAGTGAATGTGAAATGCAGTATTCGAAAGCATCGACAGTTTCGATTACTGTTGTATGTTTTATCTTGGATAGAAAAAGCAACAGTTCAGGGTGTACTTCTGAGAGCTTCATTTTTACGTCCTTCACTTTCTCGGGACGTCGTAAAGGATCCCGAGAAGGTGAAGGACGTGAAGAGAAAGCTCTTAGAAGTGTACCCTGAATTGTTGCTCTTTCTATCCAAGATAAAACATAGAACAGTAAGCGAAACTGTCGATGGTTCGAATACTGCACTTCACACACACTGTAAACACAGACACACAGCATAACAAAAATACCAATTATATTTTTTTAATTTTTTTATAAAATCTGCGACGTTCTGCGACGTTCTGCGACGGAAAGAACATGTCGCTATACGTCGCCAACCTGAGAGCTGACGTCGCTAAAGTTGTCGCTCGGCGTCGCTAAAATACTGATGTGGCTGCCATGCCATGTCATCATATATAAAGTTGATGGCATCGCTAAGTGGTCGTCCTACGTCGCCATAGTGGCGACGTATTCTTACATCGCTATATGTCGCTAATGTTGCGACGTCTAGCGACACTGAACGTGACGTCGCAAATAGCGACGAACTGCGATGAAATTGTAATCTGCGACAAGCCTATACGCGATATCCAATTTCCGTCGCTAAATACGTCGCTAATAGAAATTAGCGACGGATTTTCCTTTTTTAGCGACGTATTCTGACGTCGCTAAAAGGGGTTATTTTAGTAGTGCGCATGGGAGATTCGGCGCCTCCAGGGCTAGCTACCCGCGTTGAGGGACGGTACGATATACCGAGCTAGTTCGAGATAGCTTGACATTGTTAGTGACCATTTCATATAGATGAGTCGGCAGAATAGCGGCAAACCGTGTGTATGCCTTTGGATTGAGTCAAGGAACTTGAATGCAAGTTCGGTCGGTAACACAATATTTGGGCCTAAGATTTGGCTGCAACGTAGTTATCGTGTTTGGCACAAGGCACGACATCGGGATGTTTGTGTCATCGATACTAAGTTCACAAGTCTTGTCTAAGTCGGTTGAGGAGTCAAACATGAAGGCCATGAGGCGATAGCACGGTCAAGTCATGATAAGATACGAGGCACAACCTCAATCTTGAACCACGGATAAGTCTAGGCAAGGTCTAGTGGCATGACCTACATGAGTCGTCACCTTGATGTCGTCGGCACGAGAATGGCTTAGCGGTACACGAGACAAGTAAAAGTCATGGCACGGCCCTGCCGCTTCGGGTTGAAGTTTGGTCGAGTAACTAAGCAATGAGGCACTTCCCCCATCGTGATACACGAAGGCACTATGGCACGATTATGTCGTGGCTCAATGTGTAGGTCTGGCATCTAAGTCTTAAAAACTGATCCTAAGGTAAGATTAGAAAGACAATCGAAAGGATTTGTTGCACAAAGTAAAATAATATGTCGGTTATGTATGGGTGGGCGAGGAGTTCACTCCGCAAGTACAGTTGAGTACTAACACACACACAGTTTCCATGTGCAGGCACATGTAGAGGATCGCATAGTGCAGAGCTCGCTTGGATGCGTTGAGGCTCGGAGTTCCTTGGCATTTCGAGGCGTTCGGCCGCGAGTGAAATCTAGATTTATACGGGACATATTATATGGACATCGCCCTCTGGAGCATCCGCTGGCTCCTCAAGCTGAACTGAGAGAAGAGAGAGCAGAGTGACTTGTAATCAGAGAGACAAGTGAGCTTGAGAGACTTGTAATCTGGGCCTTGCGCCCATGTAATCATATTTTCAATATCAATGAAGAGCTTCTTTTGAATGACATGTATTCTTGTTATAAATTTTTGCTGCATATTCAATGTATCTGCTTGGGACTTCTGTGCGACGACTCCATAGCTGCCGCTATAAATAGGTCGTTATGGAATATGTCTTGCACGAGCGCAATTTAGGCTCGTGCGGCATCACGCCTTAGCAAGGTCGATCGCTCCTTCGGGAGCGGGGCGTGACAGATATCGTAGCAGCGCCAGAGGATTTAGCCTTCTACCCGAACAATGATGCATACTAGGAGTATGGGCGCCAGGAACCATGAGTGGGTTTCTTCTTCACCGCTCTAATATCTTCTATTTTGTACTCGACATTTAGCCACCAGCACCCTGTTTAGTCGGTTGTTCTGGACATTAGTTTTTTTACATAATTATAATTAAATCCGACTGCAGCTGACTACTATTATGTTCTATTGACTCTCGGTACTAGCTCAACAATTTGTGTAACTAGATTCATAAATCATTTTGATGAAGCGTCGGGGATGCCTTACAGCTTTATTTTATATGATCATTATTACTACTTCTTGGTTGATTGATTGAGATAGATGCTGTCACGCCCCGATTCTTAAGAATCGATAGTCGTCCCCAGAGCGTGATGTCGTGCGAACCTAAGTTGTGATCGCACAAGGCATAAGGTCATCCGAAATTTAAGATCAAATAGAGTACGCAGAGAAATTGAACACATTGAAATGAGAGAAGCTTTTGTTTTTATTGATAATAAAACTTCATTTACAAGACTCCATTACAATCATTGCCGTGCGGGCTACAATATGACTCGATTACAAAATAAACACTGATGAGACTGTCGTTCCATACAGTACATCCCCCTTTACAAACAAAACATTCCTAAGGACCTGGAATCGTAGGGAGTCGAGACGCCATTTCTTCTGTACTGAATGTGGAGTCTTCAAAAGGATTCAAAATAAGCCTTCAACACATGGATGATGCTTCAACGGACTTGCGTCGTCTTGGGCTATGTGGTACGCCCTTTTTGGTTCGGGCTACCTGTGTGGAGAGCGAGGATCAGTACATTACGCTTTGTACTGGTGCGTGGCAAGTTAAGTTCTATGCTCTCATTTGGTTGAAGAGTCTATGTGACTTAGTTGTGGATCTTTCTAACCATCCTAATGAATTTCAGACAAGCATATGACAAGCATAATATAAATTGCGTTAGAACTTACCCACGACAGAGTGTGCCTGTCGTACAAAGCGAGACTTACGATGTTCTTCTCTGTTAATTGTTATCGCTAGTATATCAAGTGCAGTTTACGTGATTGGTCACTGACATCACAAGCCATCCTTGACTTATAGCTTTGTTAGTCGGAGCCCTTTCAATGCAAGTAGCGAGCCCCGTTGCAAGTTCCCGTCTAACCCGTGCTATCATCCAGCACAGCTATACCCTGTTTCCTCCTAGGCCAAAACTGTCCCGTGGCCCCGGGTTGCCGCTCGAGAAAACTTTTACCTTGTCAACAAGTTGTCCATGAATGTGTTTGAGCAATTTAGTTACTAAAGCATAGTCTACATTTTTGAGAACTTAATCATTTCATCGTGTCCCGCCTTGTCGTGGCATCAATTTGTTCAATGAGTCAATCCTTTGTTCAACACTATTTTATAAGATAACTAGACGTGTCCACGCCCTTGCATCTATCATTCCATTCGCAATAATGTTATCGATTGAACTAAGAAGGCGGTCGAGAACGGAAGGGTCAGCCACTCACCTTGGTTTTTGTTCGAGACGAGAGACTTGTTGGTCGCACTAGTCGTCGCCTACGCGATTACCTAAAATCGTACAAGCAACCGATTAGAACACTGTATTATTCAATAAGTTAGATATGTAAATGCGAGTTCGAAAATGCAAGCCATGAAAACCATCGAAAACATTCACGAAAACGTATTCAGAAAATCAAAGCCAATGATGTAAGTCCTACATGAAATGCAGAACAACGGGAGGTTTCTCCCGACTCAGCCGCAGAGTCTATCCTCGAGGCACAACCCGCTGAATATGGGACTTGATTCCGAATAAGACTTTCCATAACAAGAAAATGATCTTAATTCAATCGTTCCCATTCGACCGTTTCAATCGATCCTGATATATCGGTTCCAACTGAATCAGTAGCAACAATATTCTTTTCTCGCGCACCCCGTTGACAGAAATAGGATACGATGTAGGGACGGGACACTACAAATGCTCTATGAGACCATAGGAGACCTAATTGTAGCATGCACCCCTAGTCTCTTGACGGCCACAATCGCCGTATGACGTCTTCACACCTTATACAGGGTAGCTGGCCTAGTCCGTCTCCGTATTTCTGTTCTGGGGCGTGACATAAAAAAACTAAGAAACAACAAAAAAAAACCGATAAAAATGACAAAAATGACCAAAAAGTAACAAAAAAAATGGAAAAAAAGGACAAAAAATGAGAAAAAAAGTTCAAAAATGATTAAAAAAAGTAGAAAAAAGTTTAAACAATTTTTTTTTTTGCCCAGGCAAAAAAAAAATACCCACATATTCTTAAGGGATAGGAGTCCCACGTTTTATGACTAAACTATTTTTTCAGGTATTTCTAATTCACGAAAATAAATTTTTTATAGCCCAAACAAACATGTAATAGATTCTCATCCTAAATTTTTCCAGGAATTAAAAAAAATACCGCGTACGAAACGCCCCCTTAATGACTTGTAATGTGATTCCTATGTGGCATGAGATATAAGACAATGCCTTTCCTAGGTGGCATGATTATATTTACATAAGACAATGAAGTAGAAAAATATTTTCCAATACAAAAGTATTGGGAAGACAATAAAAATCTAGTTTTTTTCCAACTTCTATGACAACTTCTTCCCTCATTTTTTTTCTAAATATTTTTATTCATAATTGATGATGTGGAGATAAAGTCATCGTAGAGTGCATTGTGTTGAACTAGACAGTCAACTTCACAATGTCTTTGCCATGTCATGCCATGTCAACTTCACAACTTATTTGACATTTACATTAGAGTAACTTTTTCAATGAAAACTTGTTATTCCTACGTGGCAACAATTTTTTTTTCAAAGTTGGAGATGCTCTAAGAGCATACAGTGGAGACACAACAAACACATACTCTAAATTATTATTATTTTTGTAAATTATTTCTTTTGGAGTGTTTGTTTGATATTGACACAATGGTACATTCCAAACAAATACTCCAAATTAACCTCCTCTATTTTTTTTTCTTTTTTTTCCTCCTATTTGTTAAGATTTTTCCTCTCTTTTTCCCTTCTATGTGGAAAAAAAAAACATTATTTTTAAACTTTAATATGTTCTAAAATTTGACACATACAATCATACAATTTTAATTAAATTTAAAAACATATATTATACACGCAACGCATTTGACATGTACAATCATATAATTGTAATAAAATTAAAAAGAAAAAGTTGCATACGCATCGTGTATGCCCGGACATTTGGTTGATAAATGCAAATCCATTATGTTGAATGCAATGATAATTCTGTTGTATAATTTGAGAAAAATCCAACTTCCTTCTTCCTCTCTTCAATGTCATTCAATTTGTTATTCAATACTTTCAACCATTTTATTTTGTTTAAATTTTGACCATTTCAATATTTATTCCTATTCATTGGTATTTTATGGTGTCACGACCCGCACCCACCGTGAGGGTACGAGTACGTAACAACGCCCAGCCTACGTCGCAGTGTCGGCGGTAGAACGCTGTTCTAGGTCATAAACTATAACTAGCATAATATGAATACTCTCCATAAGGAGGCCAACACAGAGGTACAACTCAATCACAATCTAAGGTAGAATGATAAAGATAGATAAACATGAAATCCAAAAGAGATACGGGAGATAGAAGTCTAAGTGTCTAAGATACATAATCCCAGAAATATATCTCAAAACTCAAATACAGTAATCCACAAGTAAATACAACTCCAGACAAAATGAAATAACTATCTAAACAACCTCTACTGTGTCTCCTCTAGGCTAGCAGGCAATCCCAGGCTATCTGTAAAATTTATCAACAGGTCCAGTCAGGACAGTAGCGAGTACAGTACATCTCAACAGATCATAACAGGTTAGAGAATATAAACATGCAAGAGAGTACGATACATAAAACTGAAAGAAAGTACATGATGTAAACAGAGAGAGAACTGTAATAGAAATATCTACTATAAGTAGAGAGCTACCAGTGACTAGTGATTTAGAGTACAAAGTCGACATGTGAACGGCTTGATTTGCACATGGCTATACTAAAGAGGCGTACATGGCTATTCTACTTTGGAATTGTTCATATGACTATTTATACTCCCCCATACCCCAATCAATACACAAGGATCCAGACAAGTTATGTTACGTACATAGTTTTCACATGAAGCCCATAAATGGGTACACATGAAGTATACATGAGAGCTCATACATGAGTGCACATGAAGTTCACATTGGGGGCCCATAAATGGGTGTACATAAAATTCACATGAAGGCTCATAAATGAGTGCACATGCAATATAGGTTATACATGAGATACATGGGAAACATGACCGATTCATGAGAGCATATGAGAGTACACGAGCATGCATGAACGAGCATGAAGAACATGAGAAACATGAATAACATGAGAGCGAGGAATACATGATGTACACGAAACACATGACATAATGTATCCGATGCTCCCGAGGGGGATAACATCTCAATATAGGGATCCATATAGTACCAATCCGTGATAATATCGTGACAGCATCAAATAAGGTAAACTAGAGCAGGAATATAATTCTAACCAAGTTATGAAATGATCAGAGAATGTACTCGCCTGCTATCTAAATGTCCAAAGAAAATGTACTGTCCGAGAAGAGGTGCCTGGCTCCTATTTAGAACAGCACAAGTCACAACATGTCTAGAAGGGTAATATAAAGTACTACAATGCATTCTACATGAATCTAGGTCAAATTAGGCCAAAGTCAACCCTTGGTCAACTCTGGTCAACTGCACTAGTCAAACTAGGTCAAACTAGGTCATGTCCTAACCCAGCAAGTCTAACTAGGCCTAACCAAGACTATCCTAGCAAGCACACATCAATACAAGGCTATACAAGCCAACATACACCCAATTCTATATAGCATGCAATTATTTAATACTCAAATAGGCAAGAATTTACATTGGATATACACTAGGTAATCTGTTACTTTAAACTATATATGTCTACACATATATACACATGCATATATTGGTATTCAACATTAGGTCTATAATCATGGCATTTCAAATGGTTTTCAAATGGTTATATAAACTTATATATTATAACACAATATGATAACATATATATAATATACATACATAGCTAAGTTAACTGTATTCATAAATACTTATTTAAGAGGCTATGTGTGTGTATGTGAACATGGCAAAGGGGAAAGTGAGGATTAAATGGGCATACATAGTGTATACATATCAAAGAGTGTCAAAGTGTAAGTGAACAAAGTGTCAAGTGTGATAGTGTCTACATAGTATAAGGGGTACATGAGGTAATATGGAATTTGTGTTAACATAGAACATTACATCTCATTAACTTGTATATTGCATACATTACATCTATTATTACATTACATTCATGCTTGCATTCATTCATCATTCATTTATTATCTTGCACTACTATATGCACCATACATTACATACTATGGAACCTACATATTCATTACAAGCCATACTTATACATGCTTACATTAGATAGGATACTTACACCTCATACATCATTTATTTAAATAGTTACTCATGCTTGCATTCTCTATTTAACTACATAATGTATATACATTAACATGGGTTAAAATCAAATAGAACATTATATTACACACAAGGGTGCACAAAATGCATATGCCGAATAGTAACTCCTACTAATAATCAATACTGTACCATCTCAGCATGAATTAAAATCTAGGATTAAAGTATGTTATAGATCTATGTGTTAGCTTTCCGAAACTTCAAACGGATCGCGTTTTCGTTTTCGGAAACTCCCGGAATCGCGAAAACACCGAGAACGCGTTTGTCTTTCGTACAGGTAACACTCAAATAATTCTCCAGAAAGTTACAGAAAAAATTAGGCCTATTAATACATGTTTTTGGAAAGCTAACTTCAATATGCTTCTTTTAAAAAAATGGGAGATTAAACCGAGCATTGAGCTAGACGTTATGACATTTCTAAGTTAGGGCTGAAATTAAAAACGTGGATAAAAATTATGACGGATTTGGGTAGTTTGAGACAAAAGAACACAAGTATGTAACATAATATATCATGAACTCACTGTAAGCCCCCTGAATTTCAGGGTTTATTTTTATTTTTCTGAATGAATTGTTTTCGATAAATATATTATTATTTAATTGTTTAGATCATTAATGTACCTTTCCGTAACTTTGACTTCTGGAGCGTCAGGGATGCCAATCTCTGTAAACTCTCTTCATGGATTTTGGAGTAGACAAGATTATCTTCATTTTGATATATCCTGTCCCACTTGAATTCGTTCTCTTGTGCTCTTTTTGTATCGCGCAAGTTCGGGTCAACTTAGACCGATTAACCATTGAATATTATTTCCACTTTTATTTTTGATCATCGTTTGCACGTTACCGTTGCTTTTAATTTAGGAGCACCAGATCAGCCATTTTCTCGAAACCAACTTCTCATAAATGATCTACTCGAGACGCTCTCCACCCATGACCTTCGTGTCCCACTCAGATACTTCATTTTGTGTTCCATTTTCTTCGCATAACTTCCGGGTCAATTTAGGCCGATTTATTTTCTGCCGTGAAACCTGATTTAAATTCCAATTTAATTTCAGGACCCGACATCGATCCAGCCTGTCAACCCGAAGTATGGACGTGGCCCACATGAAGCCTACTCCCCACATGAAACTTGTGTCCCATTTATTGGAGTCCCCGTATATTATTTATTTTCCTATGATTATAAATACCCATATTTAATTCGAATATTGCCCTCTGTCCGATTTTGACCCGACCCGGTTCGACCGAACCCGAGCCCAAGCTCCAGGTTGCCCTCTCATGACTGCCCAAATACCCTACATAATTTTTCTATTTTTCCCATTTTGAAAATATCTATTTTTCTCTCTCCACTTTACAAATATCTCTTATATATATATATATATATACATATATATACAAATATCAAACACATATAATATCTCTCTCTCCCCCCTTTATTACATTCACACCCACAACACCCCCTCTCCCATCATCAACAGCACCCCCCCTTGGCCGACATACTTTCTCTCTCTCTCTCTACTACTCTTTCTCTCTCTCTTTATATTTGTATACACCCATACACCACTCTCTCTCTCTCTCTTTATTAAACACACACACACACACAACTCTCTCCTCCCACCACCCTCTCGGCCGACAGCACCCCCCCATGGCTGCCGACCTCCTCCTTTCTCCTCCTCCATCTCCTCCTCCTCTTCTTCATCATCATCACCACCACCATCATAAATACCATTCTCTTCACCACCACCTTCACCATCACCATGCAAACCACCACCTCCACAACCTTCGCCCAAGCCACCACCACACGCCACTACTCCCTCGCCGTGCCCCTGGCTGCCACCGCCGTGCAGGCCAGCACCGTCGCCGCCGCGCGCGAGCGCAGCAACAGCGCAACAGCAAACGGCAGCGGCAACAGTGCGCCACCCCGCGCGCGCGGATACGGCGTGGCCGTGCGCCACTTCGTGGCCGGCCCGCCCCCGCAAGCTCCCCACGTCTCCGACGAACGCGGGCGACCACCCCGGGAGAGTCTCCGGCTTCCCCGACGTGTGAAACACACGATTCGTGCGTTTTGAACGAGATCCCGTCGACGCGCGCGATTTCAAGTTTCAGAAATTGTGTTTCGGAACAGCAACTTCGCACAGATTTTCTGGGAGATCCGACCGTTGGATCGGTGAACTCTTTGCTCTTCTCAATCTTGGTATATCCATCTTCACTCCTGTCAATTTTCGTCCGTTAATTTTATCATTTGATACCTCAAAACTGGCCACCAAGTTGACGTTTTAAATTGAACTATTTTTGGACAGTTTTGTTGAGCCGACTTCGTCAGCTCGTAACTTCGCCGTCGCAGCTCCGTTTTGCGCACCGTCAGTTCCGGTGCATAGCTGGTATAACCACATTCCTGTCTCCTTTAGATTTCGTTTTGTTTTAAGCACGTTTGGTCGGTCGAATTCGACGCCAAAGTTGACCGTCCAAATTCTTTAATTTACACTTGTAAAATTCCATTTTTGAACCCGGGACTCCGGAATCAATTTCTGACACCACCAGTAGACTCGTGGCGTCATTCTGGCATGTTTTCATATAAAATTTGCTTGATTTGGAGAATGTGGGCCCTGGCACGCATTTCGGTGCAAAGCGGGTCCCACTTTCTGAGTCAACAGGACTTTTTGACGCCGGCTCATCGGAATCCCATTCCGGATATACCGTTGAGTTCGTATCGTCATTCTGGACTCGTTGACATATAATTTGCTGAGTTTTGAAGACATTTGCTCCGGCACGCATTTTCGTGCAAACCGGATACCAAGTATCGCGTCAACGTATCATTTTGCGATCGGCACATCGGAATTCCATTTTGGACATACCGTTGGGTTCGTATCATCATTCTAAATTTGTGGACATATAATTTGCTAGGTTTTGTAGACTTCTATCCCGACACGCTTTTCGGTGCAAAGTGTGTCCAACGACGGACATCATTTTGACCCAAAATTACGGTTTTGCCCCTGTGTCTAAATTGGACTTATGGGTAGGCTATCCTAGCTGATTTGACCGTTCTGGACACGTTGGCGATATTTATTTTATCATCCGACAACATCTGTAGATTTTGATTATGTATTATCCTTAATTTATAATTAATTATTTTTCTAGATATTGTTACTTTTTGGTTTTGAATTTTTATATATTTTAATTGCTGTAAAAATCTTGAAAAAATTGTATTTAAATATTATGTTAATTTAGCTAATTTATTATAATTTTTCTAGCATTTATTAAGTGCTTTTGGTATTTTATAAAAATGGGAAAACAGAACTCATTTTCAATATATTTATGTTTGCTGATTTTTAATAATTATTTATGAGGGTTTATAAATTCCAGAAAAATTAGTATAAATTTCTATAATTAACAAGGATTATTTTGGTACTTTATTTTATATATATTTAAACTTTTTGTCTATCTCTAAAATTATTGGAACATAGTGTACAGTAGATTTAATTATTGAATAATTACGACTTTTAATATTTTGTGTTGTATTGAGTTATTGTAGTATTAGATCACCCCCTACACTAGTATAAAGACCCTAGGGAGTTAGTTTGTGTATAGTGGTACTTCACATTAGACTTTTATGCTAGGTCCCCACTTGGCTAGTATCCAGTCAGGAGTCGTGTCACACCACTAGTGTATTATTGAACATAGCTTAGAACTGAGTTTGTATATCATTATTGACAGGATACCGGACATCTATATCTTCGTACTAGTATTCTTGCTTTGCTCGAGGCAAGTACATCTACACACTCATTTACTGTCTTTTAATGCTAGAACATGTATTAACCCTGTTAAAATACTGCTTTCTGAATAACTGCAAGTTAAATCTTCACATGTTACATTAAATTGGTCCCTACCATGCTTAGAACAGTTATCATATCTTCACCTGTTCCTTACTGGTTCTCAATACATGTTTTACTATGCTTTATACTACTCAGAGTTGTAGAAGCATGGAATTTCACAACATGCGCTAGAACTCAGACGAAGAACTTCACAGCAAGATCAATAAAGATAGACATTCGAAAGAAGACTTTTATATACAGAAGTCTATTACATGTCTAGAAAAAGTTGTACAAAGAAGAATTTCTACAAAGAAAAGATCCTAAGTCTACAGCCAGCGGCCACCATGCGCCTTCAGATAAGCGCAGCGGCCACCATGCGTCTTCAGATAGGCGCAGCATCACCAGGCGCCACCAGTGAGGCGCAACAGATACTATGCGCCTCCATCCAGGCGCATCCTACCATATCTTCAGCAGCTCAGTTATGTGCATCCAGCCCAGCTATGTGCATCCCTTCAGCCAAATTCTTCCAGCCAGGCTCACCTGGCCGAGCAGAGCCCAGCGCCGCTCTTCCAGCCAGGATCCACAAAGCATTTAACCTTCTGGCTGGAACCAAGGAAGAGAGGAGCACGGCAAATGCTGTGGCCAGGGGAGGCTTCGAAAAAGCCTCCAAAGCCCAAGGAAGACCGTGATCGAAATCATGGCACACCCACTTTGAAGGAAGAGAAAGCCTAGCACCGCCATTCCGATCTACGGCTCTTCCCGAACAACGGAGACGAGGCCCGAGCATCCCTATCTTTGGATGCAACAGGCACCTTCCGCCTGTCTCGGAAGCCCTCGACTCCGTCTTTTGGATGTAACAGTCACCTTCAAGTGCATCGAAGACAACACAGCGTCTCATCTTCACCCTCGGGAGCACTTCGTCAACAGAATGCACCCGCATGTTCAAGTTCATGTTAGAAGTACGTGAGGGAATGAGAAGCAAATCTTCTCTCCATGCCACTATTTATAGGCCGGGCAGATCAAACCCACGCGCCAAGTGGATGGCCCTCCGAATTCCGTGCAATGAATTTACATTAAATGGATGAACTGGACGCTTCGAATTCAGCCAAACGGCTATTTATAACACTCGAAGAGCGAGACAGCCGCATCATTAAAAGACATGTCCGATGCGCCAGCCAGACAGCGCATCACACGGACGCGCCCTTCGGCATCAGGCGCATCACACAGACGCGCCCTACAGTACTCGGCGCATTACAGAGGGTGCGCCCCCACACATCTCCATACCGAGTGGAACGCCAACCGACGCGCCCACTCAGCTGTCCATCGAACGTCACCAACATTAAATGCTGAACTGACAGAGTTGGCAGTACGCTTCCCAAAGTCTGAACAGTTGACAGCTTTTTTAGAAAATGAAGCGTCGACAACGTCAGCATCATCATGACTTTATTTCGACGGCTACTGCCACGTGGCCACTCCACCATCCGTATGCGCCTCTACGGCCATGCGTCCAAATCAGCATGCGCCTCAAAAGCCATGCGCCTCAGACTGCTCTCTGATCCCGAAAGACAGAAGGAAAGTCGCCTGCATGCGCCTCAAAAGCCATGCGCCCCAAATGGTTTGTAACTCCTAAAGGTTATGAGCCGCAGCCTCCTCCTGTGCCCAATCCAAGGTGCAGCCCACCAGATCACTCCTCTCCACCAAATCCGAGATCTTCGAACCACGAGTCGACGACACGTGTCCTTTGACTCAACTCATCCAAGATTTCAGCAACGGAAAGATCTTCTCTCTGCTACGTGCCGGCTCACAACAGCAGTATGAAGAGTTTTCCCCCTCGATCAGGGCACAGTATCCATGCGCCTCCATCAGCAACCTCCACGTGGCGTTCCCACACCGGCGCATCCTACATGCGCGCATGAGCAGCCAGCCTGCAAAACTATAAATAGAAGGATTATCTCCTTCACACAGAGAGGACACACACAAGAGGCTCACAAAAATAGAGGAGGCTCACAAAAACACAAGGGACTCACAACACAGAGAGAATCCACAACAGAGAATCACTGGAGAGGCAGTTCTAGACACTCAACGTCTTCCTCCTCTCAGCAAGCTCCAGCACCCAGAGCAATCAACACCTTCAGAGAACCGATAACCGTCATCAGCCGGTCAATGGAGTCAACGCATTACCACTCGCTCCATTGGCACTAAGGACCCAGCTTAAACAAAAGTGTACTCCTAGGACTACATCTAAGTCCTACATTGTAACACTGTTCTGTTTGTATTAAAGTTTTCAATCAAACAATTTTAATGGCAAACAAGCTGGCGACTCTGCTGGGGACTTCTTTCTCCTCTACCGAGAAAGTCGTGTCACAGGCCGACGACGTGAAGGTGGGCTCCTCCCACAAGACGCTGGTAGTGCGCCTCAATCAACAGGCGTACGAGGAGTTCATTTCTGAAGGAAGTGCGAGTCCTTCGAAGCGGCTGTCGAAGCCGAAGAAGCCCCGCGCAGTCTGGGTACGCAAAGTCGACGCCTCGGGCACCACCGTTGAAGGGGATGCGCCCGTCCAGCCTTCCCTTCCTGCTGACGTCCTCAGCAGTCAAGGTGCGCCCGCTGATGCAGCGCATCTCTCGGGGAAGCGTGCGGCTGACCACGTTCCCCAGCCATCTTCCTCTCAGGCGAGGAAGATACGTCGATGGAGCAGGGGCGCAGCCAATGCCCCGCGCATCACTTCTGATGCGCCACAAAGAGCCTCTGTCTTTGACAGACTCACTCGCTGTAATGGCGAGGAGAATTTGGATGCTGAGTACTATGCGCCCCAGCGGGCTGGTACGAAGAAATCCAAGGCGATACGGGCCATGCGCCATAAACGTGCTATGCCAGCAGCCGGCCAGAGGCACGCGCTTACAATCACGCGCGCTGCCGATGGCAAGCTGTACAAGGTTGACTCAAGTGCTTCTGCACCAACAACGAGTCGACCTTCAAAGTCCTCATCTCGCTTGGGCGCATTCACTGCGTGCACAACCAAGCCGAGAGAGGCAAACTCAGTGGTCTTGAACTCCCGCGCCTCCTCTGGTTGTGCGTTTGAGGTCCGTTCAAGTCACTTCAAATGCTGTGGTTCCCCCACTACTGATCGTGATACCTGCTTGGTATTAGATCAGGGGGCGCAGCACTCACCCGACCACCCCGGCGCTTGGCCCTGCCATGCGCCTGAGAGGGGTGTGAGGGTAGCACTCTCCTCCAATGACCTGCGCAACGTGATCACTCACAAGCGCCGGTCAGGAGAGTTGACCAACAAGCACGATGCGCCTCTCACGGGGCACACTTGTGCAGTGGTCACCATCAACTGCTGTTGCAAGACGGCAGTACCGCCAAAGCAGTCGGTCTTCCAACGGCTACAGTCATCGACACCCCTCCGACATCGCCTTGGGACGAAGGTGTCAGCAGAAGAGGAGCTAAAGGTTGCTTCATGCAACGTGATCTCCAACTCCTCATCTGTCCGGAAGACGACTGCCAATTCCTCGTCTTCATCTAAAAGCCAGCCGAGGAAAACCAAGGCAGCTGTCTCGACCTCTGGAGTGTTCGAAGGCACTCGGTCGAGGGAGAAGTTCTTGGAGGAAGCTGGGGGTAGCCAGACCCTTGTCGAGCCTCCTTCCGAAGACGAAGATGTCCAAAGCACAGCTGCGGCGGATCTTCATCAAGGCGAAGATGGCCTCCCTGAAGCCCCTCAAAATGACGATGTCCTCCAGGACACCGTCGGGGGTAGTGCTGGAAACGAAGAGGCCCTTCAAGACAGAGCTGAGGGCAGTCAGGCCCTTGCAGATGCGCCTGTCGAAGACGAACTCCAGAATGTGGCTGGGGGTGGCCAAACACCAGGAGAAGTGACCCCCCCACGAAGCCGAGACGAAGGCACCATCATCTCGGGCAAAGTCGAGCGTCATCAGGACCTCCCGTCAATCGAGCCCGAACCTGATACCGGCAGAGTACAAGTCTATCGGTACACGGATACGGCAAAGCGCATCATCCAAAAGATGGGCTACGACCTGAAAAGTAATAAAGGCCTAAACTACGACAAGGGTCGGCATCTCCCTGTCCGGCTTTCGATGCCCAATGGAAAGCCACAGGATTACTACAATCGGACTCGACGGGGGTTAGGCTATGTCACGCCGCCATCAACTCCAGAGAGTTCAGACGCAGAAGACATAGAACATTCCCACTCGTCTGAAGCATCGACGTGGGATTCCGATACCAGCATCGGATCAGTCTTCAGGAAAGTGCTGTCAGCTAACATGACATCGGCGCAACCTCAGAAAGATAAAGGCGAAGACCAACCACCGGAACCCTTCGAAGAGGAACCCTGGGCTCAACGCCTAGGAGAACAATGGGAGTCTCGTTTTGAGTTACGAGAACCTCCCACCGAAGACGAAGTCGAGCAGATCGACCTCGGGGATGGGTCTTCTTCTAAACCCATCTTTATCAGCAAAAGCTTGGAAGGAGAAGACCGAGAATCTTTAGTCCAACTGGCTAAAGAGTATATTGACGTCTTCGCCTGGAGCTACGAAGACATGCCGGGTCTCGATCCACAGATCGTGATGCATAGGTTGAACATCTTACCAGATGCCAAACCTATCAAACAACAACAGCGACGCTTCCGCCCGGACATCATGAATGCCATCGATCAGGAGATGGACAAGCTCTTGACCAGTGGCTTCATCCGTGAGGAACAATACCCGGACTGGATAGCCAACGTCGTCCCTGTCACCAAGAAGAACGGGAAGATACGAGTCTGTATCGACTTCAGGGATCTCAACTCTGCTTGCCCGAAGGATGAATTCCCGCTCCCAATCACCGATGTAATGATCGACAACACATGTGGCTTTGAACGCATGTCCTTCATGGACGGGTATTCAGGCTACAATCAAATCAAGATGTTCCCCGATGACGCAAAACACACGTCATTCAGGACTCCGAAAGGTGTTTTCTGCTACACAGTAATGCCCTTCGGCTTGAAGAATGCCGGTGCAACATACCAACGAGCGATGAGTACCATCTTCTGTCAACATCTTCGCAAGACAGTTGAGTGTTATGTTGACGACATCGCAGTCAAGAGCCGCCTCAAAAGAAATCACCTACAGGACCTGAGGACGGTCTTTGATCTCATGCGGGCACATCAACTCAAAATGAACCCCGCTAAATCCTTCCTGGGGGTTTCTAGCGGCAAATTCTTGGGCTTTGTCATCACGGCAAAAGGCATTCATGTCGATCCCGAGAAGACTAAAGCCATCCTCAACATGGACCCTCCGAAGAACCTTCGAGAACTTCGGGGCTTACAGGGACGTCTGGCATACATCCGGAGGTTCATAGCAAACCTCTCCGGTAAATGTCAACCCTTTACTCAGCTCATGAAGAAGGGAGTCTCTTACGTCTGGACAGAGGAGTGCCAAAAGGCTTTCGACGACATCAAGGCTTACTTGACAAGCCCGCCAGTCCTAGTGGCACCTGTCGCCGGCAAACCATTCCTCCTCCACGTCCGTGCCATGGATCATTCCCTCGGCGCTTTACTGGCTCAAAACAGCGATGCAGGCTACGAGCAAGCAATCTACTACCTCAGTCGAACACTCATCGGGGCCGAACACCGGTACAACCCCGTTGAAAAGGAGTGCTTGGCTTTGGTGTTTGCCATTCAGAAGACTCGTCATTACGTCTCGGGCCAGACAATTCACGTCATCTCCCGAGTCAATCTACTCAGAGTTCTCATGACGAAGCCAGGGTCATTAAACTCCCGGCTGGCTACATGGGCGATCCTACTAACGCCATACAACATGGTGTTTATCCCGCAGAAGGCGGTCAAGGGTCAGGCTCTGGCTGACTTTTTAGCTGCACACCCCATCCCAGAATCTTCAAAACTCTATGAAGACATCCCGGATGAAGTCCAAGAATCAAACGTCACTGAAGGAAGCCCCGTTTGGCGGATGTTCTTCGATGGCGCTTCAAGAACGGGCCCCAACGGCCAAATCATCGCAGGAGTAGGGGTAGTCTTGGTCTTCCCCGATCAGCTGGTCATCCAGCGCACATACTCTCTTTCGAAGCCGTGCTGCAACAATGTTGCTGAGTACAACGCACTCGTCATGGGACTCCAGCTAGCACAACAGCTGGGGGTGGATCATCTGGAAGCCTACGGCGACTCGAAACTCGTCGTAAACCAGATTCGGGGGCAATACGAGGTTCGCCATGAAGATTTGATCCCCTACCATGAAGTTGCATTGAACATCATTTCAACCTTCACTGGGTTCTTCATCGAACATGTACCCCGTCTACAAAACTTGGAGGCTGACGCTCTGGCTGGCCTCGCAGCCTCATTGGCCGTGCCCCTTGGGACTCAATACTATGTCACGGTAACTGGCCGAGACTTGATTTGTCCCAGAAACAACCTATGTTTGCAAATGGCTCACGCTGTGCCGACAAATACCGATGTTAATGTTCGAGACTGGAGATTCCCGTTCATCGACTTCGCCGTCTACGAAATCCTTCCGGAAGACCCGAAGGAAGCCGTCTCAGTCAGGAGACGCTCTCTTCGATTCTACTACGATACAGCCACTAAAACGCTGTACCGACGCTCCTTCGACGGGCTTCTCCTTCGATGCCTGTCTAACGAAAAAGCGGTCGAAGCTCTTCGAGAAGCTCATGACGGAACTTGCGGAGCTCACCAACCAGGTCCTAAGTTGCAAGATCGACTGCGACGTATGGGCTACTACTGGCCAACCATGGCCGCCGACGCAGTAGAATATGCTAAGAAATACCATGCATGCCAACTTCATGCAGACTTCATACATACACCGTCTGAACCTCTACATCCTACAGTCGCCTCCTGGCCATTCGAAGCCTGGGGCATGGACATTGTAGGACCAATCACCCTCCATCAAGAGGACATCGTTTCATCCTGGCCATCACCGATTACTTCTCCAAATGGGCGGAAGCAGTCCCACTAGCGGAAGTAAAAAGCTCCAGGGTGGTCAGCTTTATCAAACACCATGTCATTTACCGTTTCGGAGTACCCAGGCGAATCATTCATGACAATGGTCTCCAGTTCATCAGCCACATTTTCAGCAGGTTCTGTGACAAGAATCGCATTCAAAATGTGGCCTCAATCGCCTACAATCCGGCAGCAAACGGATTGGCCGAGGCGTTCAACAAAACTATCGTCAGGCTGCTCAAAAAGGTCGTGTCATCCAACAAACGCGACTGGGACGAAAAGCTCGGCGAAAGTCTTTGGGCCTACCGCACAACGGTACGGACCCCAACAGGCAACACACCATTCTCCCTGGTCTACGGGAGCGAAGCGGTATTGCCTCTCGAGATCCAGATCCCCTCACTCCGAGTAGCAATCACAAACAAACTCACAGAAGAAGACAATCAACGTCGTCATCTGCGGGAACTGGAGGCACTTGACGAAAAGCGTCTCCTAGCTCAACAATGCATCGAACTTTACCAAGCCCGTATATCACAGGCTTTCAACAAGAAGGTCAAGCAAAGAACTTTCCAAGTTGGCGACCTGGTTTTAGCAGTCAGAAGGCCAATAGTGTTAACTCACAAGACACCAGGGAAGTTCGAGCCCAAATGGGAAGGACCCTTCATCATTGAGACGGTATACTCAAACGGTGCTTACCGCCTCGCCAAACCCAATGGGGACTTGTTCATGATGCCCATCAACGACAAGTTCCTAAAGAAGTACTATTCTTGACATCCTCCAAGACATATATTTCCCCAAACAACCTCTTTTCACAAAATCAAACGCTTCCGGAACCCAGCTGTTCCGTGGCATCCTTCCGTAGAAAGATAACCACGTCCACATTACCTCTGAGTTGTCTCTCTACATCCTACAAAGCGCAACCTTACATTTCGTGAGCTTACGCTATCCTTCATGTTTACCACGTCCACATTACCTCTGAGTAAACATCCCGTACAAACAACTCCTGTGTTGTCGTACATTGATCGCAGAACTTCCACGTCCACATTACCTCTGAGTTGTTTAGCGTATCCCCCAGGATCATTCCTACAACGTCCATAAATACCTCTGAGTAGGAAGATTCTATCATTTGAACCTAATGATTGCCATGTCCATATTACCTCTGAGCAAACATGTTGGTTCCTTCAAACTTATTATCTGTACCTAAAAATCAAGGTGCGCAAAAGATAATAGGTCCACATAAATCATCAAGTTCATGAGATCAAAAATGAACACATCACAAAAAAAAGAGATAGTGTATTTCTTTATTTTTCAAAAAAGGGAGTACAGAAATACGCTATTTCCCCAGCAAGAGTTGCAAAAACACATAAAAAGAAGAGAAACTACAATCCCCGATCCTCTCCAGGGTGGGATGAGAGTTCTCTGACTCGACGTCTCAGGTCGGCAGTGCGAGTTTCCACAGTCGCCTGGACTCGGAGCTCGGCTTCTTGACGCATTAATCCGACAGCCTCAGCGGAAGTTTTACTCTCATACTTCTCATCAAGCTGCCGTCGCTGCTGAGCCAAAGCAAGGGTCCACTGAGTAAGAGTCGCTTCCTCCTGCTTGAATGCCACGTGTTCAGCCAGGACACGATCAGCTTCTAGTTGAAGTTGGGCCCGCTGGTCTTCAAGACGGCGCATCTGAGCATCAACCTCTGCGATGTTAGCATCCACCGCAGCCCGCTTCTCCGTCGTCTTCTTCATAGATTGAGACAACTGCTCCGCCGCAGTCTCAATCCCATCCACTTCACGCTCCCAACTGCTCACATCGGCTCGATGGGAAGCCTCGATTTCAGCAATCAACTTCCCTATCTCTGCATCTATCAAGACAGAGAGGTCATTTCGTTGGATGCGCTGCAGTTCCGCGAGCCGCTCGTCCAGCTCAATCACCGAAACCTCCAGAATTTCGGCCATATGGTCATGGCCTTGGTGAACGCGGATCAGCTCGATACAAGGCATTGCCAAAGCTTTTGCTGTCGCAAAGCTCCCCTTGGCATCCATCACTGCAGATACACCTTTCTCCAGTATTTTGTACACTCCCTCGACGAGGAACTTCACATACTCGTCGGCATCCGCCAGCACCTGCGGCGTCATAGCAGGAGTTGGGGGAGCTACTACAGTTTGCGGACCGGAGGAAGATCTGCCAACCTCGATCTGAGAGGTTTGAACCTCGGCAGCAATAGGCTCTTCATCAATAGGGGCCAGACTGCTAGCCCGAGGAGCCGAAGGAACAGAAGGAGCCGGCACATGTGTCGTGATAGTACCCCAAGTGGAAGGAGCAACAGAGGGTTCCACACCCTTACCCTTCTCAAGCCCGGAGAAATCACCGACGTCGACGGCCACCTCTTCTACCCCCGACGTTCTATCAGCATCAGCTACCTCCCCCGGCAAAATGGGGAGATCAACATTTATCTCCTGGCCAGCCCCAGGAGACAAGACCGGCAGAAGGGTCTCATTTTTCTCAAGTCCCTCTACAGGGACAAAATCTGTCGCTACCGCCTGATCGATAGCCATCTCTATGTCCATGGTTGAAGCCAAGGAAGGATTTGGCAATAATTCAGCCGACCTCCCTTCATCATGACCAGGAGGGGAATCAACCCTCTCCTCTATCCTCACTGCTTCTGCTGCCCCCGCAACGGACCCTTGCAACGCTGGAGGGACGTCACCAGAAGGCGACGAACTCCAATCCACTTCATCATCAGGATGCCTCGAGTCTGTAGGACCCTCAGCGTCCAAGGCCTCCACGGCAGATGATACTATCCCAGAAGTTGTTGCGACTTCAAAGTCAGGAGATACTAAAACCTCCGCGGGAACATCTTCGGGACCCTCCTCCACAGGAGACATCATCATTGGTGGAATGCGCTCCTCAGAAGAGCCTGCCACCTCCTTCGGCTTACTGGTGTCCGGTTTCGAAGCACGAGACTTCTTCTTCAATCCCTACAAGAAGAAGAACATAAGTCGCCACAATGACATAAAAAACTGGAATTATGAAGCACTCCGTACCTCAGCGGAAGCTGAGCCCGTTGGCATTACAAGTGGCGCTTCCGTAATCTTCGGGGTCGACGTCCTTCTCGACCTTTTCAGTACAGAAGAACCAGCTTCTGGGTCAGCCCGCCTTTTCCCGACAGACGGGTCTCTCACTGTTGCCACAGCAGCAGCCCGATACCCCGCCAATTCTGGCGGACGATATGACCGAGCTGCCACCAACATATTCGTTGTTGCCTCCAACTGGGTTCCAATGATGAAACTAGTCTCCCTGTCATAACCAGGAGACATAGTATTCATAGTGCAATACAGCTTGGCGGCCGGATATAAGATCGGCGGCCGAGGATTGCGAACTGGTGTGGTAAACTTAACGCTAGTGCATCCAGCGTTATAATACTGCTAGCCCCGGGCTCCATCCAGCAAACTCCCGATGAAGCCTAGACTGCTACTGGGATTCCGCAGCATTAGCTGAGTGTGGCCAAATTGACGAGCAAATCGGCTTAGCAAGTACGGTTCCAGATAACATCTGTTCTGATTACGGTAGACCAGGTGCGAAGGCCGGATACTCTGCAACCAGCGAAAACTCCATTTCGGCAAAGTAACCGCATCCTCGCCAGAATTAACCAAATCCTGGTCGGCCTCGAAATTCTTGAAGATCGGGCCAACCTTCACGATTTTCCACCCCTGAAGGAAGGACAAAACCCTCCTACAAACGGGGACGCCAGTGTAAGACCACTTCCTCTTGTAGAAGCGGCGAATGAAGGCATCTCCTTCGACATGGTCCTCCTCAGGACCAGGACTCATCACATTTGGATGATGTAAGATCAGCCACCCCATAAGATAATGGAAAGACAGCTCGGCCCGGGGAAAGTTGTCATTATTACCTTTCTCGTGGATCACATCATCAGCAAAAGACCTCAAACCGCGCAACAGGTTGCACACCATCGCGGGAAGGAGAGCTAAAGGTCGTCCAAAGGCCAACTTCACTGCAGGCAAAATGAGATTCCGATCTCAACGGCACCGGATCCCCCTGCAAATAGAAGCTGCCAGTCTGGGCGTTAAAAAGCTCCAAGAGCACAAGGAACATCGGCTTATTGAGGTCCACGCCTGTCTGCGTGGCCCGAATGGCGGCAGTCAGCCCTATCTCCTTAAGCTCAACTTGGAACCTGGAGAGCACCCAGGAGGTCAACTCGTCCCACTTTGGGATGTAGTGACACCAACCTTCGACTCTAAAACCAGTTGTCGGATACGTGACCTTCGACGTCAGCATCCGATTTGCAAAAGTCGGGGCACTGAAGGGAAACGTGTCATTTGGGACTTCACTATAGATGCTCCCGGGACGCAAAGCTCGGTAACTGAACGAAGAACCGATTCGTGAGGCGGTCAAGGTGTCTCGCTGGTTCGAGGTGGTGTCAATCGAAAGGGAACCCCCCAAGGCACCTCCTTGAGAAGGAGTAAGTTCCCAACCCATCCTTCTCTTCGAAGCTAGACGATAAAAGGCTGTCAGTGGCAATTGGCGGTCAACCTGCCGCATGTATAACATCATGCCCTTAGCAGCAAAGAACCAGTCTTCTCTGATCTTCAATATCTTCGCTTCGGAAGAGACTAATCGGTCGCCAAACAGAAAGGCAGGCTTTAAGAAAGTCACACCTTCAGAATCAGCAGACTTCAGTTTACCGCTCTCCATCATACTCTGGAGGAAAAACGGCAACTGGACCTGGATTTGTAGCATCCTCTCACGAGGTTGGTCCTGAAGGATAGCATCCTTTGCAGGGTTGATCACAGCCTCATCAAAATCAACCCCCATCTGACAAAGAGAAGCGTCCAGGAGGACCTCATTCAACAAAGGGATCGTCATCGACACTGGCACAACAAAAGTGGAAGTCAGGCAAAAAGACAAAATATGTCAAGCAGACTGGCGCATTGCCAGGGTATGAACCCATGCGCATCTGCTTCGGCGCATCATCAGGGCATAGGCCCATGCGCGTCAGCATGTCTCGGCGCATCATCAGGGCGTAAGCCCATGCGCGTTGGCATTGGAGCTTCGGCGCATTATCAGAGCGTGAGCCCATGCGCGTCGGCAAAGGCTTCGGCGCATCTTCAGGGAATAAAACCCATGCGCGTCAGCCATTAAAACCTCGGTGCATGATAAAGGTATAAACCCATGCACGTCGGCAGGATAGAACCTCGGCGTATCATCAAAGACCGAAGTCTATACGCGTCGGCAGTTAGGGCACAGGGCCCAAAGCAGAGACGAAACCCACCTGTCACCTCAGGACGAACGTCGGCAAGAGTCGCAAGAGTGATAGGTACATCCTCATCGGCGGACTCCTTCGCTTTCTCCTTCCCCTTGCCGGCAGCACCGCGAGGAGTCTTGGGAGCCATTCTCTCGAGGAAGGAGAAGTTAGGGTTTTGAAGAAGAAACTCTAAAGAAGCAGAGGCACAGAGAAGAAGAACCCTTTCTCTCTCCAACTCTTACCTATTTATAGGGCTTGGTCGCACGCGTGAACAGATGACGTGTGATCTCAGCCGTTGCCTCGGGTTCTGTGCAAGGATAGCAGCAAATAAAACCAAAAGATCATCATTAATCTTTTCGGTTACCGAGGCACCATCATCATTAACTGAGAAGAGCATGCGCCCGAACAGGCATGCGCCCAGAAATTATACGCCCTGACCTCCATGCTTCTTATTCAAAGTATTCTAAAACTTATTCAAAAGTTTTGAAAACTTTGAAGGGGGTCTTGTAGAAGCATGGAATTTCACAACCAGAAAGCCCATGCGCCAGACACTACATGCGCTAGAACTCAGACGAAGAACTTCACAGCAAGATCAATAAAGATAGACATTCGAAAGAAGACTTTTATATACAGAAGTCTATTACATGTCTAGAAAAGGTTGTACAAAGGAGAATTTCTACAAAGGAAAGATCCTAAGTCTACAGCCAGCGGCCACCATGCGCCTTCAGATAAGCGCAGCGGCCACCATGCGTCTTCAGATAGGCGCAGCATCACCATCCGCCACCAGTGAGGCACAGCAGATACTATGCGCCTCCATCCAGGCGCATCCTACCATATCTTCAGCAGCTCAGTTATGTGCATCCAGCCCAGCTATGTGCATCCCTTCAGCCAAATTCTTCCAGCCAGGCTCACCTGGCCGAGCAGAGCCCAGCGCCGCTCTTCCAGCTAGGATCCACAAAGCATTTAACCCTCTGGCTGGAACCAAGGAAGAGAGGAGCACGGCAAATGCTGTGGCCAGGGGAGGCTTTGAAAGAGCCTCCAAAGCCCAAGGAAGACCGTGATCGAAATCATGGCACAAGGAAGCTCTCAACACAACCAGAGTGGGCGACACCCACTTTGAAGGAAGAGAAAGCCTAGCACTGCCATTCCGATCTACGGCTCTTCCCGAACAACGGAGACGAGGCCCGAGCATCCCTATCTTTGGATGCAACAGGCACCTTTCGCCTGCCTCGGAAGCCCTCGACTCCGTCTTTTGGATGTAACAGTCACCTTCAAGTGCATCGAAGACAACACAGCGTCTCATCTTCACCCTCGGGAGCACTTCGTCAATAGAATGCACCCGCATGTTCAAGTTCATGTTGGAAGTACGTGAGGGAATGAGAAGCAAATCTTCTCTCCATGCCACTATTTATAGGTCGGGCAGATCAAACCCACGCGCCAAGTGGATGGCCCTCCGAATTCCGTACAATGAATTTACATTAAATGGATGAACCGGACGCTTCGAATTCAGCCAAACGGCTATTTATAGCACTCGAAGAGCGAGACAGCCGCATCATTAAAAGACATGTCCGATGTGCCAGCCAGACAGCGCATCACACGGACGCACCCTTCGGCATCAGGCACATCACACAGACGCACCCTACAGTACTCGGCGCATTACAGAGGGTGCGCCCCCACACATCTCCATACCGAGTGGAACGCCAATCGACGCGCCCACTCAGCTGTCCATCGAACGTCACCAACATTAAATGCTGAACTGACAGAGTTGGCAGCACGCCTCCCAAAGTCTGAACAGTTGACAGCTTTTTCAGAAAATGAAGTGTCGACAACGTCAGCATCATCATGACTTTATTTCGACGGCTACTGCCACGTGGCCACTCTACCATCCGCATGCGCCTCTACGGCCATGCGTCCAAATCAGCATGCGCCTCAAAAGCCATGCGCCTCAGACTGCTCTCTGATCCCGAAAGACAGAAGGAAAGTCGCCTGCATGCGCCTCAAAAGCCATGCGCCCCAAATGGTTTGTAACTCCTAAAGGTTATGAGCCGCAGCCTCCTCCTGCGCCCAATCCAAGGCGCAGCCCACCAGATCACTCCTCTCCACCAAATCCGAGATCTTCGAACCACGAGTCGACGACACGTGTCCTTTGACTCAACTCATCCAAGATTTCAGCAACGGAAAGATCTTCTCTCTGCTACGTGCCGGCTCACAACAGCAGTATGAAGAGTTCTCCCCCTCGATCAGGGCGCAGCATCCATGCGTCTCCATCAGTAACCTCCACGTGGCGTCCCCACACCGACGCATCCTACATGCGCGCATGAGCAGCCAGCCTGCAAAACTATAAATAGAAGGATCATCTCCTTCACACAGAGAGGACACACACAAGAGGCTCACAAAAACAGAGGAGGCTCACAAAAACACAAGGGACTCACAACACAGAGAGAATCCACAACAGAGAATCACTGGAGAGGCAGTTCTAGACACTCAACGTCTTCCTCCTCTCAGCAAGCTCCAGCACCCAGAGCAATCAACACCTTTAGAGAATCGATAACCATCGTCAGCCGGTCAATGGAGTCAACGCATTACCACTCGCTCTATTGGCACTAAGGACCCAGCTTAAACAAAAGTGTACTCCTAGGACTACATCTAAGTCCTACATTGTAACACTGTTCTGTTTGTATTAAAGTTTTCAATCAAACAATTTTAATGGCAAACATGAGTATTCACATGTTTCATACTGTTCCCAGTACCGGCTATGCTTACATTACTCCCAGTGTCTCTCACATGTTTTACTGTTCTCGTATCTCTCATATGATAGAATATGGGTTATGGGGAAACTGATAGTAGTGTACGTGATCACGACCCCCCTACAGTAGCGAGCTCGGTCGCATTTTATATACATACCTTGCCGCAGGCCATTATCCCGCATTTCTGTACGGATGTACACCTATGCTTGTTGACTTGTACGTATGTACATTTTATTTATATGTGCCTCAGTACATTATACACCTATTGACCGATCACGTACCTGCTACAGTTTTAAACATTACATATACATCTTTCTATATGACATATGTGTCTTTGCCGTGATATATTATGAGATACCATGATTCCAGTTATGTCATGTTCCCTATGTTACTATGATACTGTGATCCCAGTTGTACCATGAGGCCATGTTTCCAGTATTTTCTGTTTTATAGACTTATCACACCATGTTTCTTGTTGTACATCTCTTTCATTATATGTTCAGTACTTTAGTTGTAGAGGTTGTACTTGCTCCCGTCCTGACAGGATAACGTTGTAGGTATACTTTTCGAGAAGGAAACGCTATGTGTTACATATTATGGTACTGCATTGAGGACCTGGCCTTAGCTCCAGAAGAGGCCCCAGCGGGGAACCTTGCTTAGATATCTTTCTCGTGTTTTGGGACTGAGACTTTGGTATGTTCTTATATTTGGATACTGGACTTTGTCTCCAGTTAGATACTTTGGTTATGTATTATTAAGTCTGTGCTTATTTACCTTCGCTTATAGATGCTGTGTTGTGATGAACTTTAAATATGGTTTTAGCACTGTTAGCTGGTTAGATTCTTTATTGTCTATTCTTAGAACAGCTTACTACGTTTTGACCAAGCGTAGGCTGGACATGGCTCGGCCCGGCCCAACAATTTGGGTATCGGGTCATGACATGTTTTTTTGGCGGCCCATGCAGGTCTCGACTTAAGTTGTTTGGTTACGTTATTGTACCAAGCATGCCTGCAATTAGGATCTAGGACAACTTGATAACACTAGGAATAACATTTAGAACACCTAGAGGATTACTAGGATTGTAACATAGGAGAACTCATCACAGCATAGGACCGTTAGCTATAATTAGCCTCTTGTTTGTATTTCAGTGGGTCAATTTAGACCAAGTTTGTACCCTTGGGATGACCCCCGAGGATCTCACTCTAATCTCACTCTAATCTCACTCTAATCTTACCTAGAAATCAGTTTCCACTTATTTCCATTTGCTCCTCTTTAAATTCGTTGTTGAATTTAATTTCTGATTTTGTTGTTAACTTTGATCTTGTATCGTGATAAATTTTATGGATCGAATTATGATATATCCTGATAAGGTAAACGTCTGCTTTA
This sequence comes from Iris pallida, assembly GCA_029216955.1. Taxonomy (NCBI): domain Eukaryota; kingdom Viridiplantae; phylum Streptophyta; class Magnoliopsida; order Asparagales; family Iridaceae; genus Iris; species Iris pallida. Next base: position 5,035,209 of record JANAVB010044419.1, read on the forward strand.
TTTATGAAGTTTAGAATTTATCGCAGCCATATTAGCTGGTATGACAAAAACATAGAGCCTGATTTTGGATATACTATCCTATTCATAGAATTTAGATTTTCTTGCAGCCATACCGGTTGGCGTGGTAAGGAATCTAGATAATATGACGATAGGGTGTATACCTTAGTTATGGACTCCCTCATTTATTGCATATAAGCTTACTGGTGTGGCGAAAATTCTGGCAACATGATTTCAGGAAGACGTATATGGTTATCAGATCATATCTCAGCTTGGTTCACTTCGTTATGATCGATTGAGCAAGAATAAATTCTTATTATCATTCTTCTCCGTCTTGATTAATTCCGTTCTATCTACATCTACAACTAGGATTATAGGCTCTCTAGGACTCTCCAACATGATTGCTTTCATGTTATCTTTTGGACATAATTATTTTTGTGTTCCATCTTTCCTATGACTTGACTAAACTTTTCTTCGTTAACCTCTTGGATAATTCTTCTCGTTATAAATCTCGTTGTCTTCGTACCATTCTTGGAGATATTCCAATAAACTTTCCTGTCTTGTTTGACCCTTTAACTTGTTTGGACACTGTAATGGATTGCTTGACCCAGTCTTAGGCCTTGTTACCTTCTATTTCATAGGCGACCGAAATAGCCAAACCTTGTTGACTGATCCTGTAGTATAACTATAAATGTATTGTGTGGTTGTGGTAAGTACTTTTCCTAGGGATTGGTTAGATTAAGCTTATAGGATAAGTATGGGTGACTGACTGTAGCAGACTTGGAAAACCCTTAAGAACGATTGCATTGATAGTATGACTTGATGATAGGGTATCTAAGATGGAGAAATGAGATCGTATATTGTTGTGACTATGGATTGAGGATTAGAATCTTATGCTTAGAATTTGAGGATTGAGCATTAAATGACTTTGATGACCAAGTGATTATGGGTTATCTATAGCTAATTACATGTGATTAGAGGGTAGATCGATACGTGGATTGATATGGAATAAATTAGAATGAGTTATCGTACTGCGTACGAGATCGGAAAGATATCAGAACGAGACAAAGACATATGTACATTGGTAATTAATAAATCGGGAGTTTTGAAATTGAGGATTTGTATTCGGAGGACTTGTTGAGTAAAAAGAAGAAGGCTCTACGCCAAGAATAAATATTGAACGTATGATTTCAAGGAGAAACTATAGGAAAGGATTGACGATAAATGATGCCAAGGAACTGGGGATTGATGAAATAAGGATACTTAGGATATGATAAGGAAATCAAGAATTTACAAATTGAGGTTGGAAATATGGTTGATGATTTAGCATTTTAGGCTTATAGACATGTCCAGAGAATGACCTATATTTTAGGGTATACATAAATGTTTCATGTTAGTATGGAAGATTCTAAAGGATGTATGACGTAGTTTATGATAGAAGGACTTTGATTGAACCTGAACCAAAAAGATTGTAAAGAGAAACGGAAGAGATGATTACAAGGATAACAGATTGAGTATCGTAGCCAGAGCAGCTACATGTTATAGTTTGACCGGTTGGATGATTTTTAATTTCGAGGACGAAATTTTTGTAAGGTGGGTAGGATGTAAGCCCCCTGAATTTCAGGGTTTATTTTTATTTTTCTGAATGAATTGTTTTCGATAAATATATTATTATTTAATTGTTTAGATCATTAATGTACCTTTCCGTAACTTTGACTTCTGGAGCGTCAGGGATACCAATCTCTGTAAACTCTCTTCATGGATTTTGGAGTAGACAAGATTATCTTCATTTTGATATATCCTGTCCCACTTGAATTCGTTCCCTTGTGCTCTTTTTGTATCGCGCAAGTTCGGGTCAACTTAGACCGATTAACCATTGAATATTATTCCCACTTTTATTTTTGATCATCGTTTGTACGTTACCGTTGCTTTTAATTTAGGAGCACCAGATCAGCCATTTTCTCGAAACCAACTTCTCATAAATGATCTACTCGAGACGCTCTCCACCCATGACCTTCGTGTCCCACTCAGACACTTCATTTTGTGTTCTATTTTCTTCGCACAACTTCCGGGTCAATTTAGGCCGATTTATTTTCTGCCGTGAAACCTGATTTAAATTCTAATTTAATTTTAGGACCCGACATCGATCCAGCCTGTCAACCCGAAGTATGGACGTGGCCCACATGAAGCCTACTCCCCACATGAAACTTGTGTCCCATTTATTGGAGTCCCCGTATATTATTTATTTTCCCATGATTATAAATACCCATATTTAATTCGAATATTGCCCTCTGTCCGATTTTGACCCGACCCGGTTCGACCGAACCCGAGCCCAAGCTCCAGGTTGCCCTCTCATGACTGCCCAAATACCCTACATAATTTTCCTATTTTTTCCATTTTGAAAATATCTATTTTTCTCTCTCCACTTTACAAATATCTCTTATATATATATACATATATATACAAATATCAAACACATATAATATCTCTCTCTCCCCCCTTTATTACATTCACATCCACAACACCCCCTCTCCCATCATCAACAGCACCCCCCTTGGCCGACATACTTTCTCTCTCTCTCTCTACTACTCTTTCTCTCTCTCTTTATATTTGTATACACCCATACACCACTCTCTCTCTCTCTCTCTCTCTTTATTAAACACACACACACACACAACTCTCTCCTCCCACCACCCACTCGGCCGACAGCACCCCCCCATGGCTGCCGACCTCCTCCTTTCTCCTCCTCCATCTCCTCCTCCTCTTCTTCATCATCATCACCACCACCATCATAAACACCATTCTCTTCACCACCACCTTCACCATCACCATGCAAACCACCACCTCCACAACCTTCGCCCAAGCCACCACCACACGCCACCACTCCCTCGCCGTACCCCTGGCTGCCACCGCCGCGCAGGCCAGCGCCGTCGCCGCCGTGCGCGAGCGCAGCAACAGCGCAACAGCAAGCGGCAGCGGCAACAGCGCGCCACCCCGCGCGCACGGATACGGCGTGGCCGTGCGCCACTTCGTGGCCGGCCCGCCCCCGCAAGCTCCCCACGTCTCCGACGAACCCGGACGACCACCCCGGGAGAGTCTACGGCTTCCCCGACGTGTGAAACACACGATTCGTGCGTTTTGAACGAGATCCCGTCGACGCGCGCGATTTCAAGTTTCAGAAATTGTGTTTCGGGACAGCGACTTCGCACAGATTTTCTGGGAGATCCGACCGTTGGATCGGCGAACTCTTTGCTCCGTCTCAATTTCGGTATATCCATCTTCACTCTTGTCAATTTTCGTCCGTTAATTTTATCATTTGATACCTCAAAACTGGCCACCAAGTTGACGTTTTAAATTGAACTATTTTTGGACAGTTTTGTGGAGCCGACTTCGTCAGCTCGTAACTTCGCCGTCGCAGCTCCGTTTTGTGCACCGTCAGTTCCGGTGCATAGCTGGTATAACCACCTTCCTGTCTCCTTTAGATTTCGTTTCGTTTTAAGCACGTTTGGTCGGTCGAATTCGACGCCAAAGTTGGCCGTCCGAATTCTTTAATTTACACTTGTAAAATTCCATTTTTGAACCCGGGACTCCGGATTCAATTTCTGACACCACCAGTAGACTCGTTGCATCAGTCTGGCATGTTTTTATATAAAATTTGCTTGATTTGGAGAACGTGGGCCCTGGCACGCATTTCGGTGCAAAGCGGGTCCCACTTTCTGAGTCAACAGGACTTTTTGACGCCGGCTCATCGGAATCCCATTCCGGATATACCGTTGAGTTCGTATCGTGATTCTGGACTCGTTGACATATAATTTGCTGAGTTTTGAAGACATTTGCTCCGGCACGCATTTCCGTGCAAACTGGATACCAAGTGTCGCGTCAACGTATCATTTTGAGATCGGCACATCGGAATTCCATTTTGGACATACCGTTGGGTTCGTATCATCATTCTAGATTTGTGGACATATAATTTGCTAGATTTTGTAGACTCCTATCCCGACACGCTTTTCGGTGCAAAGTGTGTCCAACGGCGGACATCATTTTGACCCGAAATTACGGTTTTGCCCCTGTATCTAAATTGGACTTATGGGTAGGCTATCCTAGCTGATTTGACCATTCTGGACACGTTGGCGATATTTATTTTATCATCCGACAACATCTGTAGATTTTGATTATGTATTATCCTTAATTTATAATTAATTATTTTTCTAGATATTGTTACTTTCTGGTTTTGAATTTTTATATATATTTTAATTGCTGTAAAAATCTTGGAAAAATTGTATTTAAATATTATGTTAATTTAGCTAATTTATTATAATTTTTCTAGCATTTATTAAGTGCTTTTGGTATTTTATAAAAATGGGAAAACAGAACTCATTTTCAATATATTTATGTTTGCTGATTTTTAATAATTATTTATGAGGGTTTATAAATTCCAGAAAAATTAGTATAAATTTCTATAATTAACAAGCATTATTTTGGTACTTTATTTTATATATATTTAAGCTTTTTGTCTATCTCTAAAATTATTGGAACATAGTGTACAGTAGATTTAATTATTGAATAATTACGACTTTTAATATTTTGTGTTGTATTGAGTTATTGTAGTATTAGATCACCCCCTACACTAGTATAAAGACCCTAGGGAGTTAGTTTGTGTATAGTGGTACTTCACATTAGACTTTTATGCTAGGTCCCCACTTGGCTAGTATCCAGTAAGGAGTCGTGTCACACCACTAGTGTATTATTGAACATAGCTTAGAACTGAGTTTGTATATCATTATTGACAGGATACCGGACATCTATATCTTCGTACTAGTATTCTTGCTTTGCTCGAGGCAAGTACATCTACACACTCATTTACTGTCTTTTAATGCTAGAACATGTATTAACCCTGTTAAAATACTGATTTCTGAATAACTGCAAGTTAAATCTTCACATGTTACATTAAATTGGTCCCTACCATGCTTAGGACAGTTATCATATCTTCACCTGTTCCTTACTGGTTCTTAATACATGTTTTACTATGCTTTATACTACTCGGAGTATTCACATGTTTCATACTGTTCCCAGTACCGGCTATGCTTACATTACTCCCAGTGTCTCTCACATGTTTTACTGTTCTCGTATCTCTCACATGATAGGATATGGGTTATGGGAAAACTGATAGTAGTGTACGTGATCACGACCCCCCTACAGTAGCGAGCTCGGTCGCATTTTATATGCATACCTTGCCGCAGGCCATTATCCCGCATTTCTGTACGGATGTACACCTATACTTGTTGACTTATACGTATGTACATTTTATTTACATGTGCCTCAGTACATTGTACACCTATTGACCGATCACGTACCTGCTACAGTTTTAAACATTACATATACATCTGTCTATATGACATATGTGTCTTTGCCGTGATATATTATGAGATACCATGATTCCAGTTATGTCATGTTCCCTATGTTACTATGATACTGTGATCCCAGTTGTACCATGAGGCCATGTTTCCAGTATTTCCTGTTTTATAGACTTATCACACCATGTTTCTTGTTGTACATCTCTTTCATTATATGTTCAGTACTTTAGTTGTAGAGGTTGTACTTGCTCCCGTCCTGACAGGATAACGTTGTAGGTATACTTTTCGAGAAGGAAACGCTACGTGTTACATATTATGGTACTGCATTGAGGACCTGGCCTTAGCTCCAGAAGAGGCCCCAGCGGGGAACCTTGCTTAGATATCTTTCTCGTGTTTTGGGACTGAGACTTTGGTATGTTCTTATATTTGGATACTGGACTTTGTCTCCAGTTAGATACTTTGGTTATGTATTATTAAGTCTGTGCTTATTTACCTTCGCTTATAGATGCTGTGTTGTGATGAACTTTAAATATGGTTTTAGCACTGTTAGCTGGTTAGATTCTTTATTGTCTATTCTTAGAACAGCTTACTACGCTTTGACCAAGCGTAGGCTGGACATGGCTCGGCCCGGCCCAACAATTTGGGTATCGGGTCGTGACACTCACTCTCTACACTAATATATATATATGAGACACTATAGAACACATCTCCAATACAAAAATATGAGATTAAACATGTAATAATTCATTCATACATAACAACAACACATAGTGTGTCCAAATTTGGGATTTTCCCACATGGACACAACCACAACACAAAGGACACTCCTATGACCTCCAAATGGACACGAAATGGACACAAATTGAGATACAACCATGGGGGTCATTCCTATGGATTCAAAATAGACCTATATACATAAGCAAATGAAAAGGAGAAGGGATTTATACCTCCCGGTAGATCGAATTGAAGAAAAGCCTTCCCGGAGCGACACCGACACGTAGAGATTCCAAAAGGACACGAACGAGCTCCGAATCCTCCCAAACTTGGGTAGCTTCCTCCTTGGCTAGAATGGAGAAGGAAAGAAGAAGATTTGGTGGCAAAATGGAATGATTTGGTGGAGAAATTGCTAGGGATTGCTCTCTAGGAATTTGGGGAAGAACAAGAGAGAGAGTGTGGATGAGAATAATGAAATGAACTTGAGCCTATCCTCTCCCAAAGTGGCTGGCCATATGGGACTATTTGTCCTATTATGGTAAGGTCCAAAATGCCCCCACTAACCTATTCTATGAGTATTAGGAAAGGGCTAATTGGTTGGGGCTAAATTAGTCATTCTAAAGTCCTTAATCACACTAACCTTATCCATAATAATTAGTCTAACCTCTAACTAAAATATTTCTATCATGTGGACTAAAATTAATATTATGTGGGCCATGCCTAACTAGTGTGTGGGTCCCACTAGAGTCAAACTACCCCAGGGTCCCCGTTTCAAGTCGGATTGAGTTGAAATTCGAACCCGACTCAAATAACCCCAAAATAATATCATAAATAATAAAATAAATTTCAACCCTAAAATAATATCATAAATAATAAAATAAATTTTAAAAATATTCAAAAATGTAAAATGACAAAAATACCCCTGTTTCTGAAAACTGGGGGTGACAAATCTATCCACCTTAAAAAAAATTCGTCCTCGAAATTAAAACAAAGCAATCACAGGAAACACATGCAGAAAACAATCTCATTCAAATACTTTTCAAAAAAAATCAGCAATAAAAAATCTCCTTGAGGCACATCAAACATTTGTAAATAAAAACTGATACGTGTCCGATACGGACACAAAACCATCACAAAATTACACCTATCAAAGATCAAAATTAACAATCACCAACGCAATAAATATCAAAATAATTCAAAGAGGTCAAATACAAAATATCCTTAGGCTAGAAATGACATTAAAACATCCTAATCACATGGTTAGGCTCTAGGTCAACAGTCTCTAGGGTTTCACTAGCAAAACATCAAAATTACAAGTCATGATTTTAAATAGTTTTAAAATGATTTAAAAATTACCAAAAATTATATCATGATTTAAATGTCAAATCAATAAATGATTAAAATTACAAAATTTCAAAATTACTCTCATTTTAGAAAACTGGGTGTTACAAGTCTACCCACCTTAGAAAAATTTTATCCTCGAAATTAAAATGTCCATACTCCTTCTAGGTCAAACCCCCACAATCAAGTCCCAGAACTCAAACAAATCATACCATCAAAAAAAAGGACAACGTACAGGGTCATGGCATACGGTGGTAGTGAAAGTCTCATCTAGGTATACTAGTCATGCTAAACCAAAACGGTCATAGGGTATCAAAATACACAAAAAATCTAGAGTGCTAAACTAGAAAAGTTACAGAAATAACAATTCATCAAAGCTGTAAGGCAGTTTACCATCCTATATGAAAACTGGTACTTATCAAAACAAAATAAAGGCAACTACCAATTATCTGAAAAAGGGTACAGAAAATCAAATTCAAAAATTAAGGAATTAAAAATCACTTGCATTGAAATCCAAATCACAATATATATATAGAGAGAGCGTTAGAGAGGAAAAACTAGCATTATGTAATGTTATGTGGTTTGTGTGTGTATGGGTGTATGTGAAATATACATGAAATTGTATATGAGCTATCATGTTACACTACTCATGGCATATGGGTTAACAACCTACAATACACAACCTATTTAATCATAACATGCATGGCTAACCATAAACATCTATAAGAGGTAGAGATTTAGTTATGTATATACATATATTATAACATGTATGCCTAAGCTCTATATATATATCTATACATGTATGTGATCATAACATATAGAGGAAAGGTTAGGTTTACATGGCAGTGTATACTAAGTTAGGGTGTGTGTGTCCTTGTACAGGGTTATAGCTTAGTATTGAAAGGTTAAACCCAGTTTTAGTTCAGCATTTACATACAAAATCTGAAAAAAAAGCTAACATTTAAACCAGTGTAATATTAACATAATGCAGTTTCAGATTTTAGGGGTTTGAAACATCACAACCAACTTAATGCTTCCAATACATCCTAATATGATAGAGAAAAAAACCCTAACATACTATCCATACATTTAGCTATGCATACAGTTCAATATTACATATTAAATCTGAAATTGATCTAAACATTGGAAATCAATATGAAAATGTTAACATGTATTCAGTTTTAGGATTTGGAAAAATTTGAACACCAACCAACCCAATGTTTATCACAACCTAACATGTAAGAATATGAAACCTAAATTTATATCCCTACATACCACAATATATATAGCTCAAAATATTACATTTAAAAAAAAATAGCAAATTGAACTAAACATTTGGAATCCAGTATTAAGGGTTAATATGCACACAGTCTCAGATTTGACAAATTTAAACACAAAACTCAACCAAATTTTTTTTTTTGAATTGAAACCCTACGTATAACATACATGTGCAGTGATATAAATAAAACTATTATCATGAAATTTTATATTTAAATTACGAGTTAAGCTAGAAAAAGCAGAGAATCGGAAATATTGGGGTTTTGAAAATTTAAACATTAACGACATATTAATATGTATTCAGATAGGTGAAAATCAAGTATAGCATGCATAAGTGTCAGGAAAGTGTCCACTATATATATTCATATATATTCTCATGTCCCAATATAAAATTTTAATTCTACGTTAAGACCAACAATTAGATTCCTACCAAGGTTGCAAAGCAGGTGATTAACGGAATCAAGACAGTTTTATTATTATCTAATACAAGAATAATAGCAAGAAAGAAATAACGATAAAAACCTATTTTGCTTATCTGTTTAAAGAAGAGCCATTTTGAAACCCAGAGCTAAATTATCAAATCCAAGATAAAGTCTAGCAAAATCATCGATTCATTGTATTAAGAAGAATTTCATAGTAAGAAGTTACACAAAGTTTATAAAAACAGCTAAAGCTACTCCTAAGTTAAATAAATGAGAAACAAAACAAAACAACAAATAACAATTCTCTCTTTCTTTTCTTTTTTTTGAAGGACTGAAACAAAAATAGAGAAAACATGTTCAAAAATATTTAAGGTACAATCTGATAATCATATGCGTCTTCTTGAAATTATGTTGTCAGAATTCTGCCACGCCAATAAGCATAGCTGCAATAAACGATAGAGTCCATAATAAGGCATACACCCTATAATCATGTTATCTAGAATTCTTACCACGCCACCCGGTATGGCTGCAAGAAAATCTAGATTTCATAACTAAGATAAGTATAGCTATATCAGGCTCTATGTCCTTGTCATGCTAGCAAATATAACTGCAATAAATTCTAAATTCTATAATAAAGTAGACTTTTACCTTTCTCACTGTCCTTATCAAGTATGTTATCAGGTTATACCTTAATTCCAAAAAAATGTACATATACATATAAATACAAACTCAAATTCAACAACTAACATCAAGATTCAAAATTCAACAATAATCCATCAAAAATCATAAAAATACAGACTCAAATTCAACCACTATCATCAAGATTCAAAATTCAACAATAATCCATCAAAAATCATAAAAATACAGACTCAAATTCAACCACTATCATCAAGATTCAAAATTCAACAATAATCCATCAAAATCAAGTTCAATAACAGGAAGTAAAAGTAAATTAAATCAGGGAAAAACAGATTTCAAATCGAAGTTAAAATAAGATTCTCAAGGGTCGTCCCAGGAATCTCTCAAGGAGTCCTAACCGTGATTGAGTACCTTCAAAATATATCCTATTCCTACTGCAGGCTGTAGTGGTACTCTAGTTCGAATACCACTACATAAACTCGACCTGCATGGGCCACCACTAAAAACGTGTCATGACCCGCACCCACTGTAAGGGTACGAGTACGTAACAACGCCCAGCCTACGCCGCAGTGTCGGCGGTAGAACGTTGTTCTAGGTCATAAACTATAACTAGCATAATATGAATACTCTCCATAAGGAGGCCAACACAGAGGTACAACTCAATCACAATCTAAGGTAGAATGATAAAGATAGATAAACATGAAATCTAAAAGAGATACAGGAGATAGAAGTCTAAGTGTCTAAGATACATAATCCCAGAAATACATCTCAAAACTCAAATAGAGTAATCCACAAGTAAATACAACTCCAGACAAAATGAAATAACTATCTAAACAACCTCTACTGTGTCTCCTCTAGGCTAGCAGGCAATCCCAGGCTATCTGTAAAATTTATCAACAGGTCCAGTCAGGACAGTAGCGAGTACAGTACATCTCAACAGATCATAACAGGTTAGAGAATATAAACATGCAAGAGAGTACGATACATAAAACTGAAAGAAAGTACATGATGTAAACAGAGAGAGAACTGTAATAGAAATATCTACTATAAGTAGAGAGCTACCAGTGACTAGTGATTTAGAGTACAAAGTCGACATGTGAACGGCTTGATTTGCACATGGCTATACTAAAGAGGTGTACATGGCTATTCTACTTTGGAATTGTTCACATGACTATTTATACTCTCCCATACCCCAATCAATACACAAGGATCCAGACAAGTTATGTTACGTACATGGTTTTCACATGAAGCCCATAAATGGGTGCACATGAAGTATACATGAGAGCTCATACATGAGTGCACATGAAGTTCACATGGGGGGCCCATAAATGGGTGCACATAAAATTCACATGAAGGCTCATAAATGAGTGCACATGTAATATAGGTTATACATGAGATACATGGGAAACATGACCGATTCATGAGAGCACATGAGAGTACACGAGCATGCATGAACGAGCATGAAGCACATGAGAAACATGAATAACATGAGAGCGAGGAGTACGTGATGTACACGAAACACATGACATAATGTATCCGATGCTCCCGAGGGGGATAACATCTCAATGTAGGAATCCATATAGTACCAATCCATGATAATATCGTGACAGCATCAAATAAGGTAAACTAGAGCAGGAATATAATTCTAAACAAGTTATGAAATGATCAGAGAATGTACTCGCCTGCTATCTGAATGTCCAAAGAAAATGTACTGTCCGAGGAGAGGTGCCTGGCTCCTATTTAGAACAGCACAAGTCACAACATGTCCAGAAGGGTAATATAAAGTACTACAATGCATTCTACATGAATCTAGGTCAAACTAGGCCAAAGTCAACCCTTGGTCAACTCTGGTCAACTGTACTAGTCAAACTAGGTCAAACTAGGTCATGTGCTAATCCAGCAAGTCTAACTAGGCCTAACCAAGACTATCCTAGCAAGCACACATCAATACAAGGCTATACAAGCCAACATACACCAAACTCTATATAGCATGCAATTATTCAATACTCAAATAGGCAAAAATTCACATTGGATATACACTAGGTAATCTGTTACTTTAAACTATATATGTCTACACATATATACACATGCATATATTGGTATTCAACATTAGGTCTATAATCATGGCATTTCAAATGGTTATATAAACTTATATATTACAACACAATATGCTAACATATATATAATATACATACATAGCTAAGTTAACTGTATGCATAAATACTTATTTAAGAGGCTATGTGTATGTATGTGAACATGGCAAAGGGGCAAGTGAGGATTAAATGGGCATACATAGTGTATACATATCAAAGAGTGTCAAAGTGTAAGTGAACAAAGTGTCAAGTGTGATAGTGTCTACATAGTATAAAGGGTACATGAGGTAATATAGGATTTGTGTTAACATAGAACATTATATCTTATTAACTTGTATATTGCATACATTACATCTATTATTACATTACATTCATGCTTGCATTCATTCATCATTCATTTATTATCTTGTACTACTATATGCACCATACATTACATACTATGGAACCTACATATTCATTACAAGCCATACTTATACATGCTTACATTAGATAGGATACTTACACCTCATACATCATTTATTTAAATATTTACTCATGCTTGCATTCTCTATTTAATTACATAATGTATATACATTAACATGGGTTAAAATCAAATAGAACATTATATTACACACAAGGGTGCACAAAATGCATATGCCGAATAGTAACTCCTACTAATAATCAATACTGTACCATCTCAGTATGAATTAAAATCTAGGATTAAAGTATGTTATAGATCTATGTGTTAGCTTTCCGAAACTTCAAACGGATCGCGTTTTCGTTTTCGAAAACTCTCGGAATCGCGAAAACACCGAGAACGCATTTGTCTTTCGTACAGCTGACACTCAAATAATTCTCCAGAAAGTTACATAAAGAATTAGGCCTAATAATACATGTTTTTGGAAAGCTAACTTCAATATGCTTCTTTTAAAAAAAACGGGAGATTAAACCGAGCTTTGAGCTAGAAGTTATGACATTTCTAAGTTAGGGCTGAAATTAAAAACGTGGATAAAAATCATGACGGATTTGGGTAGTTTGAGACAAAAGAACACAAGTATATAACATAATATATCACGAACTCACTCTCTACACTAATATATATATATGAGACACTATAAAACACATCTCCAATACAAAAATATGAGATTAAACATGTAATAATTCATTCATACATAACAACAACACATAGTGTGTCCAAATTTGGGGTTTTCCCACATGGACACAACCACAACACAAAGGACACTCCTATGACCTCCAAATGGACACGAAATGGATACAAATGGAGATACAACCATGGGGGTCATTCCTATGGATTCAAAATAGACCTATATGTATGAGAAAATGAAAAGGAGAAGGGATTTATATCTCCCAGTAGATCGAATCGAAGAAAAGCCTTCCCGGAGCGACACCAACACGTAGAGATTCCAAAAGGACACGAACGAGCTCCAAATCCTTCCAAACTTGGGTAGCTTCCTCCTTGGCTAGAATGGAGAAGGAAAGAAGAAGATTTGGTGACAAAATGGAAGAATTTGGTAGAGAAATTGCTAGGGATTGCTCTCTAGGAATTTGGGGAAGAACAAGAGAGAGAGTGTGGATGAGAATAATGAAATGAACTTGAGCCTATCCTCTCCCAAAGTGGCTGGCCATATGGGGCTATTTGTCCAATTATGGTAAGGTCCAAAATGCCCCCACTAACCTATTCTATGAGTATTAGGAAAGGGCTAATTGGTTGGGGCTAAATTAGTCATTCTAAAGTCTATAATCACACTAACCTTATCCATAATTATTAGTCTAACCTCTAACTAAAATATTTCTATCATGTGGACTAAAATTAATATCATGTGGGCCATGCCTAACTAGTGTGTGGGTCCCACTAGAGTCAAACTACCCCCGGGTCCCCGTTTCAAGTCGGATTGAGTTGAAATTCGAACCCGACTCAAATAACCCCAAAATAATAAAATAAATTTCAACCCCAAAATAATATCATAAATAATAAAATAAATTTAAAAAATATTCAAAAATATAAAATAACAAAAATACCCCTGTTTCTGAAAACTGGAGGTGATATATGGGCTGGTGCTTAATGACCAAATGACTACATAACGAGCCATAAAATCCTACTAAAACCTATTGAATTTGTAGGAAGAGGGACTGCCTATACATGTATCCATATTTGTTGTATTGAGAATAGGGGTGTGCATCGGTCGGTGATCGACCTATTTGGTCACAACCGAAGTCGAACCGAAGTTAATCGGTTTGAAAGTAAGCAAAATCGAACCAAACCAACCAACTGATCGGTTCGGTTTTGAAACCGATCGACTTGGTTCGGTTTGGATCGGTTCGACTTGGTCGATTTTGATCACAAAAAAAAGGACTGTTATTAATTTTTTTTTGGTACTGATGCTTATTTTGTTGTGTGAAACTCCAGTCATTACAGGAAAAAAATGAAATAAGTGTCAATCAATGACAAGAAAAAAAAAGTATATGCATTCAACTAACAACAACACAGCAGTGATAGAACATGAAAATGTGCATTCAATAAACATCAGCTTCAGCTTGCTCTTTGCAGCATTGCACAACAATTTGTAATAGTGAAATTGGAGCCGTCAATCCTCTTTGAGAGAGAGAGAGAGAGGCTCTTTCAAAGTGTGATGTCTATTGTTGAATGAACCAAACCGGTCCAATATCCAAGTAAGTTAGTAATCCAACCCTGATTATTTAACACCCACATAGGATTTGGTTCGGTTCAATTTTAAACGATTTATGACATAACCAAACCGTGAACCGAACCGAACCGGTCGATTTTAAAAAAATTGCAACCGAACCAAACCGATTGAACCGTCGGTTCGGTTTAAAATCGATCGGTTCGATTTGGCTTAGTTCGATTTGGTCGATTTAACTTAATTATGCACAGCCCTAATTGAGAAGATACTTGAGAAAAAAAAAGAGTAACCATATTATTTCTCCTCCTCCTCCTTCACAAACATGTATTTCCTCTTTCCTTTTCATTCCAATTCCTTCCACTCTGGACAAAGCTAAGTTCGGATCATTTTTTCGGAGTTGTGTGCAACAACAGGAAGCCGGTAACAAGAAAATTTTATTACTAGGAAGATTCGAGAGAAAGTCTGCACATAGATCTCAAATATTCTTTTAGGACAATGCTTCGTGCATGACTTTTCCGTAGACCGGTAACTAATATTTTGTTATTTTGTTTACAGGAATGAATCAAGGTAAAATTTTCCAACAAATTCCATAAAATAATTTGATGCTCTAGAATTACTGAATGTTTCATATCTTCTTTCACATCTTGTAATCAGTGCCGGACTTTAGATTTTGAGACCATGAGACAAACTATAAAAATGGTGCCCTCAAAACCTAATGTTCATAGATTTTTTTTTCATGGACGATGATATACTATATTATCAACCCAAAACTTAGGAAATAAAATAATAAATTTAATACAATATAATATCCAAATTAATATGTCATAATAAATTTCTAATGAAACTGAAGATGTTCCAAACCAAAAATAAAATTAATATACTAGGCAAATAAATAAATAAAAAGCTAACAATTTTTGGGGTAGTTCATTGATAATAATAAAAAGAAATAAAATATTGTAACTTCTTCTCTTGTTTAGTTACCTCCCAGAGGACCAAAAAAATACATAAAAAAGAGATTGGCAACAACGAAAGGGTAGAGGAGATTGCGAACATCAGACTGTTAGAGCAAAGGAAGGAAAAATAATTTTGACACGACTGTACCAATTTTTTTCTTTATTCTGACTAACCGACTTATCTTTTGGTATTCTAGTATATGACGTTTAGACGGGGCCAGCCCTGTCCCAGGCAGCCAGGGCGATGGCCCAGGCCCAAAGAGTATGAGGCTCCAAAATATATATATATATATATATATATATATATATATATATATATATATATATATATATATATATATATATATATATAGCAAATGACCTGTATATATATATATATATATATATATATATATATATATATATATATATATATATATATATATATATATATATATATATATATAGCAAATGACCTGTAGCCTAGTGGTTAAGAGAGATGCATGCGGCCCGAGTGGTGGTCAGGAGTTCGAATCCCAGTGGGAGCGATTCCAGAAACAATTTACCTAGTTCCAAAAATATATATAATCTTGTATTTATGTTCAATTCTTGGTTGTATCAATTTTTTAAATTTACTTTTATTTCAGTTTTTAATTTTTTTTTTTTACATTATACATGGTTCTCATTTTGAAATTTTGTCTCGGGCCCATGAACTCAGGGTCGGCCTAGCGTTTAGATATCCTATAAAAAATTATACTATGACAAAAATGATTAGAATGAGTTTGATGGACCTTTATTTAAAATTGGACTTATATATATATATATATATATATATATATATATATATATATATATATATTTTAATGGAGCATCTAGGGTTTCGGAACAGGGAGCTTCTCCATGGAGAGGCAAGCCAGCCGTCAGATGCCGTCCAAGACTCCAGTGATCAGGCCAGAAGGGATCGGCATTGGGGAGGTAATACAAATCAATGGAGACAAGGCGAGGGAAGAACCATACAGAATAGGTCACAAGGACCCAACCGCCGCGTGGCGAATCCTAGGCTGGAGGCGGGTACCAAACCGCGGGGGGTCATCGACCATCAGGCCCCGGGTGAAGTGAAGTCAACGAAGGTTCCACAAAGGTCAGTAAACACATCTCGCGCATACAATTGTCCCCATCGAACGCAGATGGCACCTATCTCCTGGGCAGAGTTATGTAAACCTGCAGTGATTCAAGAGGAAGTAGTGCTACAATAAGTCGAACCCCAGTTGATCGAAGGACGGAAGGTGGTGGAGATCACAGCAGATGACATAGAAGAGACTACGACGTATTGGAAGAATACTTTAATACTGTACGTGATGGAAAATAAACCCTATTACGGACAGCTGAGAGCATATGCATTAAGAGTATGGAGGCCTAAAGGGGAGTTGGAGATATTCTCACGAGAGAACGGGTTCTACTTTATCAAGTTTGATCTAGCCGAAGACCTCGAGCGAGTTCTAGAGGGAGGCCCGTGGACGTTCGATGGGCGACTTGTGGTGTTAAAGAGATGGTATCCCGAATCTTGTTTTGAGAAGGATCGGCTATCTTCCGTACCTATTTGGATAAGACTTCCCTGGCTATCCCCTCAACTTTGGAGCACGCCAGCCATCATGAAGATTGCCAGCATGGTGGGAAAGCCCCTGCGCACGGATATTCTAACAGCCAAAAGAAAGAGGCTATCCTATGCGCGAGTGTTTGTCGAAATAGAAGCTGGTAATGACCTGCCAAGACATGTTGAACTTATGCTGCCGAACGGAGAGATCAAGTGGCAGGCCGTCGAATACGAGTGGGTGCCACCATCATGCACAAACTGTAGGTGTTTTGGGCATGTCATAACCCACTGTCAAGATCGGGAGTTCCAAGGGGTCGAGGAATTGTCGACTAATACTACTCCGTTAGAGGAAGACGAAGAATTCAGAGATGCTAGTCACGAAGCACAGAGGCAGAAGAAGGACGGAAAAGAGGTGATGGAAGAGGATTCTATAGACTTAGCACAGAGCATTAATGAATCCATTGGAGGACAGGGGGACTCATTGTTAGGGAAGCGATCAGTACCGGAGACAGAAGATAATGATGGGGGTAATCTTCAATTATCACTATGGGAGAACAGACCAACCAATGGAGATATGCAGGAAGGGCCGAACCACTTGGCTATGGTTTGCCTGAACCCATCAGGAAGTTCACGAGATGATAACTCGGGAGGAAGAGCTGCTAAAGCGGTTCGACTTCATGGTGAAAGCAGTGAAGATCAAACAAATCGTGGCGCATATGGGGACGTTCCAGAGGATAATACCGCAAGCACAGGGGATCTTTCAACTGCCAATCCGCTATGGCATGCCCGATTGCAGAGACATAACCAAGATAGAGCCATAGAGAACGCACGGGACTCTGAAGAGATGATGGACACGACTCGATCTACTCGTCCTAGAGAGAGTCTTCGTAACTCGAAGGACGGACAAACTTCTCAGTAATGACAGTCCTAACCTGGAATGTCAGGGGGGCTAACTCGGTGGGAAGGTGGAAGGAAATCCAGCAGAGAATTTGGAGTACTAAGGCTTCGATAGTGGCTATTCTAGAGAGCAAAATTAAGTCGATGGATAGGCTTAAGCAGAGAACTCCTACCAATTGGGAGTGTGCACATAACCTACTCCCTGGAGGTACGGCGCGGATATGGGTTATGTGGGATGCTCGTGAATGGACGGGCAGCATCGGACTCTCCTCGGATCAGATAATCGTCCTCAACTTCATCAACAAAGGTGGTCTCGAAGTTACCTTCGGGGCTGTTTATGGTCATAACGACCGGCGTCTTCGTGGGCGGTTATGGGAAGACATCATCAGAATTTCTATTGAAATACAGAATCAAACACCATTACTCATTAGTGGGGATTTTAACGCAGTTCTTGCAGGACATGAGAAAGTTGGAGGACGACCAGTGCCACCTAATATCCTGGCAGATTTTCAGAACTGCTTGTCAGGGTCAGGACTTGTATGTATGGAAAGAACGGGGCAAATCTGGACTTGGAACAATAGTTCCATCCTCAACAGGGTCCAGTGCCAATTGGATAGAGCTCTTTGTAATGTGCTGTGGCTTGAAAAGTTCCCGAACGCCAGGGCGGAGGGTCTCCATAGGGGAACTAGCGATCATGCTCCCATTCTCATCCGATTGGTACCTCTACTTCAATCAGGAAGAAGACCTTTTAGATACTCAAATGCTTGGAACTCAATTGATGGATATAGCGAGGCGGTGGACAGAGGCCTCCAACTTGACATCACGGGTACACCTCAATTCAAGATCATCGGGAAACTTAAGCAAGTTAAACAGGAACTCCGGTCGTGGAACAAGCGACGACCACCCCAGTCGTTAGAGGAGAAGATCCAGCACCTTCAGGAAGTGCAAGAACAACTCAAAGAATTCCCGTTAGATGCGGATTTGGCGCGTCGAGAGGCGGGATTGCAGGATGATGTTCGCAAGCTCCGATTCCAGGAGGAAGTCCATCTGAAGCAACGAGCTAAATGCTCTTGGCTTCAAGATGGAGATCGGTGTACGAGGTTCTTCCATACAACAGTTAAGGCCCGGCAAAACAGGAACTCGGTGGCTACACTGATCGATGCGGAGGGCTCTCGGATTGATCAGGCCGATCGCATCAAGGAGCGAGCGGTCGAGTACTTCAGAAATTTATACACAGCGCCGGAAGAGGAGGAAGCAATCCCGGAGATTATTTGCAAAAGAATTGTCACTGAAACAGGTAATGCAGGTCTCAGAAGGAGGGTTCGGATGGAAGAAATTGAGCACGTCATCAAGTATGCTGATCCGAATAAGTCCCCTGGCCCATGGGTTCAACGCTGCCTTCTTTACACAACACTGGCATCAGCTGAAGGAGCTTCTATTCCATGTAGTGGATGATTTCTTCGCTACAGGACGCCTCGTTAGAGAATTGAATCATACATTTCTCGTCCTCATTCCCAAAAAAGAAGGAGCGACCGAATTGGGAGATTTTAAGCCTATAGCTTGTTGTAATTTCATTTATAAAATTATAACTCACATTATGTGTGACAGGATACAGGAAATTATGAAGAGTCTCATCTCTATGAACCAGGCAGCCTTCATTAAAGGACGGGCTATAGCGGACAATTGCCTCCTCGCACACGAAATGGTTCGCGATTTCAACAAGGAAGGTGGCCGCAAGGGGTGCATAAAGCTGGATTTGCGAAAGGCTTACGATACGGTGAATCGTAAATTTGTTTGCAAAATTCTTCTGGCTATGGGTTTTGATCATTGGTGGGTCGACCGCATTGAAGAATGTATTACCACTCCGTCATTCTCCGTCATTCTCAACGGCCAACCAAATGGGTATTTTAATAGCAGCAGGGGTTTGCGGCAGGGAGACCCCTTGTCTCCGTACCTTTTCACTATTGTTATGGAGTTCTTTACTTGTTTAATGGATGAAGAAGTGCACAGGAGAAATATCACGCCACTCTTTCGACATATACACCCGGTTGTGTCTCACCTCATATATGCAGATGATTTGCTAGTATTTATGGTGCCTACGGAAAAGGGAGTTTCCTCTCTCGAGACAGTGCTGGAGACGTTTAGGCGTGGCTCGGGCTTGGAACTGAACAAGAATAAGTCACAAATTTACTTCAATAAAAGCTGCCCGCAGCAAGCTATATGGGCAGGTAAACTCGGGATTGAGCACAGCCAATTACCAGTAAGATATCTTGGCATTCCTCTGTCGATTAACTATGTATCCAATTCGGATTGCAAGGGGCTGGTGAGTTATATCCAAGCAAGGTTGGAGGGATGGCAGTCCCAACTACTCTCGTTCGGAGGTCGCATTGAACTGGTGCGCTCAGTAATTTGGGCAATCACAGGCTATTGGTTCCAAGCTGTCATTATACCCCTCGGAACGCTGAAAGAAATTGAGAAACTGTGCGCTAACTTTGTTTGGAAAGGAGGGATGCACACAATCGCATGGGAGGAGCTTTACCAGACTAGGGAGGAGGGTGGCATTGGTCTCCGATCTCTTCGAACCCTTAGGGAGGTGGCTAAACTTAAGCTTGCATGGCGATATTTGACAGGAACATCTTTGTGGGCTACATGGATGAGGGCTCGTTATGACAACTCCGGCAACTTCTGGGTGATGAAGAGTAATAATAACTTCTCTGTTACGTTCAAGCAAATTCTAAACCAAAGATCGACACTGAAATCCTGTGTTACTCGAATCATTCGAGATGGATCCTCAACCAATCTATATATGGAAAGATCCATGGCTTAATAAACAGAGCTTCATCGACCGTCTAGGCTGGCCTACCTATGAGATGGTCGGGAATGATGTCCCAATCAGTAGCATTATGGCCGGTGGCGAGTGGCGTGTGAATAATCGTCATATTCAGCAATGGTTCGGAGAGGAAATAAGCAGGGTTCCTATTCTTAACGAAGAAGGGGATGACTACTGGGTGTGGGATGGCACGGATGACGGCCTGTTCGCACAGGAACAGGCCTACGAAAGACTGCGAATGTTTTTTCCCTTGGTAACTTGGTCGACGGTGATCTGGGCTACGGAGGCGGCAAATAAGTGGAAATTGTGCCTCTATAAAGCGATTAGGGACAGGTTGCTGACTAGAGAGAGATTGCTCCGCTTCGGAGTACACATCCCTGATACTAGCTGTTTGTTATGTGGAGGAGGCACTGAAACTAGAGACCATCTGTTTTTCGAGTGCCCATTCTCGGACAGGATTTGGCAAACCTACAGACAGGAGGTAGGTTTACTGAATAGACGACACCCTCCCCTGTTGGCAGTGGTGGACGAGATCAGTGTAAGAGGAGCTCAAGGCAAACAAAATTTCCGGAAGGCGAGAATCTGACTACTAGTTGTGGTATGGCATATATGGCGAGAACGCAATGGACGACTGTTCCAAGGTCGTTCTCTCTCATACTCGGGTCTAGTTAACAACATCAATGCTGATATCCTGATCATAGAAGAGAGACGTAGAAGGCCGGATGATTGAAAGGAGGTATTTTTGTATCCAGTGTTAGGAGTAGGAGGAGACTATGTTTGAGAGGTATCAGCAGGCTTTTGAAAGGCTACTGCTGCTGATGGTTGTATATTACTTTTTCATTTAATCAGAAGAACCCTTTGCTTCAAAAAAAAAAAAAAAAAAATATATATATATATATATATATATATATATATATATATATATATATATATATATATAATTGGTGCCTCTAAAATTTTGGGTCTGAGACGACCGTCTCATGTGCCTCATATAAAGATATATATATATATATATATATATATATATATATATATATATATATATATATATATATATATATATATATATATATATATATATATATATAATTGGTGCCTCTAAAATTTTGGGTCTGAGACGACCGCCTCATGTGCCTCATATAAAGTCCGGCCATGCTTGTAATTAGCCTTTGTTGTTGGATAGCAATTGCGGGTGAATGTTCAGAAGGTACTATTGTTGCCGGAGGACGTTTTGTAGCTTTGATGTATGCTCTGATGGTGGCTTCGGCAAGTAGTTCAACTTGATCATCATGGTTGAACATTGTTGTGAGCTATTTGCGGAGTTTCTTGTGTTGTTCTCTAGCCAGGAGTTTTAGGCACTATATAGTTGGTTTCCTGTAAATGCTATTAGGGTCTACGTTATTCGATTTTGGACCGAATATCGGAACCAACCTGAATCAAAACGAATTGAATAAGAGATTCGGTTCCCAAAAAATTGGTTCGGTTTCAATTTTAAAAATACTAAAAAAAATTATTCAGTTTTGGTTTTGGATTTCGGTTCAAAACCGAATAACACTTATACAATTATATAAATATCTTCAATTTTATGCATATTTTGTGATTGAAAATGTGTATATTTAAAAAAAAACAAAATTTATGTATGTGTTTTAAAATCCAACTTTGATAGTTTAACAACTAGCATAATTGTGTTAAACTTTAAAATTCAACAAATGCGTGTATAGAAATTATACTTTTTAGTATAATTTAATCGCGATTCTAAGTTTGGATTTAACCCATTAAACAATAAAAAAATTACATTCGAACAAACCGAATAAAACGAATAAACCAAATTGGTTATTCGGTTCGTTTCAGTTTCGGTTTCGATTTTGGCTTATTCAGTTTCGATTTCGAATTTTTAGAAATCAATTTGTTCGACTATTTGAGTTCGGTTTAAACGCTCACCTCTAAATGCATGGGTGAGCATTCGGTTAATTCGGGTCAAACCAAACAGAATAACGAAAAATCGAATTGGACCGTCTAAGCCGAATAAAATTAAGTGATTTAACCCATTAAACAATAAAAGAATAACTTTTGAGCCGAATATATATATATATATATATATATATATTCCACTATATATATTCCAATATATATATATATATATATATATATATATATATATATATATATATAACTTTTATTCGGTTTTCAGTTTTAAATCAAAACCAAAACTGAATATATTTTTTTAGTATTTTTAAAATTGAAATCGAAAAGAATTTATTTTTTAAATCGAACCGAATCTCTTATTCGGTTCGTTTTCGGTTCGTTTCGATTCGATTTTCGGTCCAAAATCGAATAACACTCATCCCTGCCTAAATGTCATAGAGGTTTAATAGTTTGCAAATGGAGATAGCAAACGGTGGACTGACTTCAAAATTCAAATTATTTTGACCTGCGCTTGATCGTTAATTAGTTCAGCACCACTTTCTAATTATAAAGAATCTATCCCAACTATCCGCAGGAAGATTTACCATGGGAACGATGTAATATACATCATCATAAAAGTGTACAATCACGAGAATGAAGACATTAGGGTGGTGTTAAATGTACTCCTACTTTATTTGCTTTACATTTTTTCTTCAATTTGTTAAGTTTATTTTATAAATTTTCTTCAGTACACCTTCTTTCTCTTTACCCCTATATTTTTTAATTTCTTAAATTAATTAAATATTTTATTATCATATTAAATTTTTATTATCGTCATCTTCGTCCATGATATTTTTATACTTTTCAACTTCCAAAATTTTTAACCATTGCTCATCTACTTCGATACTCTCCTTCATCTTCAATATGGATAGAACAATATGGATAGAACGTTTCGGTATTTTATTTTTTTATTAAAAATTTGTTTAATAAAATTTGATGAAAACAAGATTTTGTTTTTTTTCAATATTTGTTTAAGGAAGAAAGACTAAGAATTGTCCAGTTCTCTCAAACAAAAAAATAATGAAATTTTTTTTAAAAAATTTGTAGGTTTGCTTTATATTTTTAATTTGGAAAAATTTATCAAATGCCCAAAAATTGCAAAAATTTTATGAAAAACTCACCGCAAAGTAATATTTTATCGCGTGCCCAGAATTAGCGAAAAATATATAAAAGGGTACGGAATAACCTTTTTGCTCTTCTAATTTATTGAAAACACCCACGAAACCTACTCTTCAAAAAAAAAAAAACGTTTCGATTCTTCCTCTTCTTCCATACGCTGCTCACTTTCGAATCTTGGTTTTCTCCTCCAAAATCTTCAAACTTTACTTCAAAAACTCGTCAGTGACTCTCCATTCGCAATCTTCACACCATGTCGTCATCATCAGCATCAACTGGAACCCCACTTCATCATCATCAGCAGCATCAACTAGAACACCACTTCATCATCATCAGCAGCATCAACTGGAACCCCAGTTAGAGAAGAGAGAGCTGATGTGAAGAAAATTAAGAGCATTTTGTCATTCTCCATGTTAAAATTACGGAGAATTGACGTTCTCCGTGTTAAAAACACAGAGAATGACATTTTTTCGTGTTAAATTGACGAAGAATTGTGATTTCCCGTGTTAAAATGACGGAGAATGGCCATTCCCCGTGTTAAAATGCAAGAGAATGGTCATTCTCCGTGTTAAAATAATGGAGAATTGTCATTTTCCGTTCTAAAATCACGGAGAATGGCTATTCTCCGTGTTAAAATGAATGAGAATATTTATTCTCCGTGTTAAAATCACGGAGAATTTCCATTTGTATGTTCTGTTAAAATCTTTTCTGTTGTATCTTCTATAAGACCCCTTTCAAAGTGTTATAATGCAGAAGAATGACCATTCTCCGTGTTAAAATCACGGAGAATGGCCATTCTCCGTTGTAAAATCACAGAATGACCATTCTCCGTGTTAAAATCACAAAAAATTGCCATTCTCCGTTGTAAAATCACGAAGAATAGCCATTCTCCGTTGTAAAATCACGGAGAATGGCTATTCACGTGTTAACATGCAGGAGAATAGTTATTTTTTGTGTTAAATTCACAAAGAATGACCATTCTCCGTTGTAAAATCACGTAGAATGGCCATTTTTTCGTGTTAGAATGCAGAAGAATTGTCATTCCCCATGTTAAAATCACGAAGAATGGCCATTCTCCGTAATAAGATCACAGAAATGGCTATTCCCGTATTACATGCAGGAGAATCATTTCTCTGTGTAAAATCACGGAGGAAATGGCCGTTTTCCGTTGTAAAAATTACGTAGAATGGAATGCCATTTCCTGTGTTAGAATGCAGGAGAATGGTCATTCCCTGTGTTAAAATCACGGAGAATGACCAGTCCTCTGTTAAGATCACATAGAATGATCTTTTTTTTCTTTTTTTTTAAAAGTGTATATTGATTGATTTCATACTTTTCATTGTTGTTTGTTTTATATCAGTGCAGACAACCAAGAACCTCAAAGAGACAATAAAAAGGCTTATGATTGGAAAAGTGTGCTTCAGAAACAAGTTGAATCGTTGCAGAATGAAGCCTTTGTCACCCCCAATTTTCGAATTAGGGGGTATTTTCGTCATTTTTCAAGTTTATAATTTTTAGGAATTTTATTTGATTTTATGT
>JANAVB010044419.1:5060574-5115449 GCA_029216955.1 Iris pallida
GTTAAAATGAATATATTATTCTCCGTGTTAAAATCACGGAGAATTTCCATTTGTATGTTCTGTTAAAATCTTTTCTGTTGTATCTCTATAGACCCCTTCAAGTGTTTAGAATGCAGAAGAATGACCATTCTCCGTGTTAAAATCACGGAGAATGGCCATTCTCCGTGTAAAATCACAGAATGACCATTCTCCGTGTTAAAATCACAAAATTGCCATTCTCCGTTGTAAAATCACGAAGAATAGCCATTCTCCGTGTAAAATCACGGAGAATGGCTATTCACTGTTAACATGCAGAGAAATATTTTTGTGTTAATTCACAAAGAATGACCATTCTCCGTGTAAAATCACGTAGAATGGCCATTTTCGTTTAGAATGCAGAAGAATTGTCATTCCCCATGTTAAAATCACGAAGATGGCCATTCCTCCGTATAAGACACAGAGAATGGCTATTCCCGTATTAACATGCAGAGAATAATCATTCTCTGTTTAAAATCACGGAGAATGGCCGTTTTCCGTTGTAAAATTAACGTAAATGCCATTTCCTGTGTTAGAAGCAGAGAATGGTCATTCCCTGTGTTAAAATCACGGAGAATGACCAGTCCTCGTGTTAAGATCACATAGAATGATCTTTTTTTTCCTTTTTTAAAAGTGTATTGATTGATTTCATACTTTTCATTGTTGTTTGTTTTATATCAGTGCAGACAACCAGAACCTCAAAGAGACAATAAAAGGCTTATGATTGAGAAAAGTGTGCTTCAGAAACAGTTGAATCGTTGCAGAATGAAGCCTTTGTCACCCCAATTTTCGAATTAGGGGTATTTTTCGTCATTTTTCAATTTTATAATTTTTAGGAATTTTTTTGATTTTATGTGATTTATTTGAGTCGGTTTGAATTTATCCAATTCGGACTCAAATTGGAGACCCGGGTAGCCTGGACATTAGTGGGACCCCATACTAGCTGGGCTTGGCCCACATACTATCCTAATTAGGCTAGGAACATAAACCCTATTTTCATGGCTTAATTAGTCATTTAGAGCTTAATTAGTTGATTAGAATTTGACCAAAACGAACCGAACCAAACCCGAACCAACCTAAATCAAGTCTATTGGGTTTGGGGGCTTAATGGGCCTCACCCAAACCCAATAACCCCCTCCCCCCTTGTGGCCGGCCAAGTAGAGCCCCCCCCCCCTTTCTTCTTCACAAAGTTAACACCCTCTCTCTCTCTCAAATTTTATTTCTTTCCAAAGCTTTTCTTCCTCCAAGCAAAACCTACACCTAGGTAAGCTCATAAATCCCCATTAATTCCTCTATTTCATTGTTCCCTTCACCTAGTTGTAGAGAAGAGGATTCTCTACACTTTGCTCCTAGAATTGTAGGTTTACCTAGAAATCTAGTTTTAGGATTTTGGGGGTTTCTTAATTAGAAGGACATAAATATTATATGTGTATATATTTATATATGTATGTGTATGTATATATATATTTAAATTTTGTGTGTGTAGAGATATGAGAGTGTGGTGGTGTTGTCATGAGGGTGGTGGGTTCATGAGAGTGGTGGTGGTGGATGTTGTGAGAGAGTGGTGTGTGTTTCATATATATGTATATGTGTGTATATATATTATATAAAGGATATGTGTATGTGTGTTTATATATATATATATATATATATATATAATATATATATATATATATATATATATATATATATTTTTTTTTTTTTTTTTTTTTTTACACACACATATATATATATATATATTAATATATATATATCTATATATGTGTGTGTTGTGTGTGTGTGTGTGTGTGTGTGTGTGTGTGTGTATATAGTATAGAGGAGTGTGTGTGTGTTTGTGGAGATAGATATATGGATATTAGATTATTATATGTGTATGTAGATATATATATATATATACACACACACACACACCACACACACACACACACACACACACACACCCATATATATATATATATATATATATATAGATAGAGGAAGAAGTTGAAGAAGAAGTAGATGAAGGAGAAGAAGAAGTAGCAGTTGTGGCAGCACAGCAGCAGTGCTAACAGCAGTAGCAGTGGCAGTAAGCCACAGCAGCAGCAGCTGCAAGGTAGCAGCTGCAGTAGCAGCCATCCCCCCCCCCCCCCTTTGTTCACCCCCCTTTTAGCCTATAACCCCACCCCCTATCCATATATATATATGTATATGTATAGATATATATATTATAAGATAGGTAGATATATATATAAGAGATGAGGAGTTAGAATTAGGAGAAATAAGGAAAAGGAGAAGAGAATGAGAAGAAATTAGAAGAGTAGTGTCACGCCCCAGAACCAGAATACTGGAGGAGGGGCAGACATAGCCAGCTACGTATATTGAAATAGAATACCTCAACTATACGATCACGGCTGTCTAGATATGAGGGTTTACTACAAGCCAGCAGTCACTTAAAGTCAAGCCTATTGTCTCAATCTCAAGCAATTAACAGAATTACAAGATATTAGAGCATCAAATATATATATATAAGGCGTCCCAAATATTACATATTGGATGATCATGAAGCTAGTCGTACAAAATGATAGGACTAGCAAGTTCAGTCATACATGATCAACCCTAGAATTTGTTAATCATGTTTACAGCCCGTAGGCAGACAGTAAGTAATGTGCATCGAGCTAACAAGTGCTCGTCGGCTAACGCCTCAAAATAAATTATATATAAGTGGGTAAATCAAAAAGAAAACCCACTCGTAGTCCGGGTTCCTTCTAGTGTTCACCATTGGGCTGGAAGCTTGGTAGATCCTCGGGAGCTGCTCCGAAATCTGGCCACACAAAACCAGCTGGGTCAAACCCCAGAAAGAGCAAGTGCCACAAGGAGCCACAAATAAGAACTAAGCAAGCATATCAGAACATAAAGAATAAAAGAAAAGTACAAGTAATAAAAGTACACAGAGCGATAACGACTAGGGACGTGGAACCATTACGGAGCCAGGTTACAATCCTTAAACCAGACAAGGACCGGGGTTGTAATCCTTCGCCTGAATAGCTCATTGTCTCTACCCATTTATCGTTAGAGATAAGTACAATCATGATCAAGTTCCAGGTACAGGGGCTAGACAAGACTTAGGCAGAGCTGGACACCATTCATTCACAATCGGCCAAGCAAGTGCTACGGCTTACTACCTTAACTAACTAGGGTTATCACAAGCCTAATCTAACAAGATGCAAGTGAGAATTTCCAGTCCCAAGTGTAATGCCCCGCTCCGCATCGGTGCATTACGATGAGTCGTTGACTCGAAGAGTTGCGTTGACCCGATAAGGTATCGATGCGAATCGATGCAAGTGTTGTGTTGGCCAAAGGTAAGCTTTGAGTCGGTTGGAATCTATGAATCGAATCGATGCAAAGAGTAAGTCCCGCTTGAGCAAGTGCTGATTTTAGTTGATCTGATGTGCAGGCTATGCTTCTATGCTGGACAATAAGAGGTCGGCATTTTGCCTTATGCAATGAAGTGTCCGCGAAACTAAATCGAGGCCCTGCAACGGATTGTGGCATGGACGCGATAGGCCAAATCGACCGAGTAGAGCAAAGGAATGGCTAAGTCCGGGAGTTAGCTATGCGATCGAGTTATGGAAGCGAGGCGCTTCAATCGGCGAGGCAGCAAGGCGTATCGGCTTAAGGTGGGCGGGTTCTTGACTCTCTCTCCCTATTCCTTCACGTCTAATAAAATATGTTATGCTTGCGTAATATGTTATCGAGTTAGCGAGCGTGGCTCGACGGATAAGTGTCTAAAATATACGTTGAACACTAAGATAGAACATTGAACAATCGAACAATTGAAGCGACGTGCATCGAGTGCACGAGTCGCGGTAGGGCAATGATGGTAGAACATTGAAAGACAATAACGAGATGTGCATCATGTGCACGGCTCCGAGAACATTGAACTCTAGGCGTAGAACATTGATTATGGTGCTGAGCGTGCCTTTGCGCACTTAAGCTACGAAATGACTAAGTAAATACGGAGTAGGCTATGCGAATAACATTATGAACGAGACGCGTGATTATGAGTAGACGACAAAGCCGTTGGGCGTCGTGCATCAATATGGATGTGTTGGGGCATACGCCGACGGAGCTCCCCATATGAATGGTGGATTATGTTTATGGCACGGGAAACCGTTTATGGCACGGGGAACCGTTTATGTGCGAGACTATGTTTATGGAACGCGAGATGAATTGGAATGTATGACTTGTATGCTATGGCGCGTATTGCATGGTCAATGGACTCGGATTGCCCGTGCACGGGTGCGGCTTCCCTCGAACGTTAAGCCGGGGCGCCGGGACCGTTCGGCCTAGGAGGGAATTATGTGGTATTTATGGTGCACAACATTCGGACGGATTGCGACCGTTCAGTGCTGTGATAAGCTATGTATCCGTAAGTTTGGGATCCTTCGGATACTGGGCTAGCAACCCGTATCGAAGCGATTGTAGGCTTACACATATGAGATGCCAAGTCCATTACGGTACGACACACCGTGACCTTCATATAGATAGGGCCGGTGGGCTGATGAGAGCTGGGTACAGGCGCAGGGCCTGCTACCCATTATGCATATGTTTACGTTTATGATTGGTCTAAGTTTATGATTGGTCGCTTACGTAAATGAGATGATTTTATGTTAAGTTCTAACCACTGCAGGCTAAGGTAACGGGACGGAGATGAGCACGAACACTATGTTTATGTTTCATGTTATGGCTAACTGTGTCTGCTGCAGGAACACGGTACGGGACACATTTAAGATAAGTTGCTATGCATGAGTATTGCTATGAAACTGATCCTAAGGCTAAATGAAAGACCACAAATTAAGATGCATGCTCACTAAATAAATAAGTGTTTGGTTTGGGTGTGAGCGGTCTTGATCAGTGCGAAGCGAGGACGAAAGCACTAAGCCTCCACTAGTTTCTGTGCAGGCTCAGGTTATGATCAGCTCGGGGCGGAGCTTGGCTTGGACGTGCCGAGACATGGAGTCCTTGGCGTTCAAGAGGAGCTTCCGCATATGCGTTCGGACTTGAGACATGAAGATGTTCGGCCGAGGACTACTTGGTGGCTATAAAGAGGCATAATGTATGGAGCAATGTAATCCTTTGTGAGCTAGAGAGATCATGAGTGTTGTAGCCAATTGGCATTTGTTGGGCTATTCAGAGCCTTTGTAACCTTCAGTTCATATTAATAAAAGAGATTCTTATGTTTCACTTGTTTTCTTCCGCTGCTTATGTTATCGATTGAGATAGTTCTATGTGAACCTGTTATCTTGCCTTGCACGAGCGCAACTCCAGGCTCGTGCGGCATCACGCCCCAGCGATGGCGATGATTCGGGTTAAATCTAGCGAGGACGAGCGATTTCCCGGATCGGGGCGTGACAAGTTGGTATCAGAGCGGTTCCATCCTTTGGACCGTGCGTGAATCTCTTGACCCTCAGTTGCTTGCTATCGAATTCAGTTGACTCTAAGTTGTTTCCGCAACCGCATGGCTCATGGATCTGCTCGACGCTACATTGGATGTTCCATACAATAAGTCTATATTAAGTGCGTACGTCTGCCACAAGTATGTCGTGACTATTACGTGATCTTCGAGTGCCATCGTAGAGTGTTGGTTGCACGAAGTGCAACGAGTTAGGGGATATTGGGTGCACGAAGTGCAACGAGTTATGGAATGCTGGTCGCACGAAGTACAACGAATATGGTGATGTTGGTTGCATAAAGTGCAATGATATGTGTTGTTGGTCGCACGCAGTGCGAGGAGCTATGTGTTATCGGTCGCACGAAGTGCGAGGCGTTATGTGTTATCGGTCGCACGGGATGCGAGGAAATATGAGTTGTTGGTTGCACGAAGTGCAACGGATCGATAGGTGAGACGATACGTATTATGTGGCTAGGCGAATGGTTATGTGTTATCGGTTGCACGGAGTGCAGCAAGTCGTGGATCGTTTGTTGCATCGGTGCAACAAGTCGATACGGTATGATGTGCGTGTTGTATGGCTATGCGGATGGATAGCGATATGTTATGCGAGATTGAGTAAAGACCTTAAGTATCGAGACTAAGTTGTTGCACGAGCTGCAACGTGCGAGATTCGAAGATCGTGGATGCGATAGTAACGAATCGAGTTGGTCGCTAAGTCGAGTTGAGTAGGCGAACGTGTATGTTGGCCATATGTTGCGTTGAGCTTTGAAAAAGCGAATGTTGCGGGTGGGATCGAGATGATCGCCATGGCACGGTTAGATTGAATGAGTTTCAAAACTTAAGCTAACGTTAGAGCTGGGATCGGAAGGATCACCATACGGGACGGTTAAGTTGAGATAGAAGTCAGATCTATACGAAGTGTGATGTCGAGTAATGACTCGATTCCGAGTGGTATATGCAATACCAACTATGCGAGCCAGTATGGTGAAGTATTGTATCGATAACGATAGGCTCGATCCTGAGTGGTATATGGAACACCACTTGGCGATAGCTATGTTAAGCCGGTTGGTGACTTGCGATAGGTTACGTCGAGACGATTATGTTGTTACGATATGATTGTCCGCAACGGACGGAGTAGTACTGAGACTTGAGTGGGAATGACTTGATAGAAGTCGATGCGAGTATGCCTTGATGAATAGAGTCGAAACGATTATGTGCGAAGTCGTACTTATGGATGATATGTCGGACGAGGATTCGCTAAGTATAAGTCGAACGATAGGCTGAGCATATGTGAATGAATGTTACGTTGAGGAAATAGTCGACGCGGTCGAACTTATGTTGAGTTAGTACGGAGACGTCTTCGGAACGAATTGAGTAGGTACGGAGAAATTGTACGAACGAAATTGGGTTAATGCAATGTGTCGGTAGCACGATTTGGAAGTACGAGTTAGGGATATGAGAAGTGATTTGTGCGAGACTTGATTCGTATTCGAGTTCGGATAATGGCAATGATTGCGACGAGTTTGAGCTTATGAGAAAGGAAGATGTTCAAGTTATGCATATCGACGATGGTATTGAGGCGTATCAAAGACGATATGCAATAACTCGGGGATACTCTGATCGAATGAACGAAAATTATGTTGAGCATTGTTGTTGGATGAATAAGATGCAAGTTAAGTTGATGGCAGTTTGGATGATAACGGTAGGAACGTTTCGGAGAATTTGAGAGTGTATGGATATTGCTTGGATGATAATGGAAGTGTAAAGATTGCTTCGCAGATCACCACTATGTTGACATTCTTGTCTTGAGCGAGCGCAACACCAGCCTCGCACATGCGTCACGTCAAAATTAGAACGATCATTCCGCGTGAGCACTGGTATGGTGATTCATCCAGTGGGGATGATCGAACTTACAAGGTGTGGCAATTTGGATATGGATTGGTGGTTTGATGCGAAGGTGAAATTGAGGATTGTGCGATATTGTCAACGGCAGTGCCTAAGTGACTCGAGTAGTTAACGGCGCATCAGTCGTGCAGGAGTAGAGAAATTATGGATTGGTATGTCGGATTGGGTAAAGTCCCATAGGAAGCATCGGAAATTGATTTGGCTCCGCGATAGGATATAGCATGGTTCGTTGTAACTGTCCCTCGTTGATGATCTTCAATTATCGAGCGTAGTTTCGGGGCAGATGACCCTAGAAGACTTGACCGCCAAATCAAGTAAATGTTGAAGTCCCATAGGATGACCCTAAAGAAGTCGCGTAAGGAATTTATCGAGGATAAGGAATGATCGAGTATATATCGAGGAACGTGCTTAGCGTAGTGACGCGGTAAGGCGATTGCAAGGATTTTGCAAGGCGCGAGAGGAACGAATAGTAGAACGACCCTAAGAGTTTTGTCGTAGATCGGTTGAGTAACGGTTAGGCTATGTGTGTTGAGCGCACCATCGATATTATGAAACGAACTAGTCGGGATTGAATCGGGGACTAAGTAAAGGATTCGTACTCGGTCGAGTATCGAGGATAGGCGTAACGTAAGAGACCTTGGGTCGGAAAGATTGTTGCCTTTGAGCATCATAGACTCAAGTTGACCTCTGTGTCGGGAGAGTGCGAGCATGATGTCTGGATAAGTTGCCTAGCGGGGGCAGCCCCAGACTCGATGCGCGGGTAGTTCGAGAATGTGGATCACGTATGGATAGTTGTGTGCGAAACTTAGTACAGATTGTAGACAAAGGAATTTGTGACATGTTGACGTAGTCCATGTCACTGAGGCCAAGCGTTATGAATGATTGGATAAAAGATTTAAGTTATGCGAGAGATAGGAAACGGTTGGACGAATAGGCATTGCGGGAGCTCGTTGCGATCGGATGCGCAATGACTTATACAATGCATGTGTTAGGTGGCCGGCAAGAAACTTATGAGATCGAAGTTATGGTTGAATTAAGTTATGTACAAGATGTTGGAGGATGATCGCATGTTATGGGATGATGCATACGAAGAGTATTTTGGAAATAGGCGCTAAGATATGACTAAGTCGAGTACGGACCGATGGATGCTTGAGGATTTAAGTTGAGTTCGTTAGTTGTCCCGATATCCTACAACTAAGCTTGGCTGAAATGCATATATTGGTGGGACGCCTAAAATATGTGTATGATCCAGACTGAGTTGTATGATTCCAACGATAGTAGCACGAGATCGTGAAGCGATCTATGCGAGGCACTTGGATTAAGTGTTGGTTTCGGTTCGAGGACGAACCTGATTTTGAGTGGTATATTATGTAATGCCCCGCTCCGCATCGGTACATTACGATGAGTCGTTGACTCGAAGAGTTGCGTTGACCCGATAAGGTATCGATGCGAATCGATGCAAGTGTTGTGTTGGCCAAAGGTAAGCTTTGAGTCGGTTGGAATCTATGAATCGAATCGATGCAAAGAGTAAGTCCCGCTTGAGCAAGTGCTGATTTTAGTTGATCTGATGTGCAGGCTATGCTTCTATGCTGGACAATAAGAGGTCGGCATTTTGCCTTATGCAATGAAGTGTCCGCGAAACTAAATCGAGGCCCTGCAACGGATTGTGGCATGGGCGCGATAGGCCAAATCGACCGAGTAGAGCAAAGGAATGGCTAAGTCCGGGAGTTAGCTATGCGATCGAGTTATGGAAGCGAGGCGCTTCAATCGGCGAGGCAGCAAGGCGTATCGGCTTAAGGTGGGCGGGTTCTTGACTCTCTCTCCCTATTCCTTCACGTCTAATAAAATATGTTATGCTTGCGTAATATGTTATCGAGTTAGCGAGCGTGGCTCGACGGATAAGTGTCTAAAATATACGTTGAACACTAAGATAGAACATTGAACAATCGAACAATTGAAGCGACGTGCATCGAGTGCACGAGTCGCGGTAGGGCAATGATGGTAGAACATTGAAAGACAATAACGAGATGTGCATCATGTGCACGGCTCCGAGAACATTGAACTCTAGGCGTAGAACATTGATTATGGTGCTGAGCGTGCCTTTGCGCACTTAAGCTACGAAATGACTAAGTAAATACGGAGTAGGCTATGCGAATAACATTATGAACGAGACGCGTGATTATGAGTACGAGACGACAAAGCCGTTGGGCGTCGTGCATCAATATGGATGTGTTGGGGCATAACGCCGACGGAGCTCCCCATATGAATGGTGGATTATGTTTATGGCACGGGAAACCGTTTATGGCACGGGGAACCGTTTATGTGCGAGACTATGTTTATGGAACGCGAGATGAATTGGAATGTATGACTTGTATGCTATGGCGCGTATTGCATGGTCAATGGACTCGGATTGCCCGTGCACGGGTGCGGCTTCCCTCGAACGGTTAAGCCGGGGCGCCGGGACCGTTCGGCCTAGGAGGGAATTATGTGTGGTATTTATGGTGCACAACATTCGGACGGATTGCGACCGTTCAGTGCTGTGATAAGCTATGATATCCGTAAGTTTGGGATCCTTCGGATACTGGGCTAGCAACCCGTATCGAAGCGATTGTAGGCTTACACATATGAGATGCCAAGTCCATTACGGTACGACACACCGTGACCTTCATATAGATAGGGCCGGTGGGCTGAGATGAGAGCTGGGTACAGGCGCAGGGCCTGCTACCCATTATGCATATGTTTACGTTTATGATTGGTCTAAGTTTATGATTGGTCGCTTACGTAAATGAGATGATTTTATGTTAAGTTCTAACCACTGCAGGCTAAGGTAACGGGACGGAGATGAGCACGAACACTATGTTTATGTTTCATGTTATGGCTAACTGTGTCTGCTGCAGGAACACGGTACGGGACACATTTAAGATAAGTTGCTATGCATGAGTATTGCTATGAAACTGATCCTAAGGCTAAATAGAAAGACCACAAATTAAGATGCATGCTCACTAAATAAATAAGTGTTTGGTTTGGGTGTGAGCGGGTCTTGATCAGTGCGAAGCGAGGACGAAAGCACTAAGCCCCCACTAGTTTCTGTGCAGGCTCAGGTTATGATCAGCTCGGGGCGGAGCTTGGCTTGGACGTGCCGAGACATGGAGTCCTTGGCGTTCAAGAGGAGCTTCCGCATATGCGTTCGGACTTGAGACATGAAGATGTTCGGCCGAGGACTACTTGGTGGCTATAAAGAGGCATAATGTATGGAGCAATGTAATCCTTTGTGAGCTAGAGAGATCATGAGTGTTGTAGCCAATTGGCATTTTATGTTGGGCTATTCAGAGCCTTTGTAACCTTCAGTTCAATATTAATAAAAGAGATTCTTATGTTTCACTTGTTTTCTTCCGCTGCTTATGTTATCGATTTGAGATAGTTCTATGTGAACCTGTTATCTTGCCTTGCACGAGCGCAACTCCAGGCTCGTGCGGCATCACGCCCCAGCGATGGCGATGATTCGGGTTAAATCTAGCGAGGACGAGCGATTTCCCGGATCGGGGCGTGACAAGTTGGTATCAGAGCGGTTCCATCCTTTGGACCGTGCGTGAATCTCTTTGACCCTCAGTTGCTTGCTATCGAATTCAGTTGACTCTAAGTTGTTTCCGCAACCGCATGGCTCATGGATCTGCTCGACGCTACATTGGATGTTCCATACAATAAGTCTATATTAAGTGCGTACGTCTGCCACAAGTATGTCGTGACTATTACGTGATCTTCGAGTGCCATCGTAGAGTGTTGGTTGCACGAAGTGCAACGAGTTAGGGGATATTGGGTGCACGAAGTGCAACGAGTTATGGAATGCTGGTCGCACGAAGTGCAACGAATATGGTGATGTTGGTTGCATAAAGTGCAATGATATGTGTTGTTGGTCGCACGCAGTGCGAGGAGCTATGTGTTATCGGTCGCACGAAGTGCGAGGCGTTATGTGTTATCGGTCGCACCGGATGCGAGGAAATATGAGTTGTTGGTTGCACGAAGTGCAACGGATCGATAGGTGAGACGATACGTATTATGTGGCTAGGCGAATGGTTATGTGTTATCGGTTGCACGGAGTGCAGCAAGTCGTGGATCGTTTGTTGCATCGGTGCAACAAGTCGATACGGTATGATGTGCGTGTTGTATGGCTATGCGGATGGATAGCGATATGTTATGCGAGATTGAGTAAAGACCTTAAGTATCGAGACTAAGTTGTTGCACGAGCTGCAACGTGCGAGATTCGAAGATCGTGGATGCGATAGTAACGAATCGAGTTGGTCGCTAAGTCGAGTTGAGTAGGCGAACGTGTATGTTGGCCATATGTTGCGTTGAGCTTTGAAAAAGCGAATGTTGCGGGTGGGATCGAGATGATCGCCATGGCACGAGCGCTTATGTTATCGATTTGAGATAGTTCTATGTGAACCTGTTATCTTGCCTTGCACGAGCGCAACTCCAGGCTCGTGCGGCATCACGCCCCAGCGATGGCGATGATTCGGGTTAAATCTAGCGAGGACGAGCGATTTCCCGGATCGGGGCGTGACACCAAGCCCTGTAGACCATCCAGTTATCCTTCCGCGGGTTGAGAGTTATAGGTGGGTACATTGCCCGGGAGACAAATGTACCCTTAGGTGACTTAGAGGGTGCAACACATGACAGTGTGCTAGAAATGTGCTCTACTCGTCGGCAAGCTACAAGTCCATTAAAGCGTCAGATAACGAGATTGCCTGTGACTGGGAATTCTCCATATTCTAGTTTGATCTAATAATTATCCTAATCCAATTTAGCGCGAGTCCCTGACCGTGGTACCCAGGAAGTCACGTCCTAGACATGATGCAAGACAATACAAGTGGATTGTACAAGCAAGCAAGCAAGCAGGAACACCCACGGTGTCAAGTTGATTATACGAGATAAGTTACAAGTTACAAGTCAAGTCAAGTCAGGAGTGCGCCGCCACGGGCTACTATCAAGTTATCAAGATAAATCATGTCAGGGTACTGTCAGGAGTGCACCACTACGGGTCACTGTCGTGTTATGCTAGTTCCTTGTCATACCATGCCATGTACAATAGTCATTCCAAACATATTAAGTAAAATCAAGTTCGTGACAAAAGGCGTAAGGATATAAAATGGGCGTAAAATATCTAATAAAATATCAATATACAGGACTATGGAACATCCAAGCTTAGAGAAATAAAACCAAAACTCCAAGAGCCAATGGATTGCGCAAGGGGTCAGGGAGTTGGATTGCGCAGGTGTCAGCTGCGCAGGGTGCCAAGTGCGCAGGGGCACAGGGACAGATTGCGCATGAACAGACTGCGCAGGACACTACAAAAATATGGTAAAATAGCGACTGCAATAGCGACTAACCATAGTTAGTTGCTATTACAGCGACTAAACGTCGACTAAACTTCTAAGGAATCAAAACTCAATATAATTTTAGTCGCTAGTCAGTTGCTAATACGTCGGTGACTGTCGAGTATTTTTATAGCGACTGAAAAGTTGGTCGGTATTTACAATACTTTTTTATTTTTTGCCGACTCCTATAGAGCGACTAAACGTTCAGTCGGTGATAAACCCTTTTACTCTCTCACTTTTCCTCTCCCTCCTATTATTTTCGTTCCCCCCAAAAACTCTTTGGACTCCCTTCCTTCCTTCCTCCTCTACAGCCGATCACCCCTCTACAGGCCCTCCCTTCCTTCCTCCTCCAGCGCCTCTTCCCCGGCGCCTCGCCTCCGCCGCCTCTCTCCTCCGCCGCCACTCCTCTACAGTCCAAATCTTCGGCCGCCTCCTCTCCATCGCCTCTCCTCCGCGGCCTCTACCATCGTCGCCTCTCCCGCCGCAGCTTCAACGTCAACGCCTCTCCCTCCACCGCTGCAACGTCGAGGCCCCGAATCCTTTCACCGGTGTTTGGTAAAAATAATAATTTCTGTAAGTTTTTTTTATAGTTTTAAGTTTCCTAAATTTTCCTCTAAATGCATAAATTTAGGGCTTGATCTGGGCTTGTCATTTGTTCTTAATGTCATTGTTGAAGAAAATTTAGGGTTTAGTGTGTTGTTCAAGAAAAGTTAGGGTTTAGTGTAACAAATTTTAAAAATAAATAAATGCAGGAAACAAAAAATGTGTTGTTTAAAGTTATTTTGTTTCTTTTTGCCATTGGTTTTGATGTAGAATTTGTGGGTATTTACCTATTATTTGTAGGTCCTATTTAATTAATTTTAGGACCAAATCAGAACGAATCGGAAATGCCCAACGATTTGCATTCCGAAAATACCGCTGATCTCAATCATAGGAATGGTCCGATACCGATTCCGATATCGCTACTGTGAAGTGTGAACTGATGTGCCCTTATTCCCGTAATTTTTACAATTCACCTTAGCTAGTTGTGAAGCATTAATTCTTGGTTCTGTACCTCCATGGAACATCAGTTTTGAATATTAGGCCACATTTATATTGTTTGTTGTTGTTGCTCGAATTATGGATAATACTGAAGTAAAATAATTGTGCTATGCTTGAGGTTTGTACTGAAAGTCTGAAACAGTGAATAGAAATGGAAAAGGAGGATAAATTAAGTGAAGTAAAAATTTTACGGCAGAGGAAGGAACTTCCATCTTGTTTGGTGTGAATCAGCCCTGTGCCAAGAAAGCAAAACTTACTGCAAACTAGTAAAATAACTTTTCAGACTGGAAAATAATTTGCTAAATTTATAGGACAAGTATATATATATATATATATATATATATATATATATATATATATATATATATATATATATATATATATATATGTCACGCTTAATATATAAGTTAATAATCTCTTGATATAGAT
The DNA here is from genome assembly GCA_029216955.1 of Iris pallida. Classification (NCBI taxonomy): domain Eukaryota; kingdom Viridiplantae; phylum Streptophyta; class Magnoliopsida; order Asparagales; family Iridaceae; genus Iris; species Iris pallida. The sequence continues at coordinate 5,074,771 of JANAVB010044419.1, forward strand.
AGTGCTTATGATTCGACTATAATTTCTAATATATGACTCAATTATTATTTGTTTCTTCTTAAAATTGATGCCAATTTATATTTCCTTTCTAACTTTTCTTAACATGGTAAGAAGTTTTAGTGTTGATTTCTAATAGATATTATAGAGCTCGAATACCCACGATTGGTTTCTTTTGATACGAATATTGTGTTGTTTAAATGTGATTGGTTTGATACAACACCTAAGCAAGGATGGAAAATTGACAAACAATTTGGATTTGTAGATATAAGGCATGGTAAAAGATATGGAGGATTCGAACCTTTTGTGTTGGCAAGTCAAACAGTTCAAGTATACTTCACAAATTATCCTAGTCGACGGCGTAATACCCGAGATTGGTGGGCTGTATGCAAAACTAAAGCTAGAAACACTTATAATGTCGGAGAGCTGGCATACCAGGAGGATGAAGTAGTCATTCCACCAGTTTCATATATGAATTCGGCCGTCGTTAATGATATGCAAGTTGAAGTTACTGATAACGATTTTAGAGTTGATGAAGAGGTTGTTATAGAGAGAGTTGATGCTATGGAGGTATCGGACGAGGAAGAAGATTTGGAAGATGAAGATGAAGAAGAAGACGAAGAAATAGATGACGATGATGATGATTCAGGAGATAGAGATGATTCGGGAGATGAAGAAGAAGAAGAGGACGAGGATGAAACCTATTGAGCTGCTTCTTTCAGCATCTTCTTTTCATAAAGTGATTTTCAAGTACAGGTAAACATTGTGATAAATTTTATTTTCAATCTGGATTTCAAGTATCGGTTTATATTTACATATTTTATCGATACTCAATCTTCCCCTATACACGACTGATATGCAATTTTAAGATATTCTACACACGACTGATATGCAATTTAGAAGTTCATGCCTTTTGTAGCATTAAATTGGGTAACATTTATTTTGAACAGTTGCTAAACATTGGTAAACATTTATATAGATGGTGCGACACTCGGGTTTAATGCCAAGAGGGATCCAATTAAGCTATGATACCCAAATCAAAGGCAATTGCTCTCTTCCAATTTGAAACTCTCCTTGTTTCATATCCTGCATGCTTCATTTTTTTGAAGAGTATTTTATAATCCTTAACACATGGTTAAAAGTTAGAAACTGCACCGAGGAATGAGAGAATATTCGAAGAGAGAGTTTCACTTGTCAAAGCGATTTGTAGCTTCTCAAAGCAATGGAAGTATAAGTACAAAGAACATGTAAATATCATCATAAACATCACAAAAAGTTTGAATTCCAATATCAGCATAACTTTTTATTCTACAACATTTGGCATCCTAAACCTATAATCCGGAAGATTATACATGTGGAACAACACATTGAGGAGCCAAGTTCAGAGCACAGTTTCACGTCCTTGTCCTTGGCCACATTGAGGAAGAGTTAGGCGCTGCTGCAGTCTATGCTGGACCCAAGTTCAGAGCCCCCGTAGAACCATACTAGAAGTGAGACTGCATAAGTTTTGATGATATGTCTGTCATTTTTCCGTCTTCCGACTTTTGACTCTCTATGCTGTATGCGGATAATAAAAACCATCTTGCCCTTGTAGAAGAATGCTATCTTTGATGACTATGTGATATCTAGAGGTTTTGAGTCTGTAATGCTCAGTTTTATTACTAAACAGGTCCCGATATTTTAAGACTGCAAGCATTTTTCTTGTGCCTAGTAGTGTCTGGACTTGGGGACGTTTGTTGGGATGCGTTTTGTAGCAATTAAATTGATTAATAGTTCAATGTTTTTTTTTGTGAACTTAAGGGATGTGAAGCTTTAATTTTACCCTTTTCTAGTGAAGGTTACGTTGGATGTGTACTGTTTACTGCTCATTATAGTCTTTCAAATGTTAGCAATGAAATTGGAGAGCAAAGCTTATCCCAGACTCTTGGTGTTGTCTATTATACCAGTCCTTTCACATAAAAGCAAAAGCCACACCTTACCTTTTCCTCTATAACCCTTCACACAGAATGTGTATTTTTTTTTTCTTTTCTTCTAGCAGGTGTTTCCACTTCCTACTTTTTTACTAAATCTACTCTCCTTGTTTTATCTGCATAAAGAATAGAAGTATATTGTAAACATTGCAACTTTTCCAATGTTCGACGCTTAGAAGTTAAAATACTCTTAAAAGTTGCATTTTCCAATGTTATAAATTATCTGATAGTACCAGCTGAAAGAAAAGATAAAGCAAGCACTTGCTAGTCTAGATTGCACTCAGAGTGACACCTGAGTTTTTGCTTCAGGAATATTTAAAAAATGTAGGATCTTGTGGTGTATTCTATGTTAAGTATAGTTATTTGGAGATACTGGTTGGATATTAATTATGTACACTGGCCATTTCATCTTCAATGTAGGGGATTTACATATAAGAGGCGCCTTTGAAATTTGAAAAATAAAAGATAAATGAAAACGAAAAGGGAGAAAAGGAAAATGCATATACCTCTAAAGTTTGGTATTTTAGTACTGCCGGAAAACAATTTTGACATCAAATCCAAAAATAATAAGGTTTAAGTTCCCCCCTTCATTTATTTGTTTGCTACACTGCATCATGTATATATCTACCATTTATGTTTCCCTATTATTTATAGGTTAAGAAATTGCATTCATAGAAATTTGCAATCTTACATACATTATAACAACCAAATAGGTAGATTAGATTGTCACACATTGACAAATGATCGATAAGTAACATGAATTTACAGTACACTAAAGTCCTCTTAACTAAATGATCATGAAAAGAGGAATGATAAAAACTACAAACTAGAATAATATATGGCAAATCAAAACAAAAGCACTTCAAGAGAAAATGTAATGATCTGAACATAAGAGTTTAGTATCCTCCTAGTAGCTTCTAATCATCCTGTTATATTACATAGCTAAAATTTACACAACTCCAAAGTGGTTATTGTCCATCAGGGGACACATTGTCTGAAACTAAATCAACTAGAGGAAGAACTGTAACTAAGGGCCTGGCTGGTTCTCCAGTAGGAAAAGGCACCTGCATAGCTTAGAGAAAGAAGAAACAACCTCAAAACTGATTCTCCTGCAACCTATTACTCTGAAGAATACAATCTACGTTATGTTAGCAATGCAACATTAGATATTATACAAACTCTCATCGTTCGACGCTATTACAGTTTTCAGGAGCCAGCATAGAGAAGATAGTAACCTCTCTGAAGAACAAACCTGAAGCAGAAATTGCATGATGCAGTACGCTTCAGTTTTTCGGTGACTGATGGACTGCTGCACAAATCAGACATCTATTGGTTTGAGCCAATTAGAATACAAATCTTCCTCGGATTGTTTTTCGCAGTTGTGGTAGAAGAGAGTCCTAGTGTTGATCGCTGTTGCTATGTGAGCTTTCAGTATCAACTGACAAAGTTCTAGCTTCCGGATTATCTCCGTTAGCTTCTTGATGCTCCTCAATATTTGGATTAAAGGATGCTCTTAGTCAAGAGTATGGTTTAATTAGTCCTAAAACATTCTGTCATGTTATTTCAAAAATCTCAGGTAAGAAATGTCGGTGCTTCTGTTCATAGTTGCCGCTCCCCGATATGCTAAGAAAAACTGATTAATATCTAGAAATACTTAATTATTTTGCGGCCCACGAGGAAAATCCAGATTATACACTCGAAGACCATTTTTTTACAAGGTTCTCAACTGATTTTACATGACCTGCGTATCACCCTTCTTCATCTCTCCTTTAATTAGTGGGTATAACTAGTTTAATTTTTGTAGCTTGTACTATAATATTTAGTCTAAATTATATGAACTATTTCTGTAATATATCCAGGAGTTAAATTCATACTTTGCTTCTTATTTGACATGACCTGTGTATCACCCTTCTTCATCTCTTGTTTAAAATTCATTTTTGTTCTGTTGGTTGAGACAAAATGATCAATTTCTTATTTTTGTATTTTATGTTTTAGATCATATGCTGAACATACACATCATGGCTTGGTGTAGTGACTACTTTTTCACTTTCAAGGGTTTTAATGAGGTGGATCTGTGCTTGTCAACTTGAGCTCTACAGAACCATCAAGTTACATGAATTATTATTTCATTGGAGGTTTAACTCCTGTATATGTAGTACAATTTCATAATGCGACACTCGGGTTGTGTTCAGGGGAGATCCCTCTTGGCATTGAACTCAAGTTGTGTTCAGACAACAAGGCTAACTAATTGTCCATGTATATAGTTCCTCTATTGATTGAATCTTCTTGTGAAATTCACGTTGCCTTTTCCCCATGCCGTGATAAGAGTTTGACCAGTGGACTTGTTGATTTTACTATTAGATTGATCATATCATTTTGTTCTTTGTCATTTGAACTTTTTTTGACCAATCTGTTGTGCCAATTATTGTACATCCAAAATAGTACAGGGGAGTTCCCTTATAAGCAGCTTCTTTTTACTTGATTCATGTTACTTATACTATTATTTTTTATAAATGTACAGATCTTACCTATATGACGAACCGAGGTCGTCGCCGCCTCCGCGGAGGTTCCTCTCGACCTACCCCATCCACTCCAGAGCAACAAATTGGAGGAGCATCAGAGGACGACGTCATTATGGCAGATGACGGGGTTGTCCCCACAGCCTACTCCATCATCGGTGGGAGGCACGCCATCTTCTCTACCCTCTGGAGGCACGCCAACTTCTCGTCCCTCTGGAGGCACGTCATCTTCTCTTCCCTCTGCATCTATGACTACTGAAGCGAATATATATCCCGGTCTTATGTTTTTGCCAAATTGAGCATATTACCGACGTCCAGGTTGTCTGGACCCCCCCAGTCCACCAGAGAGGCCTGCTAATGAAACACGCGTAGAGCTATGGCCCGATGGAAAAGCATAAGTAAAATAATAATAAATTATTGTATATTCATGTATTGCCTTGTTATTATTTATTTCTAATTGTAATTTATTTGTTTATTCTTAGGTTCTTCCCCCTTAGAGCTGGAATTGAGCTTGGAGAGCTCATAGGAGAAAATTTTCATGGGCCTTACTTAAATTTCAGGTCTATACCGGAGTCGAAGAAATACATTTGGCTTGATATGTTGAGGGTTTGTTCTAATTAATTCTAAAAATTTATGGGTCTTTTTGCTTATATTTACAAGAGAATAGTTTATATTATTGTTATTCTAAATTTTAATCTGTAATAATTTGTGATTTTCTATTTTAATCTGTAATAATTTGTGATTTTCTATTTTAATTTGCAGAAGAGCTACTGGTGGCCGGACCACAGAGAGGTAGAGATAAAAAAATGTTATAAGTCGGTTGCCGAAAAAAGGCTAGGGGATATGGTAAGTGACCAGAAGGCTTTTGCGGCCCATGATGAAAACAAGCGCAAGGATTGGCTGAAAGAGGAATATTGGAAGAAGATGAAAGAGGATATGGCCAAACCTGAGTACAAGATCAGGTCGGACAGGAAAAAGGCAGCTCGTGCTAAGGCTGGTCTCCACACTGGTGGATCGATTCCGACCTCTGAACATTTTCGACGGATGGTATGTAAAATCATTAATAAAATTATAATTTTTCATTATTTATGTATATCTCATAGAATTAATTTTTACAGTGCGAGTAGGCTGCTAAGGCAGGCTTAGATACGAGTACAGTCGACTTTCCCAAGATATTCGAACGTACCCATAAGAGAAGGAAGGATGGGAAGTTAGTAGACGAACGGGCTTCCAAAGCATTTGTAAGTATTTACTTGTCTTTGAACATTTTATCAAAAGTTTAGTCTAATAGCACTTATGAATTTCCTATCATTTGTAACCTTGGGGCTGAACAAATTGCATTCGATGTAAAAACTGGAAGAGTATTAGAAAAAGGGGTAGATATGGCATATTAAGTTAGCTGATAGCATGACCTTTCTCCCATACTTCTTGGTCCATGTTTCCATGATTGGCCTGATAAAAGAAACAAGTAAAGTATTTAAAGTTTTTGAGCCGATGCTCTCACGAGGTCATAAACCAAATACAGTTACCTACGACACGACACCTTTTTGATGAGATGCCTTGTAAGGGATTGCAACAAACACTTGTTGTACACAATATTATGTTAGATGGATCATACCAAGCTGGAAGAGTTGCTAATGCAAAAGAAATACAGAGATAAAATGATTGCTTCTGAAACTTCCCTATAACTCCACACCTATCATATAATATTATGTGGACTTTGTAAAAATCACCACGTTGATGAGGCCACGAATCTGTTCAACACCATATTATGTCAGAAGGAAAAACTTGTTCAAAACCATATCATGTTATAAGGAAAAACTGGAAGCTAGGACCTTCAATATTTTAATTGAAGGAATGTTTCAAGTTGGTAAGGTTAATGCAGTAAAGGATCTCTTTAACTCTATTCTTGCAAATAACTGTGAACTCTTTAACTCTATTCTTGCAAATGACAGATGTTGTAACATAGGTATTTGGAGAGTATCTATCTATTGAAATATATATAGGATGCTCATCTTGTTAATTAGTGGGTATAACTAGTTTAATTTTTGTAGCTTGTACTATGATATTTAGTCTAAATTATATGAACTATTTCTGTAATATATCCAGGAGTTAAATTCATACTTTGCTTCTTATTTGAAATGTGGCACATGCACCTATGGTGGGTTTTGAGTTGAATTCATACTTTACTACTTTTTTTAGCTTCAATTTTGAATTTCTAGTCAAAAGTGTGGCATTTAGTTGATATTTTGGTCAAAATTTTGAGATTTCATATAATTACAGCTTCAAAATTTGAACTTTAAGATGGAAACCAGTTTGTATTGTGCTAAATTCTTGAATATTTGGTTTAAGATGGAAACCAGTTTGTATTGTGCTGATCAGGAAGGGGGGGCGGCTGGTACTAGTAGGCCACATATGCCCTCCAAGAGGAATGACTTGTGGATACAGGCTGTTGGGAGAGGAAAGGGCGGTAACGTGTACGGTACCGGGTCATTAGCATTGCAACCGTCGTTATACTCAAGAGCTCTTCCACCTGCACAGTCTACTGCCGATCCTGATGCTCCTTCTACAAGCTTTCTTACTATGGAACAGATGACTACCATGATGTTCGATTTTCAGAGACAACTGAAACATGTTATGGAGATGGTGTCTTCTACTAGTGCTCGTGATGGTACCACTGCTCCTTCCGGTACTCCGACTGTTCCTCCTCCTCCTGCTCCTTTTACTCCGGCTATTATACCATCCGTTGCTACTCTGGCTACGTCTCCATCTATTGCTCCTCCAGCTACATCTCCATCGGTTGCTCCTACTACTACTTCTGTTACAGCTCCTGTTTTTACGACGAGCCAGCAACAAGCATTAGTTACGTTCATGACACAATTTATGGGAAGCATGCAACCACCGTCAACTTGACTTTTGTCCTTTTGTATCACTGCCGTGTCATACTCTTTTGTGCTTGTATTAGTTTATCGTTTTTTGTATGGATGATGTATGGTCGAATGTTGGATATGAATGGACATGACTATATATGATATCTAAGCTTTTTGTTTGTGTACTTTGTGTATGATATTAATTTTGTTTACATCATTGGTAATGATTGTGGTGTGAAAAGTTGATTTTACTGTATTTTGTGTGCTGTGACTTGTTTATATTACTCTTAAAGGATGTGCATAGCATTATTCTTACAAAACAGGAAAAAAAAAAAGCAATTCATCACTCCATAGCGACTAACTGGCGACAAAACCGCGACTATAAACTGGGAAAAAAAAGGAAGGCGACTAACTGGCGACCCACCAGCGACAAACCAGCAACTATCTGGCGACTAACCAGAGACTAAGCTATCTGCTGCTAAGAGTCCATAATTCATAGGGTTACTCGCTAATGAGTCGCCAGTTAGTCGCAGAATTAGCGACCAATAATTTGGTCGTAAGTTAGTCGCTAAAATCAGTCGCTGGATTAGTCGCTCGTTAGTCGCTACAGCGATTAACCAGCGACTGAATTTTGGCAGCGACGATGCGTTCACCGACGAAAGTGTTTAGTCGCTGGTTAGTCGCTATTTGACTTTATCGACTGAAAGTTCTTTTTTAGCGACTAAAAAATCAGTCGCTATTTCGCAATTTTTTTGTAGTGGGAGTGAACTGCGCATGGGTGGATTGTGCAGGAGCAGACTGCACAGGAGTGAACTGCGCATGGGTGGATTGCGCAGGGGTTACTTTGCGCATGGCTGGCTTACGCATGGCTAGCTTGCGCCAGCGCAATCCAGCGTAGCGCAAAGCACTGGCTGAGCCTATGCGCAATCGGCCATGCGCTAAAGAGCACAGGCCGGGGTGCGCAAACGGTCAAGTGCTAAAGAGCACTGGCCGAGAGCCTTCACCAAGGCTGAGATGAACTCCTCAAGAACACCAAAAACTTCAAATCTTCATAACTTAGCCAAATCAAAACCAAATCTAGATTTTCAAAGGTCTAACTTGAGTAAAATCGAATTCTCTTCCACATGGAAGCACCAAAACATGCAAAAATCAAAGTTTAATGGATCAAAACCAAGGATTTTCGAAAATGGTTAAAACCTAGATCTAGAAAAATGAAAGCTCCAAATCACAAAATGTTAAGTTCTAAAGTTGTTCTCCATGGCCTAATCTAGTTAATGGACAAATAAAAAGTGGTGCTTATTTGATGGCAAGGTGCACTTGCCTATGGGTTGGGGAGTTGTGTGGAAGAAGGAAGAAGAAGAAGTTGTAAGAAATTAATGGAGTTATGGAGGAGAGAGAAAAGGTTGGTAGGTTTTAATAAGGGTGGTTGTGATGGAATGGAGGTGGAGAATAGGCTAAGGTGTTCCACTCATGATGAACCAAACCAAACCAAACCAACTCCACAAAATAAAACCAAGCCATGGTCCAAACCCATTTACGAGAAACCAAAATCCGCAAGTCGAGAAAATAAAATACGTACCAAAAATCAAATTACGAGTACAAATATGAAATACAGGAAATGGAGGTGACAACTCTACCCACCTTCAAAGAATTCCGTCCTCAGAATTTAATCAAGGAGCTAGAGATTGCCACGACAAGCTATACTAAGCACAGGCAAGCTACACTAAGCAGTTCAATCATACAATCATACAATGCAAGCAAGGAAGGGAAAGCGTAAGGCATAAGAAAGACATTATACCTCACGAGTCAAACAGGTAGGGATATCGCGATCGGATGTCGTCCTCACGCTCCTATGTTGACTCTACTAGAGAGTGATGACCCCAAGCAACACGGACTAAGTTAATAGTCTTGTTCTTGAGCGTCTTTTCTCTTCGGTCCAATATAGACACGGGCCTCTCCTCATACGAAAGGTTGGTACCAACAACCAATTTCGAATGATCTAGGATATGGCTCGGATCCGGGATGTACCGTCTTAATTGGGATACATGGAATACATCATGTACCTCACTTAGCGATGACGGAAGTGCGAGACGATAGGACACATCGCCTACTCGCTCCAGAATATCGAACGGCCCTATATACCTAGGACTAAGCTTTCCCCGCACGCCAAAACGAATGACGCCGCTGGTAGGCGAGATCCTAAGGAATACATGGTCGCCGACGACAAATTCTAAGGGACACCGATGAGCATCGGCCCAATGGCACTGGCGATCCTGAGCAACTCGGAGGTGATCTCTGACCTTCCTGACCACTTCAACCGTCTGAGAAATTAGTTCTGGATCGAGCATCTGCCTCTCTCCGACATCGTCCCATGCTAACGGGGATCTGTACTTCCTGCCATACAAAGCCTCGAAGGGTGCCATCTGGATACTGGCCTGGAAACTATTGTTGTACGAGAATTCCACCAGGTGCAGGTGATCCTTCCACGAACCACCGAAGTCAAGGGTACATGACCGCAACATATCTTCGAGAGTTTGTATAGTACGCTCTGACTTGCCCATCTATCTGCGGATGATACGCTGAGCTGAACTTGAGACGAGTCTCCAAACTTTGATGAAGACTGCGCCAGAAGTACGATGTGAATCTCGTATCCCTGTTTAATACTATGCTGACTGGCACTCCGTGAAGTCTGACGATCTGCCTGAGATACATCTCTGCTAGCTGCACCGTCGACTGTCCAACTCTAAATGGAAGAAAGTGTGCCACCTTGGTAAGCCTGTCTACAATGACCCAAATAACATATCTGCCTGCCGGAGATCTGGGTAACCCAGTCACAAAATCTATGGTTATGTGTTCCCATTTCCATTCTGGGATCGGTAAAGGTTGAAGAAGTCCAGCTGGCCTCTGATGTTCAGCCTTGACTTGTTGGCAAACCAAACATCGAGAGACATACCGGGCTATCTCCCTCTTCATACCATTCCACCAAAAGTGTTGACGAATATCTCGGTACATTTTTGTGCTGCCTGGGTGGATGGAATACTACGAACTGTGAGCCTCTGCCATGACTTCCTGTCTGATATCTTCACTGGGTACACAAAGATGCGTGCCGTGTCGAAGCGTACCATCCTCATGAATACATAACTCTGGCCTTCTTCCTGCCTCGCACTCTGCTCTGAGCCGCTGAATCTTGGAATCTGTTAACTGTGCGGTCCGGATCCTCTCAACTACGGTGGACTGAATCTGTAGGCTGGCCATCAGGGCCATATTGAAAGAAAGAACCACTTCAATTCCCATCTTCTGAAGATCCGACAATAACTCTGGTTGCGCCGTCAGGAAATAAACTCCGGCTCACCGGCTCAACGCATCTGCTACAACGTTGGTCTTCCCTGGATGATACTGTAAATCCACATCGTAGTCCACCAGTAGCTCGAGCCATCTTCTCTGCCGTATATTAAGATCCTTCTGGGTGAAAACATACTTCAGGCTCTTATGATCAGTAAATATCTCCACTCTGTCTCCGTACAAGTAGTGCCTCCACAACTTAAGTGCAAACACTGCTGCTGCTAGCTCCAAGTCGTGGGTCGGATAATTCTTCTCATGATCACGGAGTTGACGCGACGCATAAGCAATTACCTTCCCATGATGCATCAAAACATATCCCAATCCTCTGCCTGAAGCGTCGCAATAAACTGTAAATCCTCCGGTCCCATCTGGAAGGGTGAGAATGGGAGCCGTTATCAAACCTCGCTTCAACTTCTCAAATGATTCCTGACATTCTGCTGTCCAAACGAACGGCGCATCCTTGCGGGTCAGCTGGGTCATCGGTGCTGAAATTCTTGCAAAATCAGAGACGAACCGCCGGTAGTAGCCGGCCAATCCAAGAAAGCTGCGAACTTCTGCCACTGAGCTGGGTACTGGCCATGCCTCGATAGCCACAATCTTCTGGAGATCCACTTCCACTCCTCCTCTGGTAATGATGTGACCCAAGTAAGAAATACGATCGAGCCAGAACTCGTATTTACTGAACTTGGCGTACAACTGGTGCTCTCTGAGAATCTGGAGGACAACTCTGAGATGCTGTTCGTGCTCTGCGTCACTCTTGCTGTAGACCAGGATGTCATCAAGGAACACTATCACAAACTGATCCAAGTAAGGCATGAAAATACGGTTCATGAGGTCCATGAATACCGCTGGCGCATTGGTCGCTCCAAAGGGCATAACTAGAAACTTCCAATGCCCGTACCTAAATCTGAACGCCGTCTTCGGGATGTCCTGCTCTCTGACTCTGATCTGGTGGTATCCTGACCGTAAGTCTATCTTCGAAAAAACTGAAGCCCCCTTGAGTTGATCAAACAAGTCATCTATCCTCGGGAGAGGGTATCTGTTCTTGATTGTCACTGAGTTCAAGGTACGATAATCAACACATAGCCTGGACGTACCATCCTTCTTTTTCACAAGAAGTATCGGGGCTCCCCAAGGCGATCCACTAGCACGAATGAATTCCTTGGTTCTAAGTTCTTCAATCATCTTGTACAAAATCTCCAACTCTGAAGGCGCCATTCTGTAGACTCGCTCTGATACTGGTGCTGTCCCGGGAATCAAGTCAATGGTGAACTCGATCTCCCGCTCTGGTGGCATCCCTGGAAGTTCCTCTGGGAAGACATCTGGAAACTCTTCAACTATCCGGGGCAACTGCACTGCTGCTACTGCCATCCGCAATACTGGAGGAGATGGCTCTACTGTGCCTCTGGAAAATAAAAACTCTGGCTCTCCGGGAATACTAAAGACAACTCTGCCAACATGGCAGTCTATCCTAGCATAATGGTTCCTCAACCAATCCATGCCTAGGACTACATCATAGTCTGCCATAGGGAACTCTATGAGCCTAGCGGGGAACTCTCTACCGCTAACTACGATCCGACACGAGGAAAATACTCGATCTACTCCCACAAGACCATTACCAGTAAGTATATTGAGCCTCACTGATAATGACTCGGGCTCCAATCCTATCCGTGTCGCGAATCGTGCAGACATGAATGAATGCGATACACTAGAATCAAATAATACAGATGCTAGAAAAGTGTTGACGAGAATAGTACCTGCCACTACCTCACCTGGTGCAACTCCTTCTTCCATGGTCATCATCATAGCCTGACCTCTAGCTGCGGGTCCCCTCTGCTGGAAACCCCTCTGTCGGTTCTGTGCTGGAGCCTGGATGAACTGCTGCTGGAAGGCCTGGGCCTGGGGCGCCAATGGCCTCGGGTACTGCTGTTGCTGCTACTGCTGCTGGACTGGAACTGGGGCCGGTCCTCTCACCGAAGAACTAGAAAGGTTGGATGATGATGGACCTCCCCTATTCGGGCAGGTCCCTATCTGGTGGTCTGCTCCTCCACAAGCCAGGCACAATCCCTGTGCCCTACGACACTCTGCCACTACATGGCCCGGCTTCCCGTAATGAGAACATCCCACCGCGGAAGACTGTTTCTGCTTCTGCTACTGCGGGTACGTCGGGGTCGAATGCTGAACCGACGTCACAGAGGCCGCCCGCCTCGGAGTTCTAATGGTTATACCCCTAGCTGCCGGGGCTGGAGCTGAAGATTGGTGCATCTGGTTGTGGGACCGCTTCCTGCCTCCGGTCCTGTCCACAATTCTCCGGGAGGTATACTCATGCCTCCTTACTGCCTTCAATACTGCATCGAACGTCTGGTGCTCGAACTGCTCCACAGCCAATAATATCTCTAAGTGCAGCCCTTGCTGGAACCGCTGAGCCCTATCGAACTCGGTCGCCACCAAAGTGGGGGCGAACCTACTCAGCCTGGAAAACTCGGTCGTATAGCCATCGACCGTCCTGCCTCCTTGCTTCAAGTTGGTGAATCTGGTCTGCAGGTCGTACCGTGCCACCGCATCGAAGTACTTCGTCTGGAATCTCTCTCTGAACGTCGCGCCCAAGTGACTGGTGCTGCTAATCCTATGGCCTGAGCTGCCCACCAATCACGAGCCAAGTCTATTAACTGTAGCCGTACCACTGCCACCTTCTAATTTTTAGGTGTCCTAGCTGCTTCTAGAACTACCTCGGTATCCTAAAGCCAAGCGTCCGCGGCAATCGCATCTTCACTGCCGTCAAAGAAGGGAGGGTTCAAGCGCTTGAAACTGTTGGCCGCCTGATTCCCTTGGGGACCTCCTCGGTTTAGTGCATCATGAACTTCCTGGTGCAAGGCGTCGCCTCGACGATCTTGGGATACAAGCAGTTCTCTGGTAAGTCCTACCAAAGGTCCCTCATCCTGTCTAGCTGGTTGAACAGGCGGAGCTGCCTGAACTGGAGGTTCCGAGCCTCCGGGAAGCATAACTCGGGAGGCTACTCCAGAGTGCTGAGCTTGATCTTCCTGGCACTGGGGTGCTTGCTGAGCTTCTTCTGGCTGGTTGGCAGGTCCGGGAGCAATGCCGCTGAAGAAGACGACATAGGGAACAGTAAGGAAGGATCATGACGGATCAATGATACAAGCAATGTGATCAGGTCGAGAATCTCAGGGATTTGAAGATACGAGCAGAGATCAAGGGCGAATATTGATCGAGACATCTATTCGGTAAACCCTCACATTTCTTGATTGACAAGACCTGCATGGGCCACCACTTAAACCATGTCACGCCCCAGAACCAGAATACTGGAGAGCGGGGGCAGACATAGCCAGCTACGTATATTGAAATAGAATACATCTCAACTATACGATCACGGCTGTCTAGATATGAGGGTTTACTACAAGCCAGCAGTCACTTAAGGTCAAGCCTATTGTCTCAATCTCAAGCAATTAACAGAATTACAAGATATTAGAGCATCAAATATATATATATATATAAGGCATCCCAAATATTACATATTGGATGATCATGAATCTAGTCGTACAAAATGATAGGACTAGCAAAAGTTCAGTCATACATGATCAACCCTAGGATTTGTTAATCATGTTTACAGCCCGTAGGCAGACAGTAAGTAAATGTGCATCGAGCTAACAAGTGCTCGTCGGCTAAACGCCTCAAAAGAATAAATTTATATATAAGTGGGTGAATCAAAAAGGGAAAACCCACTCGTAGCCCGGGTTCCTTCTAGTGTTCACCATTGGGCTGGAAGCTTGGTAGATCCTCGGGAGCTGCTCCGAAATCTGGCCACACAAAACCAGCTGGGTCAAACCCCAGAAAGAGCAAGTGCCACAAGGAGGCCACGAATAAGAACTAAAGCCAGCATATCATAACAAAAAGAATAAAAGAAAAGTACAAGTAATAAAAGTACACAGCGATAAACGACTAGGGACGTGGAACCATTCCGGAAGCCAGGTTATAATCCTTAACCAGACAAGGACCGGGGTTGTAACCCTTCGCCTGAATAGCTCATTGTCTCTACCCATTTATCGTTAGAGATAAGTAAAACAATCATGATCAAGAGTTCCAGGTACATGGGCTAGACAAGACTTAGGCAGAGCTGGACACCATTCATTCACAATCGGCCAAGCAAGTACTACGGCTTACTACCTTAACTAACTAGGGTTATCACAAGCCTAATTACTAACAAAATGCAAGTGAGAATTTCCAGTCCCAAGCCCTGCAGACCATCCAGTTATCCTTCCGCGGGTTGAGAGTTATAGGTGGGTACATTGCCCGGAAGACAAATATACCCTTAGGTGACTTAGAGGGTGCAACACATGACAGTGTGCTGGAAATGTGCTCTACTCGTCGGCAAGCTACAAGTCCATTAAAGCGCCCAGATAACGAGATTACCTGTGACTGGAAATTCTCCATGTTCTAGTTTGATCTAGTAATTATCCTAATCCAATTTAGCGCGAGTCCCTGGCCGTGGTACCCAGGAAGTCACGTCCTAGACATGATGCAAGACAAGACAAGTAGATTATACAAGCAAGCAAGCAGGAACACCCACGGTGTCAAGTTGATTATACGAGTCAAGTTACAAGTTACAAGTCAAGTCAAGTCAGGAGTGCGCCGCCACGGGCTACTATCAAGTTATCAAGATAAATCATGTCAGGGTACTGTCAGGAGTGCACCACTACGGGTCACTGTCGTATTATGCTAGTTCCTTGTCATACCATGCCATGTACAATAGTCATTCCAAACATATTAAGTAAAATCAAGTTCGTGACAAAAGGTGTAAGGATATAAAATGGGCGTAAAATATCTAATAAAATATCAATATACAGGGCTATGGAAGATCCAAGCTTAGAGAAATAAAACCAAAACTCCAAGAGCCAATAGATTGCGCAAGGGGTCAGGGAGTTGGATTGCGCAGGTGTCAGCTACGCAGGGTGCCAAGTGCGCAGGGGCACAGGGCACAGGGGCAGATTGCGCATGAACAGACTGCGCAGGAGTGAACGGCGCATGGGTGGATTGCGCAGGAGCAGACTGCGCAGAAGTGAACTGCGCACGGGTGGATTGCGCAAGGGTTACTTTGCGCATGGTTGGCTTGCGCATGGCTAGCTTGCGCCAGCGCAGCGCAAAGCACTGGCTGAGCCTATGCGCAATCGGCCATACGCTAAAGAGCACAGGCCGGGGTGCGCAAACGGTCAAGTGCTAAAGAGCACTGGCCGAGAGCCTTCACCAAGGCTGAGATGAACTCCTCAAGAACACCAAAAACTTCAAATCTTCATAACTTAGCCAAATCAAAACCAAATCTAGATTTTCAAAGGTCTAACTTGAGTAAAATCGAATTCTCTTCCACATGGAAGCACCAAAACATGCAAAAATCGAAGTTTAATGGATCAAAACTAAGGATTTTCGAAAATGGTTAAAATCTAGATCTAGAAAAATAAAAGCTCCAAATCACAAAATGTTAAGTTCTAAAGTTGTTCTCCATGGCCTAATCTAGTTAATGGACAAATAAAAAGTGGTGCTTATTTGATGGCAAGGTGCACTTGCCTATGGGTTGGAGAGTTGTGTGGAAGAAGGAAGAAGAAGAAGTTGTAAGAAATTAATGGAGTTATGGAGGAGAGAGAAAAGGTTGGTAGGTTTTAATGAGGGTGGTTGTGATGGAATGGAGGTGGAGAATAGGCTAAGGTGTTCCACTCATGATGAACCAAACCAAGCCAAACCAACTCCACAAAATAAAACCAAGCCATGGTCCAAACCCATTTACGAGAAACCAAAATCCGCAAGTCGAGAAAATAAAATACGTATGAAAAATCAAATTACGAGTACAAATACGAAATACATGAAATGGGGGTGACAAGTAGAAGAAAAGAAGTTAGAAGAAGTAAGGAATTAGAAAGAGTTAGAGGAGAAATATGAAGAAGAGGAGTTAGAAAAAGAATTAGAGGAGGAAATAGGAAAAGAAGGAAAAAGGGTTAGAAGAAGTTAGAAGAGGAAATAGGAAGAAGAAGGAAAAGAATTAGAAGGAGTTAGGAAGAGGAAATTGAAAGGAAGGAATGAGAGGAAGGAATTAGAAGAAGGAGAATTAGAAAAGGAATGAGAATTTGAAGAATAGGATTAAGAAAGTCGAGTTAGAGAGCGAAACGGAGCTCCGAGTATCGGATCGCGACAAAACTTGACGTAGGCCTAGGATACATGAATTAGATTTTGCGGGTAGGCTCCCGAGTGGAAATCGGGGTCGTAGGGCGCCGGTATCGTACCGTACCATTGCGTATCTTGAAATATTCAAGATATCGACAACGGGCCGTATCGTGGACTGGATGTCCACTTTACCTAGGTATTTTGGTAGGTTACGTATAGGTTAGTATCTTACTACCCTAGGTTGCACGGGTCAAAATATCAAGCGTAGGTAGGCTAACTAGATAATTGCCTAAGTTAGAATTTTACCCTTTTTAAGGGTAAAATAGGATATTGGCCTACGGCCAAGATTTGAGTTTCCAAGTCCAAGATGGACTTGGATATGGGTTGTAGAGGTTGGTAATGAGTAGAAATAGCCGTCTAGACCTAGTCTTGACCCCGGTTGACCACAGTTGACTTTTTAGACCAAAAGTCAACTATGGGTCAACACTTTACCCAATTTAGTCCCAAATTCCATTAAATTTGGACGGTTGACCAAAAGTCAACTATTAGTCACCAGTGACCTAGAGTTGACCTAGAGTTGACCAGAGTTGACCCGTTGACCGAAAGTCAACAGTAAGCCAATTTTTGACCTAGTTTGATTCGGATGGATTTCCAATGTCCTCCCATGACCAAGTATGACCCAACTAGACTTGTCTTGACCTAGTATGACTTTGTTAGGTCTAATATGACTTAGATTGACCCCGTATAATCTAGTTTGACCTTGTTTGACCTAGATTGACTTAGTTTGACGTGTCTTAACCTATTTTGACTCAGTATGACTTAATTTCACTTTCAAACCATTATATTGATACAGTATTCCATCTATAGGTCCTCGAGGCACTATTTTTGGACTCAGTCGACTTATCCATCACAGTACAGGCGAGTACATTCTCTGATAATATTTCTGTTTTATGATATCGTCTTTGTTTCTAGTATTTAGTGTAGATTATCCTTGTTCTCTTGACACATTGTACACACGGATTGATATTTGTCTGGATCCCGTCATAAGATGTTATTCCTCTTATATATGGTATACACTGGGCAAGTCTTCATTGTTTATTATTCATTGTATAGATACGATTCCTGTGTAGGCTCGCGACCTCCTCAGAGAATACGTATCATGACGTGTCATGACTGGATCCACTATATTAGTCAGGGATGGGGGTATTAGCGTAGAGATATGATCAATACCCCACAGATATTATTGTATCATCATTGTATAGTGTTAATCATACACTCACGTATGATTAGCCAGGCCAAACATTGTATCAAGTTCTAAGCCGATCACATGTTGAAACTAATACTAAACTCACATAGATGTAGTTCCAGATTCTTGTACATAATTTATACTATTTTTTCTGTTCTTACATTCAGATTACAGTCTTGACATGCCTTACCATGATTCATGTACACATTATTTACCTCGTAGATTCTCTATATTTACTGCTACATTTTCAATATCTTCTAACTAGAACTGTTATTGAGATTTGTGCTCGTTCCATCCTGACTGGATATGTTGACAAAATTTTACAGATTGTGGCGAAGAGGATTGTCCTACCTACTACGGTCCGGTTGACATAGTGGGCGTAGACTTGGAGACCTTGGTTCAGCAGGGCTTAGCTCCGCCCGACGAGCCTCTAGCTTAGTTTAGTTACTAGACATTTTGGACTGGACCTTGTCTCCAGCTTACTACTTGTTATTATATTATATTTTGGGACTGTATTAGAGACTTGGACTTAGACTTGTATATAAATTGTGTTGGACTTGATAGGTTATATTTTATAGTCTTGTTGTCTTTATCTTTCAGTCTTTACTTTATTATCTTAGAGTTGTGATTGAGTACTCATATATATTCATTGCTTGTCCTCCGTCGAGTTGACCATATTCTCGACAGGTTTTGATATATATATATAAACTGTTTAGAGTAGAAAACCAACAGCGTTCCATACCGTTTTTACGGTGAGGACTGGGCGTTGTCACGTGCACGTGCCCTTATAGCGGGTGCGGGTCGTGACAGCCTTAAAAGGACATAATCGCCGAAGAACTTCAAATCTCTCCACGAAGATGATGATAATGATGATGATGGTGATGAGCGATGATCGGAGTTCGACTGAAAAAAGCACATTGAACTACGAACGATCTTTGCGATCTCTGCTGAAGATGAGAGCAATGAAATTCAGATCCCTCATGAAGAAGAAGACGAAAATCACAATCAAAATCTGAGTTTGTGAATTCAAATACATATATATGACCAAATTTGCGCGAAGGGGTAGCTATTGTATTATAAAAATGGCAATTTGTAAATACAAAGCATCTAAAGGGAATCTTGAAATATTTAACGTGAAAATATATAATGTTGAATATTTCATAAAATCCACCATGCGGGTGGATTTTTCATAAACACCCACCCCAAAAGTGGGTATCTCAGCAATTTCAAGTTTTAATTTAGTCGAAGAGGAGGGGAAGAGCGTTGTTAAAAAGATAGTTTAATTTTGAATGAATATATAAAAATAGTTAAAGCTCCTAAAATAAACAACAGGGTAAGCAAAATAAATTGAGGGTACATTTAAAACACCCCAAATTTAATGGAATTGACCCTCTTTGCTTGCAGCAAAATTCGAGAGCGGATCTGTTGTCCCGTTTATTTTTGTCCAATTCTGTCTCCCTTCCTATTACATGTGAACCATCGGAGTAGATATGTGAATGGTGGCCCACATGTAATAAGAAGAGGAACAAAGGACAGAAATAATGGAACAACAGATCAGCTCCCGTGAAACTCGGCTTCTAAGAATTGCTGGCACATACAACTAGGTCCAAGTATAACTTCTTTTTTCGTCTTTCCATTTTGTGCCAAACGAGATACTTCGACACGATTCAAACATCAATTATGCTTGAGGCACAAATGGTCTATGTATCCAGCAAAAGCCATCAAGGATTTGTCGTGTAGGTAAGAGATGCTAATGGGTAAAGCTTTGTATTGGGTCGGGCGGCCCAAAACTTGGAAAAAAATATCCTTAATCTAAATTTAAAACTACGCTCCTCCCCCCCCTCCCCCCCTCGCCCCCCCCCCCTCCGGCCAACCGCCCGCCCCCCGGCGTGCAACCGAGGTGGGAGGAGCGGGGACGGCGGTGGGGCAGCAGGGGGGTCGAGGGTGGCTGGAGGGATGGGAGATGGCTGGAGGGGGGGAGGGGTAGAGGGGTTGGGTTTTGTTGAAAAGTGAAGGGTAGGGGTACTTTTGTCCTTTTTAAATTTTGGGTATTAAATTAAAAAGATTAAATAGTTGATGGTATCGAGTTGTCGAATAAAAAAGCTTAGGGTATCTAGTTGGAAAAATGGTATAGTTTAGGGCATCAAGTTGCAATTAAGCCATTTAAAAAAATAAGTTTCATACTTGCCCTTCTTCAAACCTAGAACCTATAATATATATATATATATATATATATATATATAATATATATATATATATATTATAATATATATATATATATTATTTATATATATATATATTATATATAAAATAAAATATATATATATATTATATATATATATATATATATATATATATATATATATATATATTTTTTTTTTTTTTTTTTTTGCGGTGTCCGGCCATCCGCACACAAGCCCGTGGCCACGCCACCCAGCCGACTTGTGCGGGAGGGGGGGCTCGATCCCGGGTCTCCCCGTCGAGAGCCCATATATATATATATTATATATATATATATATTATATATATATATATATATATATATATTATATATATATAATATATATATGACCCCTAACCAAGTGCTAGTGGTGAGGCATGCGGCCTATATATATATATATATATATATTATATATTATATATATAATAGATATTATATATATATATATATATATGGGAGCGGATCAAAAGTCCCCCTTAGAAAATCCCCTAAAACTCCCTCACTCTAATTCGTAATATTAATGTTAATATTAATGTTAATATTAATGTTAATGTTAATATTAATGTTAATATTAACATTAAATACTAAAATTAACATTAAACTTAACATTAAAGTTAATATTAACATTAACATTAATATTAACATTAACATTAAAATTAATAAAAAAAAAAAAATAATATTAACATTAATAGTAATATTAATATTAACATTAATATTACATTACGAATTAGAGTGGGGGGGGGGGTTTTTAGGGAGTTTTCAAAGGGGGGCTTTTGATCCTCTCTCTCTCTCTTCTCTCTCTCTCTATATAATATATATTATATATAATATATATATACACTAGGTAAAATATTATTGAAACAAATCATGAATATTACATCAAGTGTCAGTGGGAACCGCCCAACCCCATACATTCTATATCTAATCTATATTATGGATGATTCCGATAATCACCGTATGCATGCCTTCCTCTCTCTGTTGAAGAGTATGCAGAAGAGAATAGAGAAAACCCTTTCTTTGGTGGCGGTATGAGTTGGAAACTATAACCCTATAATATATATATATATATATATATATATATATATAATTAAGGAAAGGCCTAGATTAGTGAGTAGCTCCCATCGGGATTCGAACACCGTCCACTCGGATCTTATGTCTCAACTCTAACTACTTGAGCTACCAAGCCTTGACTATCATTAAACTCGGTCCGATTTTTTGATGGCAGGTCGTGTTTGGTTTGGGATATAAATGAAGTTCGGGCCGCAACGAACCGGACTTCCTAGTCGGGCTAGCATGGCCCAACCCAAGTCCGATCAAAACAATTGGTTTCGGAACAACCCATTAGACACCTTGAGTTAAAGCATGTCATTTGTGACCCAACATTTCCTACCACCCATTAGACACCTTGAGTTAAAGCATGTCATTTGTGACCCAACATTTCCTATCCTTGCCAATTTAAAATTAAAGGCAATTAAAAATTGGATCTCTACAAGCTTTCTCACATAATAATGCAATTGAAAAATATGAAGGCTTTAGTTATATACACAACATTGTTTCTCATATTTCCAATGAACAACATTTGACAGTTCTGGATCCTATAGCTACGCTTAGGACTATAAAATTTAACAGTACTCTAATAAATAAGGACTGCCACAGTCTTGAAGACGTTCTTTTCTGTTTACAGGACTATCAAAATTTGTACATATTGAAAACTGTCAAAAATTTGATAATCATTTGTCGTCTCAAATGAAACTGTTTTGATTATAAAGTTTCGATGATGGAGTTCGAAACTTTAAAAAGATATGATTAAGGTTAGAAATTTGGAAATTAGGATTAAGAAATCTTTTTTATTTGTTTTTTATGCTTAGTATTGGGCGTCCTTAACATTTTGGAAATTTAAATTTCAAAAAAATTTGTGTCGTTTCCTAGCATATTTGCCAGTTCCAATAACAATTATTTTTCCCTCCTATTGCCGTGTATGTGCATTGTATGCACCTAAAAAAAAGTTTGTTATAGACAACTTTGTCCCGTGGGATTGAACCACCAAGCCAGAGAAAATGTCTCTCACCTTAACCAATAAGGTGGAAAAAAAAGTTTACTAAAAGATTATTTAAAATTAAAAATTTTAAGATAACGTTGTCCCGCGGGATTGAACCGACCTAGCCAGAGGACTGTCTCTCACCTTATAAACCACAGAAGTTAGAATTTTTTGACTATAGTTAGATAATACTAGACAGTTAAATTTTGGATCCTCGGTCCAGCTGACCTAGATTCAACACAGATCTATTAATTCCTGTCATTCTCACAACAATTTTGTAGCTAATTCTAAAGAACTATGCAGGGGATTGGAGAAGAAGAACAAGACAGAGAGAGAACTGGGGATTTCTTATTGAATGAAGATGCAGGAAGGAAAATTACAGAAGAAGCTAACGGCTACAGGAGAACTTGAGAAAGAAGAAAACTATACTCTCATTCCACACTGTTAGCTTAGCATCTCAGCTATTTATGTGGAGAAGGGATACATGAATTCTCTAACATGCCCCTCTCTAGCTACTGAATTAAGTGGCGCAAGGCCCTGGCCTGCTAGTTGAGGCTAATACAACTATTGTAATGGCATGCTAATTGAGGCTATACTATTGAGGCTACACTGATCATAGCCCATTTATGCTGGGTACTTATCAATGGCCCTCCCTTATTTTGACCTTGTCTCAAGGTCAAACAAGGGATAATCCTTGATAAACTTCCATAATGAACCCAAGTAGCTTCTTCAGGTGTCCCATCTTTCCACTGGACAAGTAGATCAACAGCAGCTTTATTTCCCCTGGGCACCATTCTTCTGTCCAGGATCCAATCAGGCTCTAACAGTAGGTTTTCCTGATAACTGGGATGCTCTGCTTGTACTGTCACTCTTGAGCCCACCTTTATCTTGAGTTGTGACACATGAAACACTGGGTGAATGAGAGAACCTGCAGGTACGTCCAGCTTATATGCTACTGGGCCAATTCTTTCAATGATCTGGTAGGGACCAAAATATTTGGGTGCTAGTTTCTGGGGCCTCCTCTGAGCTACTGAGGATTGTCTGTATGGTTGGAGCTTGAGGTACACCCAATCCCCAATGGAGAACTCCCTCTCAGTCCTGTGCAAGTCTGCATATCTCTTCATTTGATCTTGTGCTAAAACCAGACTGTCTTTGAGCAGTTGAAGTGCATTATCCCTTAGTAGTATAGCCCCAGCCACTTCCTTGTCTCGAATTGGCTCAGATAGATAAGACTAGGACTGTGCACAATTAAGTCAAACCGACCAAATCGAACCAAGCCAAACCGAATCGATTGGTTTTAAACCGAACCGATGGTTCGGTTGGTTTGGTTCGGCTTCAATTTTTTCAAAACCGACCGGTTCGGTTCGGTTCACGGTTTGATTATGCCAAAAATCATGTAAACCGAACCGAACCAAACCAAATCATTGTTAAATAATTAGGGTTGGCCGGTTGGGTATGGATTCATTGGGTTATATTATACTGGTTTGGTTCATTTATTCACATCACAGCCATTTATCAAGTTGAAGTTGAAAGAGCTCTCTCTCTAGTCTCAAAGAGGAGTGCTGGCGGCTTCTATTCTTTTAATTGCTCCTGTGCACATGAAAAAAATTTGGTTGAATGTATATGATTTATTTTATGTATAATTGGCATTTTTCTCCACCTGCAAAGCGCAAATTGAATTGAAGCTGCTGAATTATATTTACTATTTGTAAAGTGCAAGTTAACTGAAGTTTCACAAAAAAGCATACAGTCCATTTTTTTATGTGATCAAAATCGACCAAGTCGAACCGATCCAAACCGAACCAAGTCGATCGGTTTCAAAACCGAACCGACCATTTGGTTGGTTTGGTACGGTTTTTTTATTTTCAAACCGATTAACTTCGGTTCGACTTCGGTTGAGACCAAATAGGTCGACCACCGACCGATGCACACCCCTAGATAAGACAGTAGATCGGGAGGTGGCCTACCATAGACTGCTTCAAAAGAGTTTCTAGTAGAGGTGTGCCAATTGGTATTGAACCAATATTCTGCGCATAGTATATGTTTGGACCATTCCCTGGGTTTGTGACTACAAAAGCACCTCAAATAACTTTCAATGCACCTATTAGTTATCTTAGTTTGCCCATCAGTTTGAGGGTGGTAAGCTGTGCTATACTTGAGTTGGCTTCCCTGCAGTTTGAAAAATTCCTTCCAAAAGGCACTGGTGAAAAGAGGGTCCCTGTCAGACATTATAGATTTAGGCATCCCATGTAATTTGAAGACCCCATCCAGGAAGACTTGGGCCACAGTAGAGGCAGTGTAGGGGTGTGTCAATGCAAATAGATGGATATATTTGCTAAGTCTGTCCACTACTACAAATAGTGGATTTGTTGTAGCTGTTGGATAACCCCTCTATGAAGTCCATGGAAACTTCTTCCCGATTATATCAGGTATTGGCAGGGGTTGTAATGTAACCACCACATTTTTAATTTAGGAATATTTTGGTCATTTTGTAATTATTATATATTTATTAATTTATTGAATTCATGTGATGATAGGTGGTTTTGTTTGATGTTTGTGTAGTATAAATGGGTTTAACTTAGCCAACATTGACTAGAAGCCTAATAATAATAATTAGAATTAATATGACCTTGTAGAATTATTTTAGAATTAATTAGTTGTTTTAGAATGTTTTAAATGAATTTTTAGTCATTTTAGCCTTTTTAGCCATTTTGGCCATTTTGTGATTTTCTAGATATTTTGACTTGTGTTGTGCTAGCAACTGGTTTAATTAGTGGACCTTGTATAGGAGCCTAACCATGTCTTAGAATTTATTTTTCACCTATTAGAATTTATTTAGGGCTTGGGTCCAATTTAGAAGGCTTTTGAATGATTTTAAGCCTTTTTGCATGTAGTCTTTTTGAGCCTTTGTGACTTGGGCCTTATTTTACTTGAAAGGGAGTTGGCCCAAGTGAAACCCTAACCTTAGAAATCCCCCACCTGGCCGGCCACAGCAGTACCCTCCCTCTCTCATTCATTTGTGAAGCATAGCCTCCACAAGTGAAACCCTAATAGCTCTCCTCCTCCAAAAATCCTAGTTTCTTCATCCGGAGTCCGTTTCTCCCCAAACAAACTCCGTTGCACTCATCTAGGAGAGGAAGATTTGCTGGAGTATTACTGACGAGGAGGCGGAGGCATTTGTTTGAGGGGAATCGACCGACACGTCGTTCGAGGAGTTCCGTTTATTGGATTCTCGACACTCAATAGGTAAAACCTTCTCTACCATGGTTATTCTGAATTTTCTTTCATATTTGCATCCATATAGGCACCCTTGATCTGTGTATAAAGTTTCGTAGGATTTTGGTTTCGTTTGATAGCGGTATCGGACACGTATCGGTCTCACGTTGCACGTGTTCGGCAAAATGCCACTTAGAATTGAAAAGTGTTAATTTTTTATTCTGTTTTCACGAAATCCTTCCTTATATGATTTGTAATAACTTTCGTGAAGACGGATCAAAAATCGACACGATTTCGGCATCCGAACGGACACGGACACGCGTGCACGAGATCCCGTGCACGGTCCCGTGCACGCCCTGCAGTCTGTGCGTCATAACTCAACGCACAGAGCTCCGCCTTGC
The DNA here is from genome assembly GCA_029216955.1 of Iris pallida. Classification (NCBI taxonomy): domain Eukaryota; kingdom Viridiplantae; phylum Streptophyta; class Magnoliopsida; order Asparagales; family Iridaceae; genus Iris; species Iris pallida. Next base: position 5,100,759 of record JANAVB010044419.1, read on the forward strand.
GTGAAATTTTACGAGCACGTAGGGGCAACATCTGCCCACATGCCCGTAAAATTTCTCGATGTTTTGTTGAGCGAGCGCGGAAAAATTGTGCGTGCACTGGTCGGCTGAACTGTGCACTCGGGCTGAAATTCGCCGCTGACACGGCCTTCGTACGCGAACATGGCACGTTGAGGACCCGTACCAGGACTTGGAACACATAGCCCTATACCTAGACTACCCAAGGACTCGATCGCGAGTCATGGCGTGGCCCGACGCGCGAGCCACGAGCGACGAACTGCGGGCACGAGCATGCACGTACGTGCGCGCACGCGCAAGCCATGCGCTGTTGCACGAGCTGCTGTGTCACGTCGCTGCAACTTCGTGTTGTGTCACCTGTCCTAGACCTACCCCGTGACCCGACCTAGCCATGTGAACGAGCACGAGGCTTCTCGTTGCGCGTGTGACGCACAATCGAGCGAGAACACCCTCTTTGACACGCGGTATCAATTTTTCGATACCTACTCTCTGGACACGACACGGACACGATTTCGACCACGGGAGTACCCGAACACGTCTCACGTGTCGAGACCGACGTATTTGCCAAGTTTCGTGAGTTGGTTTGGAGTATTTTGTGTTTTGGGTCGATTTGTGAAAATTAGATTTTTTGGGTCCAATATTTTGAATAGATATATGATATTTTGATTTTTTGACTTTTAATCGATATTTTCTGACTTGTTAACATATGTATGATATTTTGGACTTGTGGGAAGTGATCTGCGGGATTATTGCCTATTTGTTTGCCTTTTTCAAGCATAATTTTTTCCTTGAAATTGAATTTGAAGAATTTTGTGATAATTTGATTCTTGGGATTTAATGCGATAATTTTGAATTTTTGATTATTGGACGGTGTTTTAGACTTGTGGGATTTGACTCTCGGGGTTGATTCATATTTTCTAGCCATTTTTAGGCAAATATGGTATTTTACCTATTTAATGCATATAGATATTTTTTTATTTGAAACTGGTAGGTGGGGCGCGGGGCCCAAGGGGGGGATAGGCGCGTGCGCTGCCCGAGGGGAGCGCTGCTCCCGAGGTGGCTCTCTGCACGGGAGGGCGCGGAACCCGGAGGGAACGGGGGTTGGGGGAGGGTGGGAGCCAGCGGACTCCGGCTCAGGCGGCCGGCGGGGGGGGGGGGGCGAGATCGCAGGGCGCTGGTCGCCAGCGGTGAAGGCACGGAGGGGGGGGGCTCCGGCGATGGGGGGGCCAGCAGGCTGCCCGAGGAGGCCGCGCGGGGCTCAACGACCGAGGGGGCGGGAGACCTCCGGCAGGAGGCGATCCGGTGGGGTCGAGACTTTGATTTCAGACCTGGGAGTTTACTCCGGGTTCGAGTACGACCTTCGTTGGCTTTCATATTGGGTATATACCTATATATGGATATATGCCTATATGAATATATTTTATATTATATATATATATATATATATATATATATATTATATAGATTGTAAAATGTTATATATAGAATACTCTTGTAGTCTCATATTACTTTTGTTCTCAGATTTAGTCTCCTTACCAGCAGCCCCAACATCAATGTTCACTCACAAATCATATTTCCATTCCTAATTTATATATATATATATATATATATATATATATATATATATATACTGTAGGAAGTGTTTGGACATATTAGGTTCGTCGTTAGGAGCCTAGTTCGGTCGAATTGGCCGACAAGTTGACAAAAGTCAACTTTGGGTCAAACTTGATCCAAATCGACTCAAACGAACTCCGAATGACCTGAAATTTTGTGTATGACCTAGAAATTAGTAAATGGACTAGTTGACCAATATTTGACCAGGTTTGACCAGCGTTGACCAGGTTTGACCAGAGTTGACCAAGGGTTGACTTTGACCAAAAGGGACCTAGAAGCATGTAGTCTTGCATTGTAGCTATTTCCTTTGATATTGTAGACTGGGTTGTGACATGTGGATACTTTAAATAGGTTATATCACTCCAGTTCAGTTATACATCCTTATCAGCAGCTCGGATTGTCAGGCAAGTACATTCTCTGAAAGTTCTTTCATTTACTTGTCGAATTCTATATTTCAGTTTTAGTCAATTCTATTTGATTCTCGGTTACAAACACAATTAATAGTTTTCTGGAATCCATGTATATGATACACATACCTTACTTGTCTAGCCTCTATTACAAGAATCATTACAAGAATCACCTACAAGCACCTTCATGTTCTGGCTAGATTTATTCTCGATTTACGTGTCGTGTTATGGATTCATTTATTTGTCGGACGGGGAAATACTTGAGTAGACATGTAAACATTCATAAATACTCGAACCACCTCCCTGTGAATTATACAAGAATGATAGCCGTCCCACACTTGGCCAGTGTGTGATGTGCCGGATTACCCCTAGCCGTTTACATGTCGATCTCAGTATTTTAAAACACACTGTGAGTATTGTCTAGAATCTTTACTAGAACTTCACAAGAATCTTTACTAGAATCATCACAAGAACCATTACAAGAATCATCCTACTTGGATCATTGAATGGAATCACACTTGACATATATTGTACCACTGGACTCATATCATATTATTCTAGTTCAGCTAGCTTTGATTTACTGTCTTCATTGACATGATATTATATTTCACAGCTTTTACTTTCCTTGTTCTTTTACTATAGTTTTACATCTTAAACTGTCTCGAATTTCCATGCTTCATCAATAAAATTGTCCATAATTGTTTTTATAGTTTTCGTCATTTACTTGGATTTACTTGATGAGATGTATTCGTTCCAGTCCTGATTGGATCCGTTGATAAAATTTTACAGGAAACTTGGAGTTCACAGCTAGCCTATAGGAGACTAGTAGAGCTTGGAGTAGTTGTATAGTGTTGTGTTTCTTCTTTTCTTGTTTATCATGGAGTTGTATTGAGACCTTGAGTTAATTAATGAAATTGTTTTACTTCACTTCTAGTTGCCTCTTTCTTGTAGATTTCTTATCAATTTATCGTGCTATTTCTATCCCTAGATTTGTGATTGAGTTTGTATCCTTATGAGATTGTCCTCCGTCTGGAGGGTATATCACATTGTGTTAGATAGATTGTGACCTAGAACAAGTTCTACTACGCCGATACTGCGGCGTAGGCTGGACTACCCACGTTCTTGTACCCGTAAACGGGTACGGGTCGTGACACATTTTTAGTGGTGGCCCATGCAGGTTGAGATTCGCATTAGTGCGATATCGTGGTAGTACGACGACTTAGTTGTACTGCTACGAGCCTGCTATAGAGTATAGGAAATAAGGTGTTAGAATTAGAGGATACTCATCACACTTAGAATTCCTTGAGAGATTCCTGGACGACCCTTGAGAATCTTATTATGAACTTCGATTTGAAAATTCTTTTCCTCTTGTTTTGATTCACCCTCACTCCTTGATGTTTAAAGGATCTTAGACTATTAACTTCCTTCATCATTATCCTTACTTATATTTTGTCTATCTTACGTTGCTAATTTAGCACCAGTTTTGCAAGCTTATCTTTTTCGAGCTTGATAAAGACATATTTTATTGGGGGCTGGAACCTACTAACATATTGTCTAATCAGAACCGGTGCATAATGGTCTGATCAACCCATTGCACTTTGGTTCGCTTTTCATATATTTCTACGTGGAGGGAGACTTAGTTAAATTTGCTCTAGAGTCTCATCCATGACAGCTTTGGCAATTCTCTTTTGAATTATTTCCATCGCCTAGGAACCACGTATTGTACTTAATAGCATCGTCTTTGAACTCTTTATTGTTTTTGCCTTTTGCATATTTCAAAAAGAAAAGGCACTGTACTTGATAGATCAACCCAAGGTATCACGTTTAGTTTCCCTATCCAAAGGAGGAAATTGACTTATTTCTATATCCTTGCATCATCCTTTAAATTCTAATTCTTTTGATCGTGACCAGTCGACTGGGTCATCCTCCTTATCATCGAATGTTTGGGGTCTTATTCAATTGAATTAATTCAATTATGACATGGATATCAAATCTTGGATACTCGTGCTCAGACTTCAATGGCCTCGTTCTCCATCTTGCCCAAACTTCGATTTATCCTGGAATTGATCAACTTAGATCACGCCGGGACTAAATCTTCTTTTATATATAGTATGTTATTGGATTTCAATGCTATTGACACTCGTGCCTTAAACTTTCGATTTTGATCATCTTTGGAATGGTAACCCTTTATAATTAATTCCTAGTTGTCTTTACCAGTTTCATATAGGATGGTAGACTGTCTTACACCTTAATGATTTGTTGCTTCCTTATCTTTCCAGCAGAACACCCTATATTGCTTGCATATTGCTACCATGGAACTGTTTTGATCTAATATGACTAGTCCATCTAGATGAGACCTTCAACTGCTATGGTTGACCATGACTCTATATGTATTCTTCAAATTGTATGAGTTAGAATTGCTTAGAGACTTTGATTGGGGTGGTTGACCTAGAAGGAGTACGACCGACTTAAATTTCGATGACAAAATTTTTCTAAGGGGGGTAGATTTATAACCACCACATTTTTAATTTAGGGATATTTGGTCATTTTGTAATTATTATATTATTTTTAATTTATTGAATTCATGTGATGATAGGTGGTTTTGTTTGATTTTTTTAGTATAAATGGGTTTAACTTAGCCAACATTGACTAGAAGCCTAATAATAATAATTAGAATTAATATGACCTTGTAGGAATTATTTTAGAATTAATTAGTTTTTTAGAATGTTTTAAAGGAATTTTTAATCTTTTTAGCCTTTTTAGCCATTTTGGCCATTTTGTGATTTTCTAGATATTTTGACTTGTGTTGTGCTAGCAACTGGTTTAACCTTAGTGGACCTTGTATAGGAGCCTAACCATGTCTTAGAATTTATTTTTCACCTATTAGAATTTTTAGGGCTTGGGTCCAATTTAGAAGGCTTTGAATGATTTTAAGCCTTTTTGCATGTAGCCTTTTTGAGCCTTTGTGACTTGGACCTTATTTTACTTGAAAGGGAGTTAGTCCAAGTGAAACCCTAACCCTAGAAACCCCCCACCTGGCCGGCCACAACAGTACCCCCCCCCCTCATTCATTTGTGAAGCATAGCCTCCACAAGTGAAACCCTAATAGCTCTCCTCCTCCAAAAATCCTAATTTCTTCATCCGGAGTTCGTTTCTCCAAACAAACTCCATTGCACTCGTCTAGGAGAGGAAGATTTGCTGGAGTATTACTGACGAGGAGGTGGAGGCATTTGTTTGAGGGGAATCGACCGACACGTCGTTCGAGGAGTTTCGTTTATTGGATTCTCGACACTCAATAGGTAAACCCTTCTCTACCATGGTTTTCTAAATTTTCTTTCATATTTGCATCCATATAGGCACCCTTGATCTGTGTATGAAGTTTTGTAGGATTTTGGTTTCGTTTGATAGCGGTATCGGACACGTATCGGTCTCACGTTTCACGTGTTCGGCAAAATACCATATAGAATTAAAAAGTGTTAATTTTCGATTCTATTTTCACGAATCCTTCCTTATATGATTTGTAACAACTTTCGTGAAGACGGATCAGAAATCGACACAATTTCGGCATCCGAACGGACACGGACACGCGTGCACGAGATCCCGTGCACGGTCCTGTGCACGCCCTGCAGTCTGTGCATCATAACTCGATGCACAGAGCTCCGTCTTGTGTAAAATTTTACGAGCATGTAGGGGCAACCTCTGCCCACATGCCTGTAAAATTTTACGACGTTTCGTTGAGCGAACGCGGAGAAATCACGCGTGCACTGGTCGGCTGAACTGTGCACTCGGGCTGAAATTTGCCGCTGACACGGCCTTCGTACGCGAACACTGTAATGCCCCGCTCCGCATCGGTACATTACGATGAGTCGTTGACTCGAAGAGTTGCGTTGACCCGATAAGGTATCGGTATGAATCGATGCAAGTGTTATGTTGGCCAAAGGTAAGCTTTGAGTCGGTTGGAATCTATGAATCGAATCGATGCAAAGGATAAGTCCCGCTTGAGCAAGTGCTGATTTTAGTTGATCTGGTGTACAGGCTATGCTTTTACGCTGGACGATAAGAGGTCGGCATTTTGCCTTATGCAATGAAGTGTCCGCGAAACCAAATCGAGCCCTGCAACGGATTGTGGCATGGGCGCGATAGGCCAAATCGACCGAGTAGAGCAAAGGAATGGCTAAGTCCGGGAGTTAGCTATGCGATCGAGTTATGGAAGCGAGACGCTTCAATCGGCGAGGCGGCAAGGCGTATCGGTTTAAGGTGGGCGGGTTCTTGACTCTCTCCCATATTCCTTCACGTCTAATAAAATATGTTATGGTACGCGTAATATGTTATCGAGTTAGCGAGCACGGATCGCGGCAAATGGTCTAAGTATGTGTCGAACACTAAGATAGAACATTGAACAATCGAACAATTGAAGCGACGTGCATCGAGTGCACGAGTCGCAGTAGGGCAATGATGGTAGAACATTGAAAGATGATAATGAGATGTGCATCATGTGCACGGCTCCGAGAACATTGAACTCTAGGCGTAGAACATTGATTATGGTGCTGAGCGTGCCTTTGCGCACTTAAGCTACGAAAGACTAAGTAAATACGGAGTAGGCTATGCGAATAACATTATGAACGGGACGCGTAATTATGAGTACGAGACGACTAAGCCGTTGGGCGTCGTGCATCAATATGGATGTGTTGGGGCATAACGCCGACGGAGCTCCCCATGCGAATGGTGGATTATGTTTATGGCACGGGAAACCATTTATGGCACGGGAAACCGTTTATGTGCGACACTATGTTTATGGAATACGAGATCGGTTGGTATGCTATGGATTGTATGATATGGAACGTATTGTATGGTCAATGGACTCGGATTGCCCGTGCACGGGTACGGCTTCCCTCGAACGGTTATGCCGGGGCACCGGGACCGTTCGGCCTAGGAGGGAATTATGTGTGGTATTTATGGTGCACAACTTTCGGACGGATTGTGACCGTCCAGTGCTGTGATAAGCTATGATATCCGTAAGTTTGGGATCCTTCGGATACTGGGCTAGCAACCCGTATCGAAGCGATTGTAGGCTTACACATATGAGATGCCAAGTCCATTACGGTGCGAAACACCGTGACCTTCATATAGATAGGGCCGATGGGCTGATGAGAGCTGGGTGCAGGCGCAGGGCCTGCCACCCATTATGCATATGTTTACGTTTATGATTGGTCGGTTTCGTGATTCGGATGTTTGCTTATGTTAAGTTCTAACCACTGCAGGCTAAGGGAAACGGGACGAGATGAGCACGAACACTATGTTTATGTTCAGATTATGTCTAACTGTATCTGCTGCAGGAACACGGTGTGGGACACATTTAAGTTATGTGCTATGTTTAAGCGTTGCCATGAAATTGATCCTAAGGCTAAATAGAAAGACCACAAAGTAAGATGCATGTTTTACTAAGAATAAGTATTTGGTTTAGGTGCGAGCGGGTCTTGATCAGTGCGAAGCGAGGACGAAAGCACTAAACCCCCACTAGTTTATGTGCAGGCTCAGGTTATGATCGGCTCGGGGCGGAGCTTGGCTTGGACGTGCCGAGGCATGGAGTCCTTGGCGTTCAAGAGGAGCTTCCGCATATGCGTTCGGACTTGCGACATGGAGATGTTCGGCCGAAGACTACTTGGTGGCTATAAAGAGGCATAATGTATGGAGCAATGTAATCCTTTGTGAGCTAGAGAGATCATGAGCGTTGTAGCCAATTGGTATTTTATGTTGGACTATTCAGAGCCTTTGTAACCTTCAGTTCAATATGAATAAAAGAGATTCTTACGTTTTACTTTGTTTCCTTCCGCTGCTTAGGTTATCGATTTGAGATAGTTCTGTGTGAACCTGTCATCTTGCCTTGCACGAGCGCAACTCCAGGCTCGTACGGCATCATGCCCCAGCGAGGATGATGACTCGGGTAAAATCTAGCGAGGACGAGCGATTTTCCGGATCGGGGCGTGACAAGTTGGTATCAGAGCGGTTCCATTCTTTGGACCGTGCGTGAATCTCTTTGACCCTCAGTTGCTTCGATATCGAAATTCAGTTGACTCTAAATTGTTTCCGCAACCGCATGGCTCATGGATCTGCTCGACGCTACATTGGATGTTCCATACAATAAGTCTATATTAAGTGCATACGTCTGCCACAAGTATGTCGTGACTATTACGTGATCTTCGAGTGCCGTCGGAGAGTGTTGGTTGCACGAAGTGCAACGAGTTAGGGGATATTGGGTGCACGAAGTGCAACGAGTTATGGAATGCTGGTCGCACGAAGTACAACGAATATGGTGATGTTGGTTGCATATAGTGCAATGATATGTATTGTTGGTCGTACGCAGTACGAGGAGTTATGTGTTGTTGGTCGCACGCAGTGCGAGGAAATATGTGTTGTTGGTTGCACGAAGTGCAACGGGTCGATATGTGAGACGATGCGTGTTATGTGACTACGGAAATGGTTATGTGTTCGGTTGCACGGAGTGCAGCAAGTCGTGGATCGTTCGTTGTATCGGTATAACGAGTCGATATGGTATGATACGTGTTGTATGGCTATGCGGATGGATAGCGATATGTTGCACGAGATTGAGTAAAGACCTTAAGTATCGAGACTAAGTTGTTGCACGAGCTGCAACGAACGGGATTCGAAGATCGCGGATGTGATAGTACGAGTCGAGATGGTCGCTAAGTCGAGTTTGAGTAGGCGAACGTTATGTTGGCCGTATGTCGCGTTGAGCTTTGAATAAGCGAATGTTACGGGTGGGATCGATGATGATCGCCATGGTACGGTTAGATTGAATGTATGTCAAACTTGAGCTAACGTTAGAGCTGGGATCGGAAGGATCGCCATACGGGACGGTTAAGTTGAAATAGATGTCGGACCTATGCGAAGTGTGATGTTGAGTAATGACTCGATTCCGAGTGGTATATGCAATACCAATTATGCGAGCAAGTATAGCGAAGTATTGTGTCGATAACGATAGGCTCGATCCTGAGTGGTATATGGGATACCACTTAGCGATATCTATGTTAAGCCGGTTGGTGACTTGCGATAGATTTTGTCGAAACGATTATGATGTTACGATATGTTTGTCCTCAACGGACGGAGTAGTACCGAGACTCAAGTGAGAATGACTCGATAGAAGTCGATGCTAGTACGCTTTGCTGAATTAAGTTGAACGAGTATATGCGAAGTCATACCTATGGATGATACGTCGGACGAGGATTCGCTAAGTATAAGTCGAACGATAGGCCGAGCATAGCGAACGAATGTTATGTTGAGGAAATAGTCGACCCGGTCGAACTTATGTTGAGTTAGTACGGAGACTTCTTCGGAACGTGTTGAGTAAGTACGGAGAAATTGTGCGAACGAATTTGGGTTAACGCGATGAATCGGTAGCACGATTGGAAGTGCGAGTTAGGGATATGAGAATGGATATATGAAATTGAAAATTATGTCGCGATGATGTTAAGTAGTTACAACCGAATGGATCTTGATAAGTGCGAGACTTGATTCGTATTCGAGTTCGGATAATGGCAATGATTGCAACGGGTTTGAGCTTATGAGAAAGGAAGATGTTCAAGTTATGCATATCGACGATGGTATTGAGGCGTATCAAAGACGATATGCAATAACTCGGGGATACTCTGATCGAATAAACAAAAATTATGTTGAGCATTGTTGTTGGATGAATAAGATGCAAGTTAAGTTATGGCAATTGAGATGATAACGGTAGGAACGCTTCGGAGAATTTGAGAGTGTATGGATGTTGCTCGGATGAAATCAAAAGTGTCTGGATTGCTTCGCGGATCACCACTATGTTGACATTCTTGTCTTGAACGAGCACAACACCAGCCTCGCACATGCGTCACGTCAAATTAGAACGATCATTCTGCGTGAGCGCTGGTATGGTGATTCATCCAGTGGGGATGATCGAACTTGCAAGGCATGACAAATTTGATATGGACTTGTGGTTTGATGCGAAGGTGAAATTGAGGATTGTGCGATATTGTTGACGGTAGTATACGAGTGATTCGAGTAGCAGCGGCGCATCAGTTGCGCAGGGATGGATAAATTATGGATTGGTATGTCGAATTGGGTAAAGTCCCATAGGAATTGTCGAGAATTGATTTGGCTCCGCAATAGGATATAGCATGGTTCGTTATAACTGTCCCTCGTTGATGATCTTCATTATCGAGCGTAGTTTCGGGGCAGATGACCCTAGAAGACTTGACCACCAAATCAAGTAAATGTTGAAGTCCCATAGGATGACCCTAGAGAAGTCGCGTAAGAAGGATAAGGAATGAGGTAGTGCATGTTGAGGATAAGTCTAAGCGAGCGAGTATCGTATTTCGGAAGTTAGCGAGTAGCCTTCGACTAGAATTGTTATGGTCAAGAAAAGTTATGTTGGATCTAATAGATGTTGAGGAACGTGCTTAGCGTAGTGATGCGGTAAGGCGATTGCAAGAATTTTGCAATGCACGAGAGCGACGAATAATAGAATGACCCTAAGAGTTGTGTCGTGGATCGGTTTGAAACAACGGTTAGGCTATGTGTGTTGAGTGCACGATTATGTTACGAAACGAACGGGTTGGGATCGATTTGAGAATTGAGTAAAGGATTCGTACTCGGTCGAGTATCGGAGATAGGCGTAACATAAGAGACCTTGGGTCAGAAGATAGTTGCCTTTAGCATCGTAGACTCAAGTTGACCTCTTGTGTCGGGAGAGATTAAGCATAATGTCTGGATAAGTTACCTAGCGGGGGTAGCCCCAGATGCAATACGTATATGGTTCAAAATGTGGATCGTATTAGGATAGTTGTGGTGCGAGACTTAGTACGGATGGTAGGCTAAGGAATTTGAGACATGTGAACGTAGTCCATGTCATAGAGGCCAAGTGTTATGAATGATTGGATGAAAGACTTGAGTTATGCGAGAGATAGGAAACGGTTGGACGAATAGGCGTTGCGGGAGCTTGTTGCGATCGGATGCACAATGACTTGTGCAATGCGAGTGTTAGGTGGCCGACGAGAAACTTATGAGATTGAAGTTATGGTTTGGATTAAGTTATGTGTAAGATGTTAGAAGATGATCGCATGTATGGGATGATGCAAACGAAGAGTATTTTGGGAATAGGTGCTAAGATTTGGCTAAGTCGAGTACGGAGTGATTGATGCTTGAGGATTAAGTTGAGCCTGTTAGTTGTCCCGATATCCTACAATTGAGCTTGGCTGAAATGCATATATTGGTGGGACGCCTAAAATATATGTATGATCCAGACTGAGTTGTATGATTCCAACGATAGTAGCACGAGATCGTGAAGCGATCTATGTGAGGCACTTGGATTAAGTGTTGGTTTCGGTTCGAGGACGAACCTGATTTTGAGTGGTATATTATGTAATGCCCCGCTCCGCATCGGTGCATTACGATGAGTCGTTGACTCGAAGAGTTGCGTTGACCCGATAAGGTATCGGTATGAATCGATGCAAGTGTTATGTTGGCCAAAGGTAAGCTTTGAGTCGGTTGGAATCTATGAATCGAATCGATGCAAAGGATAAGTCCCGCTTGAGCAAGTGCTGATTTTAGTTGATCTAGTGTACAGGCTATGCTTTTACGCTGGACGATAAGAGGTCGGCATTTTGCCTTATGCAATGAAGTGTCCGCGAAACCAAATCGAGGCCCTGCAACAGATTGTGGCATGGGCGCGATAGGCCAAATCGACCGAGTAGAGCAAAGGAATGGCTAAGTCCGGGAGTTAGCTATACGATCGAGTTATGGAAGCGAGACGCTTCAATCGGCGAGACGGCAAAGCGTATCGGCTTAAGGTGGGCGGTTCTTGACTCTCTCTCCCTATTCCTTCACGTCTAATAAAATATGTTATGGTACGCGTAATGTTATCGAGTTAGCGAGCGCGGCTCGGCGGGAAATGGTCTAAGTATGTGTCGAACACTAAGATAGAACATTGAACAATCGAACAATTGAAGCGATGTGCATCGAGTGCACGAGTCGCAGTAGGGCAATGATGGTAGAACATTGAAAGATGATAATGAGATGTGCATCATGTGCACGGCTTCGAGAACATTGAACTCTAGGCGTAGAACATTGATTATGGTGCTGAGCGTGCCTTTGCGCACTTAAGCTACGAAATGACTAAGTAAATACGGAGTAGGCTATGCGAATAACATTATGACACGCGTGATTATGAGTACGAGACGACTAAGCCGTTGGACGTCGTGCATCAATATGGATGTGTTGGGGCATAACGCCGACGGAGCTCCCCATGCGAATGGTGGATTATGTTTATGGCACGGGAAACTGTTTATGGCACGGGAAACCGTTTATGTGCGACACTATGTTTATGGAATACGAGATCGGTTGGTATGCTATGGATGTATGGAACGTATTGCATGGTCAATGGACTCGGATTGCCCGTGCACGGGTACGGCTTCCCTCGAACGGTTACGCCGGGGCGCCGGGACCGTTCGGCCTAGGAGGAAATTATGTGTGGTATTTATGGTGCACAACATTCGGACGGATTGCGACGTCCAGTGCTGTGATAAGCTATGATATCCGTAAGTTTGGGATCCTTCGGATACTGGGCTAGCAACCTGTATCGAAGCGATTGTAGGCTTACACATATGAGATGCCAAGTCCATTACGGTACGAAATACCGTGACCTTCATATAGATAGGGCCGGTGGGCTGAGATGAGAGCTGGGTGCAGGCGCAGGGCCTGCCACCCATTATGCATATGTTTACGTTTATGATTGGTCGGTTTCGTGATTCGGATGTTTGCTTATGTTAAGTTCTAACCACTGCAGGCTAAGGGAAACGGGACGAGATGAGCACGAACACTATGTTTATGTTTCAGATTATGTCTAACTGTATCTGCTGCAGGAACACGGTGTGGGACACATTTAAGTTATGTGCTATGTTTAAGCGTTGCCATGAAATTGATCCTAAGGCTAAATAGAAAGACCACAAAGTAAGATGCATGTTTCACTAAATGAATAAGTGTTTGGTTTGGGTGCGAGCGGGTCTTGATCAGTGCGAAGCGAGGACGAAAGCACTAAACCCCCACTAGTTTATGTGCAGGCTCAGGTTATGATCGGCTCGGGGCGGAGCTTGGCTTGGACGTGCCGAGGCATGGAGTCCTTGGCGTTCAAGAGGAGCTTCCGCATATGCGTTCGGACTTGCGACATGGAGATGTTCGGCCGAAGACTACTTGGTGGCTATAAAGAGGCATAATGTATGGAACAATGTAATCCTTTGTGAGCTAGAGAGATTATGAGCGTTGTAGCCAATTGGCATTTTATGTTGGGCTATTCAGAGCCTTTGTAACCTTCAATTCAATATGAATAAAAGAGATTCTTACGTTTTACTTTGTTTCTTCCGCTGCTTATGTTATCGATTTGAGATAGTTCTGTGTGAACCGTCATCTTGCCTTGCACGAGCGCAACTCCAGGCTCGTGCGGCATTACGCCCCAGCGAGGACGATGACTCGGGTAAAATCTAGCGAGGACGAGCGATTTCCCGGGTCGGGGCGTGACAACACGGCACGTCGAGGACCCGTACCAGGAGTTGGAACACGTAGCCCTATACCTAGACTACCCAGGAACTCGATCCCGAGTCGTGGCGTGGCCCGACACGCGAGCCACGAGCGACGACCGCGTGCACGAGCATGCACGCACGCGCGTGCGCGCAGGCCATGCGCGTTGCGCGAGCTGCTGTGTCGCATCGCTATGACTTCGTGTCGTGTTTGTCCTAGACCTACCCCGTGACCCTACCTAGCCATGTGCACGAGCACGAGGCTTCTCGTTGCGCGTGTGACGTGCAATCGAGCGAGAACACCATCTTTGACACGCGATATCGGTTTTCTGATACGCACTCTCTGGACACCACGGACACGGTTTCAACCACGGGAATACCCGAGCATGTCCCATGTGTCGAGACCGACGTATTTGCCAAGTTTGTGAGTTGGTTTGGAGTATTTTGGTTTTGGGTCGATTTATGAAATTGGGTTTTTCGGGTCCAATATTTTGAATAGAAATATGATATTTTGAATTTTTTTGACTTTTAATCGATATATATATAATATATATGATATTTTGGACTTGCGGGAAGTGATCCGCGGGATTACCTATTTGTTTACCTTTTTCAAGCATAAAGGATTTTCCTTGAAATTGAATTTGAAGAATTTTGTGATAATTTGATTCTTGGGATTTAATGCGATAATTTCTGAGTTTTTGATTCTTGGACGCTGTTTTAGACTTGTGGGATTTGACTCTCGGGGTTGATTCATATTTCTAGCCATTTTTAGGCAATTATGGTATTTTACCTATTTAATGCATATAGATATATATATGTAGTATATATATATTTTTTTATTTAATGCTATATATATAATATATATATATATATATATATAATATATTATATATATATATATATATAGATATATATATATTATATATATATGTATATATATAGTTATATATATATATATAATATATATATATATATATATATATATATATATATATTATAGATATATATATAATATATATATATAATATTTATTATTTAATGCTTTTTTTTTTTATACACATATATATATATATATATATATATATATA